>JAUMHE010000032.1:2375320-2390482 GCA_032359235.1 Enteromius mattozi | reverse complement strand
TACACACACCATTCTGAGGGTTGTTACATGTGTGTAGTTACAGAAATATTACAGCTGTAGATACTATGTACCGGTGTACTTACACTGTGGTTACATACTAGATACACATTTAGTTACTATGTAAGTGCACAGGTATTAGGGACACTTAATATAAAGTGGGACCAAAGAAATTTATTCATTAAAAATAATAAATAATTTTCAGTACTGACAAATAAATCAGTATAGTTAATATTTAAGGAATAATTATGAACATTTGATGAAAATGAAATCGCCTCAGGCCATACAGGATGTAGATGAGTTTGTTTCTTCATCAGAACAGCTTCGGAGATGCTTGACATTACATCACTTGCCCACCAATGGACCTTCTGTAGTACATGGGTGCCGAGTCCAAACAGCAGATAAAAACATCGCAGTGATACTTGTTTATTACAAATACACAGATTTTTACTTAAACAGTGTTTTAATTGATAGATTGATAGATTAATTGTGGATTATTGTGATGTATTTATCAGCTGTTTGAACTCTCATTTTGACGGCACCCATTCACTGCAAATGACCCATTGATGAGCAAGTGATGTAATGCTAAATTACTTACAGTCTGTGAGTAACTCATATAACACATTGGATGGCTGGAGGTTAAGTAAATGTTCATCAGAATCAAATTTTTGGTTGAACTATACCTTTCGATATAGCAATAAAATAATGCATTAATGGATATATTTAAAACTATATTTTATTGGTTTAAAATATTTCCCTTAGCTATTTTTTGTTTTATATACACAGAAAAAAGACATTCATTTTTACATTATTAAATAAGAATTCAATTCAGTTTTAATGTTTATTTATTTCTCCATTTGAAAAGTGATTAATTAATGCATTCTTTTAAGTTTTAAGTGGCGTTCCTACTTCTCCATAAGCTAAGAAATGTCAGCATTGTTAAGGGAGGAGCAATGTGATACTTCCTGGCCTCATAGGCCTCAGAGGAAATCAAACTGGGGCAGGTTTGCCAGAATCAGACACGGATGCCCCCAGACAGCCATGAGAATAAAACTCAACTAGCATTCTCTTCCACTCGGAGCAGCAATCATAAAGAATAAAGCTCAAATCTGGTTCCCTGGCTCATCATTAAGAGACCTGAGCAGGACTGAGGACAGAATGGGGGCTACAGATTCTTATGTCTAGCAGTGGTCTAACCCCTAGCAGAGACCCTCAGGAGGGTTTGGTATTTTAAAAACAGACATTTCTGTCCAGCCCTTTGTGAGGTCCTTAATCTGCACTGTTCCTCCATTAGCAGGATGAAGACCGGTAGCCACATAATTGCTTCTACATTTTAATGAGAGTCATTTGTTTTCTGTATCATTCTTGAAAAGTAAACTGCTGCCTTACTGGAATGCTTCATTTAGAATTGAATCCAAAGCTAAAGCCGGGTCACTGTTATAGTACAGCAAAATGACGTCACAAAATGCAGTACTTGTATCAGTGCAATTTTCCTGATTCTCATTCACAAGCTCTTGATTGTTTGATGACTTTTTTTGAATATTCAAGGTCCTGCACAAAAAAGTAATGTGTTAATGAATCAAAATGGATTGGTTGACTTTAAGAAAGAACGACGGTTATACAGTATGTTTTTGATTCACTAAAACGAAGCCGCTCAAAACAGTCATTGAGTATCAATTCTGACTGCACTGTTTGCAGTGTATGGTTGGAATTTAGAAGAAAAAAATTGTGGTTTGTTTATGATTTTGATTACTCTGGTTGTACTGTGTGCTTTTGATTCACTAAAAAAAACCAACTCAAAAGAGTTGTTTGTTTGTGATTCTTATGAAATCGCACTGTATGTTTTAATTTGGTAAAAATAACCAGCTCGAGTGTCTTTTATCTATTTATTTTTTTCAAGTCTGACTACACTGGTTGTGCTGTATGTTTTTGATTCACTAAAAAGGACCAGCTCTGAAGATTAATTTATATCTGTTTTTGACAACACTGGATACACTGTAGGTTTTTGATTCACTAAGTAGAATCAACTCAAAAGAGTCATTTGTTTCTGATTGTGACTAAACTGCTTGCACTGTAGGTTATTTATTTAAACTGGTTATTTTATTTTTTTATTCGTTGAAAAGAACCAGCTCAAAAGAGTCATTTTTCAGTCTTATTATGCTGTGTGTTTTTGATTCTCTAAAAGTAACCATCTCAAAAGAGTCATTTGTTTGGAATTCTGACTACACTGGTTTCACAGTAGGTTATTTATTAATTAATTTATTTATTTTAATGGAATCACTTTGTTGAATCACTGGTTGCACTGTAGGATTTTTATTTATTATTTATTTATTATTAATATAATTTATTTATTTCTTGAATCGCTAATAAGAACCAGCTCAAAAGAGCCATTTGTTTCTGGTTGTGCTGCATGTTTTTGATTCACTAAATAGAATCAACTCAAAAGAAGGATTTGTTTGTGATTGCGATCAAACTTGTTACACTGTATTTTTATTGTTTTATTAATTTATTTTTAAATTAACTGAAAAGAATCAGCTCAAAAATGTAATTTGCTTGGACGTTGCGCTGTATTATTTGTAAATTTTTATTAATTTTTACATTTTTTCTTAGAATCACTAAAAAGAACCAGCTCAGAAGAGTCTGTTTGTAAACCAGACTGCGCTGTATGTAGTCACTGCATTCACGAGGACAGCTTAATAGAAATAGCTGTTTTCTTGCCTCTATGTCACCATACACAGCTTTATCTTACTACATTCACTTTGGACTGCAATTTCTGATTTTATGACTCAATATAGAGATCCCTGAAATGCACATTGCGATTTAAAGGGAAAGTCGATACACAGCCCATTTTCTGTTCTATACTACTATTTATAAGCGGAGTGTGCTTACGAGGGTCGCAGTGGGTCGCGGTGTGTTTACAGTAGTTGGCCGGTTTCCATACAGTAAGTCTGGATGGTAATTAGCCCGGGACAGGCACAGCTGACAGACACCCCAGCACACTTCAATCCTCCACCACACGGCTTAGTGAGGATTACCGGACATACCATCACTCTGCCCTGCTCTACTCTGTCTTCATCGTCGCTAAGGGACATGGAGAGACCACGGTCCACAGCGCAAACAAATTACACGCTCAGCTAAATGGCATGCTGGGTATTTATTTGCAGGAGAGACACTCTCAACGGGGTTTACCAGGAGTTTAGTTTGGAGGGACCGTTGAATTCTCAATCTAAACAGACGGCCGTTTTGTTGGTTAGAGTTGTAGTTAGCTTCTGGAACTGATGCTGTGAGACCAGACGTTTGCTGCTGAGTATTGAAGTGGTACTGAAAGCTGGGATCGTCCTACATGGGCTGATCAATGAAGGAGGAGTTTTCTGCCTCAACTGACTCGATGTGATGAGTTCACTCGGTACATTGCAATTGTCTTTGTGCAGATCAAATGCCTTTTCAATCTGACAGGGCCATTTTCTAGCTGTTCCAGTGCCTTGGTATGATTCCTTTTTGAATTAAATTTGAGAATAAGTAGCAAAGCCTTGCTAATGTGGACTTACAGGAAGAGCAGGTTTGGGAGGGGGATTCATAAGGATGGCTAATCTTCCTCCAGCGCTGCACCAGAGCACCTGTTCTCAGTGACTTTCAACAGTAAGTCAATTAACTCTTAATTACAGCTTGTGGCTCAAGGCCTCACAGTGAGAGGCAAGACATCAGGACGATCTACAGCCCCACACTCAACCCTGAGACATTGTCTTCTCCCCAGTAACCTGCATCCAATCACCCACCTCATAAACATCATCCTCTTCTGTTTAATTAAGACTGCTCCTACTGATATCACACCTCGAGCACTCGAGAAGTCTGGCTTGCTCATTCACTGACTGAGGTGTGCTGTACCAAGTACTTTATTGTGAATCTGCTTTGTTTTGTACTTTCTTAAAGGAATAGTTCATACAGGAAGTTCGAGGAAGGCCTCCATGGCTAGAACAGGAGGCCTTCAACCTTTAACTACAACATTTTTTCTCAGTAAGCTCCTAATTTGCTGCTTATTAATAATTAGTTAGGTAGTTGTTGAGTTTATGCATTGGATAGGATTAGGGATGTAGAATATCGGTATAAGTACTAATAAGCAGCCAATATACTATTAATATGCATGATAATAAGCAAGTGAGAATTGCTCCCTATACTAAAGTGTTACACAGATTTAGTCATCTATTATTTATACGTACGTATTTATTGATACTTTTTTTAATTAACTGCTGCTTTGAAGATGAAGAATATAGAGAGTAATGGAGATGAGATATCTGCCTTGGCATTGATATGTGCGATCACCAGTCAGAGAGCGAGTTCTATCTCTCTGATGTTTAGTCACCCATATCTGCATTAAGCACAATTAGTATCCTGCAGGCAGTGCTCAGTATCTGGTGGTGGGAGGTGGCCCCTCCAGTTTCGAGCTGACACCACAGACCGCCGGGCATCTGCACCATTAAAGGTAATAACATATGTAAATGAAATGAACTTGTTTTTGGCAAGGGATATTCAAGTCATTTGAATTTGTCTTTGTCACACGTCGTGGCAGCCTCTGAGCGAGCGGTCTAATTTATCTTCCCCAAGACGTGCCCTGATTAAAGAACACATTTCACTCCACACTTCACAGTTTTTATGATGGTGGCACTGGCCACTTGTTGCATTGGTATATGTTTGCTGATGCTAAATTATAAATGACAAACACTAACAAATAAGTGCTGATGGTTTTGTCAAGATGGTAAACCTCATCATCAGCAGCTCATGTTTTGAGCAGGAAGTGAAGACACACTTTTAAACCCATAAACAACTAAAAATGAATTTGATGGTACTAGATTTAGATGATCAAACAAAGATGGAAGAGATGTGTTTGAGAGATGCCTTTTCTTGAAGATGGCAAAGGAATCAGCTGCTCGGATTGAGTTGGGCAGGTCATTTCACCAATTTGGAACAGTTTGGAACAGGCTCCGGGTTCGGGCCGGATGCTGAGCTCAGTCCAACCCTCGCCACCAAGGGGTTAAAATCCCTAGGGCTCGGAGGCAGATTTATTCTGAAAGTTTGATTTCTACACCTGGAAAAGTCATATAAATTAATCAGTGCTAAAATATTTTATCTGGTTGAAATTTAAAATACTTTCCTCTCATTCTAAGAAAAAAAAAATTGCAGAAAACTGGAAAAATAATGCGGTCTCTGATTATTGTTGTCGATGATGTGATATGTGCAGTCAAAAAGGTTGAGAACCACTGCTCTAAAGCCAAATGTTATCATCCCACTATCACAAGTATAACATTTCTTGCACTGTCAATGTTTTAAACCCTGGCGCCCTGTCTGTTTATCTGTGTACAGCTCAAATGTATCAAAGTCGATGTTTAAGTGAAAGCAGGAGGTCAGTAGCACAGAGGGCTTTATCTTGCTTCATGGTCCTTGAGATGGACATTTGCTCTTGTTCTTCAGTCAGTAACTTTGATATCTGCTTTGTAGTGTGCCATTACCTCTGGCAGAACCTTTACACTTACTTTGGAGGCAAAGGTCGGCAATACTCCTTTTTCTAGATCACAGCTGTTTTATTTATGCTGCCCTCTGGTATAGTCGCATTTTGATCCCGGAATAAACACAGAAAATCTCCCCACAAGAAGCCATCTGATATGTATCATGTAGTCTTCTTAGACATAAATAAAGCATCCTTAGGTGTGGATTATACATGTCGCTTCCTTTGTCAACATCCATAGACTTGTACTTATGTTGGATTTGCACTGTCTGCTTGGGTTCATGTGTGAATGTCTCTAATCCTATTAGCTTTATGAATTGTGGCATTACATACGAGCTTTCCCATCAACAATTGTGAACTTCTCAAAGTGAAGCATAACATCTCAAATAATTAGTTTCATGTCCAAAGCTTTGTTTATTCAATTGTCTGTCTCACACTTGTCTTTAATCAGCGTTAATATGCCCATCTGTTGGTTCTGCGTAGTGTGGACCTTTCTAACAGATTGTAAATTCTGTCAACGGTTTCCTTTACGTTTGGGTCTTCTGCTTTGATCCAGGGATTAATTATTCGGGATGAGCTTCTGAAAATAGTTTGGATTGTGCCAACGTAAGTTGTGGGCGTTCGCAATTGTTATTTGAATGAAGCTGCTGTTGTTGTTCATTGTCTTTGTTATTAGGAAGTTGGCATGAGGAGGCTGGTGTTTTTTCAAAACTTTGAGGGACGGTGCTGCACTAAATATCAGGAAAGTGGGAGGTTGATGCTAGTCACTTCGTTCCTGAATTTCTCCGGATCACAGAGTGTTAAAATAGAACCTCAGAGCTATTCTACCATCTGTTCTTACAATATGGTGCCGTGTAACCTTGAGAAAATCACAAAACAGTTGGCTATGCCTCTTTTCCCTAAGCTGTTATTACTTTTTGTAATTGCCGTCAAGTCAGTTCTGCTTTAAAATATAAAAATAGTACAAGCTCTTCAGTTAATAGGAGTTTCCGTAATCATTTTTTTTTTGGTCCGTGTGAAACATTATAACTACCACCAAGTCAGTACCACAGCTTGTTAGTCTTTTTTTTCTTGCCTAAAGACAGAACGCTATTGCTGCATCCTCTGCACATCATGCATGCATAGACTGAGACAAATACTGGAACTGGAATAGTCCGCTCAATCGGACCGGATGATCAGCGTGGTAATGAGGCCATCCAATAACTTTCTCTCACCCCGAACGCCCTCTGTGTTGGCATCTGCTGGAAAAGTTCCACCTAGAGGGCATCTCAGACCCTCCAGTTTCCATAGTAACTCGCCAAGGGTGGTGCATGGAGTTTTTTGGAGTTCAAAGTTGACATAAGACCCCACAGATGCTGGTTCCCTTCATTGGCTTGGATGGTAAGAAATGAAATATTAAGCTGAAGCAGCTGTTCTCTGTGGAGTTCCTATGTCTCATTTACTGCCAACCTCAAATTAACCACGCATGCTTTACTGTATCAGAAGGAATAACAGTTCATGCTCACAAATGTAGACATGGATAAGCACAGAGCTGTTTGACAACATAGTTCAAATGGAGATACAGTTAAGATTTTAACAAATAAAATTGATCAAAAGTGACAATAAAAACATTTATAAAGTTAAAAAATATATATTTTAAACTTACTGTTTATCAATGAATCCTTAAAACATGCATATCACATTTTCCACAGAAATATTATAGGGTTAATTCACCCCAAAATTGACATCTTTTACTCATCCTTATGTCATTCTAAACCTGTATGAGTTTCTATCTCATGTTAAACAAGATTTTGAATAATGCTGGTAAACAAACAGTTGATGGTCCCCATTGACTTCCATATTGTTTGGTTCTGGCTTTGGTTCTTCAAAATATCTGGAACAATGTGAGGGTGAGTAAATTCTGACAAAATTTTCATTTTGGGATGAACTGTCCCTTTAAGCAATGAGTGTTTTCAAAATTATAATTGAAAATATTTCATGAGCACCAAATCAGCATATTAGTTTGACTGTTTAAGGATCATGTGACAGAGAAGTCTGGAGTAATGGCTGCTGAAAAGTCAGCTTTGGCGCCACTGGAATTAATTACAGTAGATCTTAAAACATATTCAAATAGAAAGTAGTTATTTTAAATTGTAATGATATTTAAAATGCCGCATTGGTGAATTTTTTTACCCCAAACTGTTTTTTTTTTTTTTGGAAGCACTCAGATTGATTGCAACTAGTTCAACTAGGTGTGTCTTTTTGAATGATTCATTAAAAGAATCAGTTCATAAAAGTAATTAATTTGTGACTAGGCTGGACCAGACTTGCATTACAGGTGGCATTTGATGTGATTAAATGGTTAATTTTGATTATGCAGCTGTCACATCGATCGGCCTGTTTAACTAAACATAAGCTTAGGGATGTGTCGAGGTTGAAACAGACACTTAAAAGGTTCTACCCATAATTTATGAAGATTACCAAATCATTAATCACTGACAACCTGAGAACAAACCTAAAAGGAGAAGTGCATTCACGTTTAGTAACTCAGGTGCACCTCAGCTAGAGGCCTGTCAGATAAAATCATGTCTTGAAATGAATGTCGAGGTAGAACTCAGCAACTCCATGCTTTGTACCATGTGTGTGAAAGTGTTTGAGTTAGCCTTTAAATCTGCTCAGAAGGAATGACACTGTACATATCTGAGTTTGCCCATGCTCTTTCATCTTCCCTTCATACCCCGTCTAACACCTCATTTCAAAGCACCTTATTCCTGCCACAGAATGGTAAAAATAAACTTGCCGTCAGGAAAGTTTGTCAGTGGGAGAATCTCTTTAATCTGGCCCACAAAAATTTAAGCTCTCTCCGAGTTGACACCCGACGTCAGGCACACGTCAACGTGCGGACAGCTCAGTTCCTCGAAGCTTTGGTGATTAATAGTCATGTGTTTTGCCAACATCAGTGTCTCTGCCTCCGTAACACAAGAATTAATACACCATCACGCCGGTTTGATGGCATGTTTCACCAGAGTACGGAGATGAATTGCCGCAGCTGTGTATTTGCATGAATATAGTGATTTAATGTAGAGGATGTAGCTTTGTGTCAGACGTAAACACATGGATTGGTAACACATCAATGAACTTGGGAAAATGCAGAGCTGTTTTCATTAGCCGTCAAAAGCTAATACATACATTTCATAGAAAAATTGACATCAAATATATGTAGGATTTTACTAGCAAAAATATATGACTGTAAGTCAAGGGGAAATAGGATTGGATGTAGATATACAATGTAGTATATCTTCCTCGTTTGAAAGATAGCTTTGTGAGCGAGCTAGTCCATATTCACGCTACGTTTAATATGTTTAGGCTCACTGTGGTAGAGTTTGAAAATTCAAGCTCTCTTTGCCTTGTCATTGCATTATATTTCTCTGGGCTTGACTCATAATACATGTAGAAACTATTCATTAGCATCCCCATTCATCTCAATGGCAGTAGCTTGGCAGGACCATGCTAACTAGCCAAACCTTCACACCAGAGGAAAAAAAAAAAACCCTGGCAGTTTCCTCAGAGTTGTAGCATATTAACTCTCTTTTCCTTGTTTTCATGGTATTGTATTTCTGTTGTGCTTTATGCTATTCATCATACATATCGTTGGTTTGCTAAGTAGCTTGCAGTTATCTTTTTCAGTAGGAATGAAGATTAAGAGTGAAAGCGTATGAAGCATTCTAGAGGATCGTGCTGGCAGCACAGCGTGTTGCCACCTATAAGGCTGAGCTGTTTCGGATTTATTTTGTAATTAGGTTTATCGATTTGCCGTCCTATTGTGTTTTACGTGTTCATTTGCCTCCCTTGTGCTCTCAGCAAGGACACAGCGCTGCACTTTTGCTGTATTGACACTCACTAACCATGGAGTCCAAACATTTGACTTCATTCAGTATACAGCCTCAAGACTGCATTACCAAGTCAAAAAAGTTCAAATAACAATATCATCGCCGTCCCTGAATTCTCATGGTCTGCATTTATTTATTTTGTTCAGTTCTTCAAGGCGCTCTGGTGGACTATTTCTTAGGTGGAAATGCTTTCAGTGAACAAACAACTTAAGTTGTTGGCAAATTTAATATGTTGGCCTTTGCTGTGTTTACTTTTTTAGAAGCTGATTTTTTTACACAATACATGGATCTGGATATTGGATTACAATATTTTACTCAGATTAAGGCTTTTCAAGCTCAGGGACCAAGTAATATAGCTGGTTGGCTGGATGAGTGCACTTCGGACTTGATTTGGTTTTGAAGATATTTTTTTAGTTTTCGATTTGTGCTGAAAGAGTAAGAGCACTGTCTGGAAATTAATTTTGAGCAAACAAGACAGAACCACTGTTTCCTCCCACAGTACTTTAACGTCAGCGAATATCTCTAGTTGCACTTCATTCACAGACACAAACAAATAGGGATGTTCTTTGCTTGACTGTAAATACTAGAACAAATACCTTTTGTGTGTGTGTGTGTACTTTTTCATAACACAACACATGGCACATTGAATCTTGAAGCATGATGATGAAGTTCTGGGCTGTATGGCTGAGTTCAGGGTTATCAAGGATAGTGGAGGTTTGTCGTTGATATTGTAATGCACTGTCCTTGTTCTACTGAACTACCCTTTTTCATTTAAAATCTTACATATTAAAGGGATAGTGAAAATGACTTACCCTTGTGTCATTCCAAACCGTAAGACCTTCGTTCATCTTCTGGACACAAATTAAGATAATTTTTAGATGAAATCAGAGCGCTTTCTGATCCTGCATAGACAGCAATGCAACTAACACCTTCAAGGCCCAGAAAAGCAATAAAGGCATAGTTAAAATAGTCCATGTGACATTAGTGGTTAAACCATACCTTTAAGAAGCTACAAAAATGTTTTTTGTGCTCAAAGAAAACTAAAATAAAGACTTTATTTACCATTTCTTGTCAGTCTCTGTTGCACATTCACAAGAATATCACAACAATTAAGATAATTGAGATAATTTAGTTGAAAAAATACATAAATGAAGGTTATATGTGAGAGTAGTGTTATGCATTGTGTATTCAAAAGCCACTGAATCTAACTTATTGAATGAATCGTTTTCTAATTACCCGTGATTGCAGTGTGTATAAACGAGCTCTGAGTTGCAGAATGCTGCTGTGTATAGATCTGTCTCGTGTGGTTTGGTTCTAGGTCAATTTCTCTCTTGTCATAAACATTAGAAAACAAAGCTTTGCTGTAATTTCTTGACACATTACGTTATTTATGATTGGCAAGCTCAATGACGTTGCCTGCGGTGGTTCCTTTGACAAGAAACAATCAGATGTTGTTTTTTTAGCAGGTATAGTTTCACCTTTGAGATAGACGGGTTTGCCTTGCTATCTTTTTCTTGGGATGTGATGGTATCCATCGTTTGTGGAGCTAACAGCCGTTTGCTGCCTGGTCTCATCTCATTCACCGCGGTTGATGCAGGAAGATGAAATGTATTAGCCTCGTATCGGGAAACTAATATGCTATCATTTACAGCATTACGCTCCCCAACTGCACACGAAAAAGAAAATGTTCAGGGAGCTCCATCAGGTGCCTTCCATTAAACTGGAAAATTGAAGCTTAAGGTACCATTATGAAATATCAGTGTAGTTCAGAACCCCCAGGTAATTGTGGGTGGAAAATAAGTTTGCGAGAGTCCTATAATTCACCGTATTTCTGATAATGCTGAGCCCTAATTGTCATATTTAGTCGGAGAATCAGCCTGCCTAACACTGAGGTTTTTCAATAAGCGCTTGTGACAGTACTTGGGGTTACCATGGCTACGGTTTGCTGCACATTGCTCTTGTACGCAACACCCTGTGCAGCCGTTTCTGTACCACGGTAAATACTCATCTCCGCCTGCCACATTAACAGAACTGGAAAAGAGCCAGCGCTATTGACGTGTTGTTATCTTGAGGTCCAAAAATGCACGGCCTTGTGCTCCTTGTACACCCACTGACAACATCCTTCCCAGGAGTGCGTTTTAATTGGTTGGCAGGCCCAGTCACTGGGGATGTACAGCATATGCTTCTCTTTTTAGCTTCAAGACAGAAACTGTTATTTTATGTAAACTACCTTAGTAATTAGAAAACAAAGAAAAGCTTTCTGCTCAGATGTTTCGGTTGGGATGTGTAGGAGGAACATGTACTAGCATGTATGGGTATAATTTAAGAATGGGTCATGATGGATGCTAACCAATTACAGTAGTTGAGAATTCCCACAGACATGGACCAAATATCAGGGGATTTTAGAAATGTCATCTCCAGGCCTGGAAAAGGCTGGCAAATTTTGATAGTGAATATACACTACCGTTACAAAAGTTTTGGATCATTTTTAAAGAAATTAATACTTTTATTCAGTTAGGGTGCATTAAATTAATCAAATGTTTCAAAATGTTTATACGGCAAATAAATGCTCTTCTTCTGCACTTTATATTCATAAAATAATCCTGAAAAGTCAGTTTTTACAAATTAAAATATATTAAAAAAGAAAAGAGACCATTTAAATTATAATAATATTTTACAATATTGCTGTTTTCACTGTATGTTCAAATAAATGAGCCTTGCATAAGTATAAATTAAGAATACAAAATTATCCATGCAGCCATAAAAAAGGTTATTGCAGTGTACAAATGGAAAACTGCTCCAAAAATATAACAAATTATTTTTTGATTGATCATTCATGCAGTTGACTAACGACTTGATTTTAAAAAAGCGTAGTTTTGCACACTTCCCTCGTTTGATTTGTGTATTGCATCCATGTAGGTTATATCTGAAATATGGATTTCTTTCTGTCTCTCTCTTCTCCAGCTGCCTTGCAAGTGGAAATCACTCCGGCCCAGGGAGAGATCAGCATGGGAGAGTCCAAATTCTTTTTGTGTGAAGGTAGGAAGATGACCCTCCTGTGATGAAACAAATGGGGGGGTCACGTCACATTTGACCTTCACGAAGTGTTTTTGATTTCAAACCTGCTGTCACCGCTCTGTTCAATGCATTTAAACAAGCCCTTTCATTCGGATGGGAGGGCAAGGTTGACTAAAGCTTTGATGCGCTTATTTACTGCCGGTAAATTCATTGACCTGCCTTATTTTTTCAAGTAAATCAGTGTGTGAAGTTTAGTCCTTGATTTTTGATCCAGAGGAGTGAAATGTAATGTTAAAGTATGGTAGAAGATGAAAAGCAAAAACAGCTTCCATTATAAATGAAGAACACCTGAAATATTCAGAGAACTCATCAAATGGGGCTTTTTTGTTTTTTTGAATTGTGTAAAAATATTTTACGGCACATTACCCACCTTTAATGTGTCCTTGAGTAGCACTGAAGAATACATTAAACATTTGAATATATTATACATATTTTGTTTCAGATATATTAGAGAATTGTTAAGTTTGATTCATTTTCCCTGATACCGTCTCAGTCAATAGATTCAAAATTCTGATTCACTGTAATATATTTTAGATTCTTAATATGTCAAAATCTATTATATATTAAAAGAAATCTAATAAATATATGAAAATGACTTAGTATGTAGATAAAATCTGTTTCAGGAAATGTTTATTGCTATGTTTTGTTATATTTGTGTTTATAAATTATGAAATAGCTGCTGAGCTGACGGTCTGTCACAGTGTTTTCACTCTATCTGTCTGTCTATCTGTCAGTTGTTGGAGATGCTAAAGAAATAGACTGGTTTGCACCCAATGGGGAGAAGCTCCTGCCAGGCAGACTAGACATCAGCGTCAACCAGAATGATGAGTCCTCGTCAACACTCACAATCTACAATGCCAATGTCGACCATGCAGGCATGTACAAGTGTGTGGCGAAAAGCGGGGATAAGGAATCTCAGGGCACTGTCATCGTAAAAATATTCCGTAAGTAAAGTGTTTTCCTTTTAAGGCCATGTTTAGAAATCATGAAATCATCAGAAATTATACTGGACCCAACAGTAGCCCTCGAACACAATAAATCATCCGACATTTACAACAGAATTTAATAATAAAACAACTGTACACTAATAATGAAAGCATAAGGTTGATACACATCAGTTTTAAACATAAACCATGCATGCGATGTGAAGCCAGTTGCTAATGGAATACATTTTATGTATATTAGTTTTCTTGAAATCATTATCTTAAGCCCAACAGTTTTGATGCTTCATTAAAGTGAACTAATCCTGCCATAATCATAATATACACACTGTATACATAAACACATATACATATATGCTTTTAAATATTTAATTAAAAAAATATCTAAATAAATATAATGTTAAATGGTAAATTTAGCAAAGTAAAAGAAAATACTACTATTTCCCATTTCCTCCAAAGAATATAGTTTAAATGGATAGTTCACCCAAAAATAAAAATCTGCTTACCCCCAAGGCATCCAAGATGTAGGTGACTTTGTTTCTTCAGTAGAACCCAAATGAAGATTTTTAACTCAAACCGTCTGTCTGTCATAATGCAAATCAACGGCAACCAAACGTTCCAAAGCTCTAAGAATTAAAAAAAAAAACGTACACAGACGAAAACAAATTAAACCCTACAGCTTGTGACAATACATTAAGGTGTTAAGAAAGGATCTACGTCTGTATCTATGTGTATATTTCTATGTACCAGAGCACGTCGACCTGTCATGTGCCAGATGTTGAGAATGAGTTCAGCACAGTTAGAGATCCTTACGTATTGCTGCCCATAGAAACAGTCACTAATGAGGCATCTATGTATAGATCTCTATGTGCCGGATGGTAACGCCTCACGTGATGGATGTTGTGAATGAGTTCAGGAGAATCAGAGTTAGTGGTGGATAAGAGGTAAAAAATTATAAAAATACTGTTCGGTTTTTTGCACTGACCGATTGTTTCATGTTTTAACACCTCAATGTATCGTCACGAGCCGTAGGGTTTAATTGGGTTTTGTCTGTGTATATTTTTTTACTCTAAAGACAAACATCGAATTTTCATTTTTGGGTGAACTATCCCTTTAAAATGTATATTCTTTAATAAATTAAAGATCTTGTCATTGTTCATTCTTCATCTTGTCATTAATCACTTACAACACATAAATCCCCATGTCGTTCCAAACCCATAAAAGCTTAGTTAGGAACACAAGATACAGTAGATAGATTTCCATGCTCTAAGAATTCAATGACCGGAAGGACTAAATCATACGTTTATTATGCTTAGTCATTCTTAGGTGTATTGGCTCTTTCCATGTGTTTTATTACAATGAAACCAGTGAAATCAGAAGCTTCTAGATAAGCTAACTCAGTTTTGTGCACTGTTGCATTTTAAAATCTGTTAGACTACTATTCGTAATGAAACACAAGGGCGCTGGATTCTCTGGACTTATACTTTTTATGTTATTGGAGTGGAGTGAAGTTTTATGTACAGTATATGTTTTTTTTTTCTTTTGTTTTTACCAATTTCTGAGTGAATTGGTTTCTGCACCATTTTTTCTGCATGTTTAGATATCAGTATACACACACATTATATATATGTATATATACTGCTCATAAAAATAAAGGGAACACTAAAATAACACATCCTAGATCTGAATGAATGAAATAACAATGGAAATCAAATTTATTAACCCATGGAGGTCTGGATTTGGAGTCACACTCAAAATTGAAGTGGAAAAACACACT
>JAUMHE010000032.1:2359968-2371399 GCA_032359235.1 Enteromius mattozi | reverse complement strand
TAATGATTCATAAATTTATTATGGTTTATTATTTAATGAATATTGTACTATTAAATTACAACACAAATGTAATTTTAAGATATATAATTGTTTTCCCTCCAAAAAAGTAAATGAAATTAATAATGAAATATGTAAATGAAAGGGGGGCTGTCACAACTAAAGAGAAAAATCTTTAAGTTTTGGGTACAATGTGAATTATTTCTTATGTGATATCTGTAAAAATTTACATTGCACTCATGGATTGAGATGACAATTTATCAATTAATATGTATTTTATTTAAAACTATATTCTTATTATTGTGTAAAATTAATTCTTATTATTGTGTAGAATGTATTCTTATTATTCCAAGTATATTTTAAATATAATCCTATTTATTATTTGATCATTTAAATATCCTGCTAAAAAATAGGAAAACAGATATAGTATATAATTATATGCAATGTACTTATGCATTTATTTGTATGCAATACATAAATAAGAAAATTTATTTCATGCCTGTTGCATAATAATGACCCATTTTAAATATTTGCATGCTTTTCTTCTCTTTCATTTTTTGATTCTTAACAGCTCGTGTCTGCTGTGGTGATGCAGTTATGAGATACTGTTCTTGTAAATACTTTCTAGAATTTCAGCACTAAATGTACATGCAAATTACAGTGAAGTGCGACAGTTGCTGTACAGTACTCAGAAGGTTGTCAAAAAAGATTTGCATTTACATTTAGTCATTTAGCAGATGCTTTTATCCAAAGAGACTTACAAATGAGAATTGTGTATTGATTTGTTCTTGTAAACTCAGAAATGTGGATTCGGCTAGGGATTTTTAAGGTCGGGGGGGGGGGGGGTTACTTGCATCCTCATGAGAAATGATTACCATTTGAATTGGGCTAAAGAGAACTGAATTCTTCTTTTTTGTCTACTGAAAGTGATCTGAATTTTGTTCTCTTAATAAAAACAAGTGTGGATACTCCTAAAGAGTAACTATCACTATCGGAAAGTAAACAAGTAAGACACTTAATATAAACACAAAAGCATTGGATTCTATTTTATAGTTTAAATGCACTATTTATCCTGAGAGCTGCTGTTTCAGTGCCATTCTGTGCTTTTGTTCTTTATCATTGTTATTAAGTTTGCATGAATATTTTAAATGTTTGTGTTGCAGTTCAAAACACAATCACAATATTTTTATTTCCCATCATGCATAAGTTTTCTCCAGCCACATTCTCCGGCACAGATTCAGAGCGCTTAGATTAGAGCAGAGGCAAATAAAAGTAAATCCAAGTACTTCTCCATTTCATCCATTAAACAAAGTTCCTCTTTTGAATTATAAAATATAACAATGTGTTGATTAAATATTGAATGCACCCAGCAAGTGAGGCACTCTCATCTCATCAACTTAAGAGCACTGTTTTGGTATTACGACCATTGTAAAGTCTCAGTAATTGCATAGAGGAAAATCATTATTTCTTTTCTCAGAGGAGTGTGTTTGTAGACTGTTTTTTGAGTACTTGTGTGTTTATGTGTCAACAGTACAACCCAAGATCACTTTCTTAGAAAACCAGACGGCTTCTGAATTGGAGGAGCAGATCACGCTAACTTGCGAGGCCACAGGTGACCCCACTCCCAACATCATCTGGAGCTTCGGTCGCCGGGTCTTCACCGAGAATGAGCAGGTACTGAGGGCTCAGGGATCAATGGGAAAAACGATTAGTACTAAAGGTTGGAAAATGCTGCTTTGATTGATATAATGCTAGAAATTTGTACACATTTGGGTATCATTTCTATCACGGTTATATAAAACCTAACCACATGGTATTAAGTGGGTGTTTCAGTCACTTTACAATCAGAGAGGAAATGATAAAAAAAAACTTGTGTTGTTTAACTTGTTGCTAATGCTATGAAACTTTCATTTGTGCACCTGTTCTGCTCATTTATTTTTTACAGGGATAGGGAAACGGCTGATTTACCTCTGGAATTATTAAGTAACACCTGGATCAACTGTGCATTTATATCTAGTAATTAAATATGGTTGGCAAAAGGTTTCTAGTAAGCCATGGAAGCTGTACTGGAATGCCTGATGAGAGGCTTGTTTCAAAATCAAAGCAAACGTTTATCATGTTCAATTAAAAAGAGAGAGTGAATTTTTTGGTTGGATTAAAATAAGAGATTCTGAGCAGATAAAAGGTCTGATGAATATCGTTTCCAGTAATTAGCTATATTGATATTCACTACCGTTCAAAACTTTGTTGCTGAATGCGTAAATAACATCTTGAAGTATATTCAGATAGAAAACAGTTATTTTAAATTGTAGTAATATTTCACAATATTAGTGTATTTGTGATTAAGTGATAAGAGACTTCTTTCCTGACCCCTTCCTGACTTTTGATCGGTAGTGTATATTAATCATTCTGTATATTTTACATTTTTTATTTCATTTAAATTTCATTTCGTTTCATACAAAAGGACAGATTTGGCCAGATTTGCTTTTATGTTTAATTAATGCATACTTTCTACCTTCCCAATCAAGAAATACGGCAATTGCTTTAGAATGGTCAAAACCAGAGCACATAAGTACTGAGGCCTATGTTAGTTATTAAAAGTGAGTATTTTTATATCTCAGAAGCAGCAAGCTCACCAGTGCTCATTCTTACTTGCCTCTCTTCTCTCCTGGAGTCTGAACCTCTCTGATTTAGTCAAGTGCACTACCTAATTAACAGCCTTGAAATACTCAGTTTCAAATCATATTTCATCGTAGTACTGCAGTCAGAATTCATCGACAGCTGCTAAAAGCTCTTACTGCTTCTCAGCCTGACGAGGAACTTACAATAACTTCAAACTTTGTTTCCTCTTCCCTCTCTAAGGTAAATCCTATGTTCTATAGCTAGGGAAATATGAGTTCATTGTTAGAGGGATTTGGGCCTGCCATAGATCTCAGTAGGCAGGTGTGAAGTCCAGGCGTGTTAACAAGTCTCTGCAGCCCCAAATCCTTTTTGGTAATACTGTAATTATATGCATCAAGTCCCCAAGGCATCATGGGAATTAATCCTTATATAAAACCCTCATGTATTATTAGAATATGCCACTGGTCACCCTGTTTTTATGCCAGCAGTTGTTAAGCGACCAGTTTGCCCTCTTCCTGCTAGTGGGCTATGTTGTGTAGGTGGGCTGTGAAAAAGCACCTTATGTTTACGTGTACATCTGGCTCACTGTGAAGATGATATTTGCGTGACAATAGCCCACCAGATTGGATCCTTCCCTGTGTTTGCATTGTATTATCTCTGGCTAGTCGAGCCAATATTCATAGCTGTCAAAAGGAAAAAAAAATATTTCCAGCTGTATGGTTTTCTTCGGTTATGATAATTTTTTGCGTTGGTTCTCAGCTCAGAATGACAGACGGATATGCTTTGTTAAGAATGATCACAGTCTAGGTTATTTATGCTGCTCTGAATTGATGCCTGACTCTTGAATTCCTATAGCATGGTGGTTACAAAAGTGATTCCTTTGGAAAGTTGCTTGCTCCATTTATGAATGTCCACTTATAGGCATAATAATGTTGTAAACGGTGTTATATTATATGATTTTGTTCATTTTGCTGTTAGGATAGGACTTGAACTGGATTTAAACAACAAGATACACTTAAAGATGCAGTTATTTTGAAATGCAGTATTCTGGTATCTTAGCTTGTCTAAATAAAAAAACTTATGTTAATGAATGAAAATAGTAAAAATGAAACACCCAAAGTCCTTCCAAGATGCAGAAGAGTTCATTTCTATATCATAACAGATTTGGAGAAATTTAGCATTACATCACTTGCTCACCAATGGATCCTATGTAGTGAATGGGTGCCGTCAGAAAGAGTCGAAACAGCTAATAAAAACATCACAAAAATCCACAAATAATCAGCATGACTCCACTCCATCTTTTGAACAAAAAACTTGCAGAAACTGTCAAACTTTAATATGGTAGCTGATATTTTGGTAGGTCAACTTGACCAGCTAATGACCAGCTCGGACTATTTGATATCTATCAGCTACTGTGTTGAAAAACGCATGGGGTGCTATAATAATAAGATTTTTCCTGCAGGGTTGTAGCAGTTCATTAGCACTAATATTGTTGATCTACACTTGTCTCTCACCTCATCTCATCACCTCTGCAGGATGTAGTGATGCTTTTATGTTCACCTTCATTTTCCTCGTGTTCATTTTCATGTGATTAAAAGTGTCAACAACAAAATCAGTGTTGATTAGGTACAAGCGAAGCAACTTGCATCAGAAAAGATCGTGCAAAATATTCACACATTTTCAGCGCAAACAGGTTTCAAAGTAAACCATGAGTGACTGAGTAAAATTAATTTTAAAACTTAAAAAAAAAGACAAATGCATTTGCTAACAAATATGGCTTTTTAGTAGCAACGCTATTTTATTGATTAATTGCAGGACAGGATTGATAACAAGTGCTTTGTTGCTTCTTTATGTTTTTGTGTGTTCACTGACCCGAACTACGCATACATTTAATGATTCCAGCCAATCAAAATCAAGTATTCAGACAGACATGCTATAAGTATATGTGTAAGTGTATATATTTCAATGGTTGCCTTAGGATTGCCTTAAGTGAAAAGAGCTGGCAGTGTTTAATGAGGCGTACCTTAAGTCAATGGGGCCTCATCACCGCTGCCATTAAATGAAGTGCGTTGTATTTAATAGTAACAACGATCTGTGGTTATTTCTGGTCATGTTAAGTGTGGTCAGAGCAGCTATTATAGCAGGAACTCCAGCAGTGTACAATAATTTCCATTGTGTTTTTTTTTTTTTATATATCTAAAAAGGAATGTGAATAAGCAACATGAGGCTTCAACAGCCTGTAATCAAACCAGGGATTTTAGTGGGTGAGCTGGCATATTAATACGCATATGATGAGTCAAGAGCTTTTCTGAAGTCTCCTTAAATTCTGTCCCTCATACGTATTCTGTATTCCCAACCACAAATTTCCAACGTCTGAATAAGTCAAAAATGCGCAAAAACCTCAGAGAAGGCAGAGAACTGTGACTACCAAGTGAGCAATATCTGAACCGGACTGGAACAGACTGATCTTCCTTGAACTCTCCAAGCAAAGGCATTATGGTAGACTCTCTGTCTGTTTTTCGTTCTGCCTGTTGGATGAATAGTTATGGCATGAGAGTTCAAAGACAGCATGTTCTGACATAAGAGGCACATTTTTGATCATTCATCCAGAAGGCCATTAAAGAAAATGAAAGTTCTGTAATCATTAGCACAACCTCTTCTTGATCCGAACCTCTTTGCTGTTGGTTTTGTAGTAGGATACAAAATTAAAAATTTTGTTGAATTGAATACGATGAGTGTTTAGAATTACAACAGCTGCCTAGTCCAAAATGAACTAAAATATATTGAAATTAATTCATATGATTTGTGCTCTATATTCCAAGGCCATAATGGATAAACAGACCACTTCACCTCAAGAGTAGCAAAAAAAAAAAAGTTTAAAAATATGCTTAGTATGGTAACATCTACATTAACTTTCATTCAGGTCAATATATATATATATATA
The DNA here is from genome assembly GCA_032359235.1 of Enteromius mattozi. Taxonomy (NCBI): domain Eukaryota; kingdom Metazoa; phylum Chordata; class Actinopteri; order Cypriniformes; family Cyprinidae; genus Enteromius; species Enteromius mattozi. Next base: position 2,365,836 of record JAUMHE010000032.1, on the reverse strand, counting down.
TATATATATGTAATTGTGCCAATTTTTTAAAACAAAAGGTATATATATATATATATATTGGCACAATTATTCAACATGGATGCATTAACCTGAAAGTAACATTTTTGTTTGCTATATATATATTAGAATGATTTCTGAAGGATTATGTGACACTGAAGACTTGAGTAATGATGCTGTAGATTCAGCTTTGCCATCACAAGTAATAAATTATATTTTAAATGTATTTTTATGTAAACAAAATACAGCCTTGTTGAGCATGAAGTCTTATCAATTATAAAATCATACATATACAGTATATATATATATATATATATATATAAATCTTTACAGCTATAGTCACCATGAACTGCCATTGGGTGAGAAAACAATTAAAAAGTGTTTTGGAATGACATGGAGGGTCTGCAAAAATTATTATTATTATTATTTAATTCCAGTGAACTGTCCCTTTAAAAACAATATAGCTACTCATTGTGAGCTTTACACACTGAAAATCACATTCCTAAGTACTGAGTCAAGGGACTTAACATTAAGTGAAGATGAGAACGCTTCTGTGGAGTCACTGCCCCTTCATTTATCGTTTAAGCCGCTCTCACTGGGACCTAGTGAGCTGTCCTTGACACCGCTACTGTATGAATCACACAATCAAAAGAGGCATTTCAGGGCTGCTATCTTATTGTGGAGTCCAGAGCCAAGCTGCCCTTCTCTAATGATAGTCTTTTAATGGCACCCCTGCTGATCTGAGGTCAGTACGGCCCTTGCTATGACGCTCCTAATGTTTTAAGCAGACTGTGTCTGTGCACTCAGACCCATTATCACACACCCTGCCAGGATAACCATGTTCACCTAGGGGGGAAAAAACTCAAGATTTGATAGTTTTCTCTTATGTGACCCTCAATGTTCATTCTTGGAATTTAACAATGGACAGATGATCTTGCTGCTCTTTACAGATCAGTGTCACCCCGAAGCTGTTTATATTCATGCAGAGTCTAATAAGTCCGAGATTTGTTTTAAAGGTCAACAAGAAAGTCCGTGACCAGGATTGTTTTTAAGAGAAGAGGGTCGAGCTGCCAAGTTAGCTGAAGCAGGTGCCAAACACAAGGCTTTAACCTCCTCTAACCTTTTGACAAGCTGTCAGTGGGCGAGTAATTAAATCAATAGTGGAAGAAAGGATGTCAAGCCACTTTAATACAAGTGTGGCCTGTAAATTCAGATGGACTGTTTGCAGGACAGCTAAGGTTTGCTGTCTAATGCTGTATTAATCATATTTATAACTGTCTTTTTATGTACATTCTACCTACAGTCTGATGCAAATTGAACAGAAAAGTGAAAACTAATGAGCTTTTAAGAGATAATCAGTAGTCAAAATGGTTTTAGATGCATAGTAAATAGGGATGCTCAATATTGCATTTTTGCCAATATCCGATATGCCGATATTTTGGTCGATACCGATAGATTTCCTTTTATTGTGAAACAACACAAAGTCTGTCCTGTGCAGAAATTATAAGCTAAATATTTGCCATTTTGGTTAGTTTTTAACAATAACGTATTTGTTAGAATTAAACAAATGGTAATGAAGTTTTTTTTTTATGGTACATCTTTGAATCTTTGAAAACAGCTATAAATACACTGTTGATCTAATCACTAGCACGCCCTGAGCACATTTGAGTTAACATATTCCTCTTATCGTTAAGATCATCGGCATAATTTTTCGTATTGGGCTGATGCCGATATTTACACTTGAAGCCATCATCAGCCGATTCCGATATCAGTCTGATAATATTGTGCATTCCTTATAGTAAAGATATGATATGATATGGTAAAGATATGAAGAAGAGGAAAAAAATGGCAAATAAAAAGTATATAAATAGTGATTTATCACTTTATATATAATTCAAACAATCTCCTCCTGTCTACTTGGAAGATTCTTTGCTACAATAAACTGCAAAGTAGACCAGACAGATGTAGTTAGTCAAAACTTTGGCTCCTTCAGACTGCTTTTAGCTGTTATCCAACAAACGGCTCAATTGATTTGTTGAGACAAAGACCTAAGCAGTTCTGTCCTTTGTTCATGAGAGCCAAATGGCTTTAAATATTTAGCTGGAACTCAGCAGACTACAAGTAGTTTCTTTAATCACAAATGTCATTATTCTGCTTGATCAGTGTCAGATTCGATAATGCATCCTGAAGTTCCACTTGTCTGCGGCAGGTTCGCTTTTAAGCAAATTGTGTGATTAGCAGTCAAAATAATAGAATGCTGCCTTCATGAAGAGCAAGCTTTCATTGAATCGCTGTCGCTCTGTCATAAGTCAAATGGGTAGGTTGTCTGCTATTCATGTCTGTTTGATTTATCAGCGGTTCGAGTCACGTCTTCAACAGCCTCTATTGTGAGTCATGCAAATTCTCTGCGATGCAATTCCAGATGGCAGCGTCATTGATTGATTTTAGGTTAACAAATGAGTGGAAGGTATAAAAACCTTCACTGAGAACTACTCATCACTGTCCCGTTCAAAGAATAAAGGGATCTGTGTTGTCAAATGGAAGAATGGCTCTCGTTAAGGCTCAAAGCTGCTGCTTGTGACTTATGGGACATAGACGAAATGAATGTGGTGATCACAGGTAGCATCACAGGTAGTAGATCTCGGCAGATTGATGCGCTCTTCAACACAGTTTCAAGGTGTGCATCATTTCATATGTATACATATTGTGTTTTTAATTATTGATGTGGTGTGGCATTTTGATGGCTTGTCAGCATGTGGGGTCGAGGCTTTTCACATAATTTGCAAGATCATATGCATGAGTCACCTGGAGCATTGCACCTGGATGTCTGAGCATCCACTCATGTTGTAGTCATTTGATTTCCCAGCCTGCAGCTAAATGTGTCCTTTTCCAAAGCAGTTTGATTGTTGTTCGTGTTAAAAAATGATTTGTCACACTAGATGACGTTTTGATTATGTGCCTCTTAATTGGTATCACACTCTGGTCATAGCAAGGGTTAGGGTTAGGTTAGGGTTAGTTAAGGATTTTAGTGCTTTTTAAACAATGAATCGCATTTTAAACAATCAATCAATCGCTTTTTAAACAATGAAATCGAATGTATTTATATATACATAATAAAAGTAGTACACACTTTTATTTTGGATGTGATTAATGGTGATTAATCATTTGACAGCACTAATATATATATATATATATATATATATATATGTATAAAATACATATATATATATATATATATTTTTTTTTTTTTTTCATAAAAACTCAGAACTACAAATAAAATAATAATTAAAAAAAACATTTAAAAAATGAATAAAAGTGAGTTATTATTCAGAAATCTGTTGCCCGTGAGTATGGTACAATTACTAAAAAAGATTTCTTTGATTTGTCTTGATTAAAGTCAAGTTGTCAACTTGGAGCTTCACAGGCTGTCTTCTCTAAATAACATGCATGTGTGATGTCAGTCAAACTGAGCGCCTGCCGATTATTAACATTTATTTATTTATTTTTCATTTCTACCATGTTTTGCTTTGTGTATTTGTCCTCCCAGGCTTCATGGACTCGACCTGAGAAACACAAGGTAGGGCTGCTTCACTCATAGCCAGGATGTTCACTAATCCTAGAGAAGCCCTTTATCACTGCAGAACATCAAGTGTTGGCTCTCTTCTACCCTTAAAATCATGTAGACACACACACCCACACACATCAAATCTGATCAAATGGCATCTCCAGTCTACAGTGATTGTTCTGTCATTTTATTTCTTTACAGCATATTGCTCATTATTTTTCTGGATAGCTTCTTGTCAACAGAAATGGTGAAGATCCCATTTGGTCTTTTTAAGTGTTTTTTTTTTTGTTTGTTTGTTTGTTTTTTCGGCTTTCTTAGCAGACCTGTTTTCCTTTACATATTCCCCTCGGACAAAATTTCTCAAGGGATTGAGGAAGAAAATAAAGAGGGGGTGTTCAAGGGTTGAAACATGCCAGGTACTTCTTTAGAGTATGAGCCAACACTCAGTGTTCTCCCATAGACTCAGACAGGGGAATGTAGCAGCACTAAAGGAGACACTAACACATATAACCAACTCCAGATTCAGACAACACAAGCCCCTGTTAACATAAATACACTAACCCTCACTGAATAAACTCATACGCCACATGTCTGAGATTATTACAGTAACTTTAAAGTCAATGTGAAACCCATTTTACTTCTATAATGTTGCACATTTGTGTTAAATAGGACATAGTAATGATAAAAATATAGGACGGGCCTGTGTTTTATCCATTGGGAGCTTACTGGATTGAAAAAGCAGGCCGAATAAGTGTTTACCAAAATATCGCCTGTCAGTTAAAATTATCCAATAGTGACGTCAATGGAAAGGAAAAGTACATTGTGATTACAAAGAAGAAAGCAAATAGGTTAATTTTGATTTCATGTTGACTTTAGCTGTAGATGCGCAATATGAGCGAGTGATTCCATGCTTTTCTCTGAAATGTTAGACTCTCGCTTTATTCATCTGTCAGAGAGAGAATTCATCAGTGTCTGCATTGCTGATTAAGAATGATTCAGATGCATATGGATTGTGTGGGAAGGTCTGTTTATCTGATCTGCTGAGATGAAAGGCCACAGTTATAGGATTGCCCACACATCACTTCATGTTTTTAATCCTCAGGAGTACAGATAAAAAGCACCATGGCTCTTTACACGTGCGCTTTTCAAGTCTAAGACAAGAAAATTGCTTTATCAAAAGTTTTGGAATAATTAAGAGTCTGCAGTACTGAGTTGATACTTCAAACTACAAATTGGAGATTGTGATACTGACTCAAGTGTTGTGTGACTGACAGGGGGCTGCTTTTCAATGCTCACACGTACTGTGCCCGTGCTCTGTGAAGTGCACTCGTGCCTCGCGGTAACGCTACACGCACGAACGGTCACATGCTTTTCTTGTTTGAAATGCTCATCATGCCGAGGTGTTAATGTAAACACAGTCGGTTATGTCTTTAGTGAATACAATTAGAACAACAACAAATGTAGGTGCGCGATTATCAGATACTTGTGCCTTGAAATGTAAATGGATTTGCCGCTGTCTATTATGTTGCTACTAATAGTCAATCATGAATATTAACAGGAAAAAGAGAAAACCACTCAATGCCCACAGCTGGATAACTTTAGTAGCTTTAATATTCCCTCTACAATCAAACATGAGCACAAAGTTCAGCCTGAAAAATAAACTCTACAGCTCATTTTAATTACAAGCCTGCTTTTTATATGTACTCATACAGAATTAAATCCATTTTAATGGGCTATATCTAATAATTCATGCAAGATTCAGTCATTTATTTTTCATATATATTAATAGCAACATATAAAAAAAAGTGTATTTTGCTACCAGGATATTTATATCATTTATGGATTTGTGTACTTTTTGTATAGATTTTTGTATGTATGTATAAATGTGGTAGATACTATATATTATATATAGTATGTATACTGTATATTAGGGCTGTCAGTCAATTTAAATATTTAATCGCAATTTAATCACACTTTTTTATCTGGATCGGACAGAAATGGATGCTTTATGCAATATATGTTTATTAGTAGTAAAACCTTAATTAACATAGAGCATGAAGACTGGACATGTTTCAAAGGTCATAGATGTTTTTCAAAGAACTTGTTCATGTCTATTACACACACAAAAAAAAGAACATAGAAATACCAGGTTCCCATTACTTCTCTTTATTTGCACTGAGCAAATGACTTGCCTGTTTACATTTTCACACTACAGGCAGCGGTTATTACACAAGTCGGTTATTTCTATCTTTTGCGGTAGCGTGTCAGTTGGAAATATCAGTTTACATTTCCAAACATTATTTTTG
>JAUMHE010000032.1:2345748-2359868 GCA_032359235.1 Enteromius mattozi | reverse complement strand
GGATTTAGTCTGTCTCAGTTTGTTCTGTTACTTCATGTCATTCCAGACAGACTGGATGATGATCAGATCAGATCAGGAAATGTAAACTGATATTTCCAACTGACACGCTACCGCAAAAGATAGAAATAACCCACTTGTTGGTAAAATACTAGTGGCCTAAGACTTTTGCACAGTACTCTATATTTAATACTTATTATTGCATTTGTTTGCCTCTCTATGCCCACATACTGCATTGTGACGCAGCTAAATTCTTAATAAAACAGTTTTCGTTATATTTTTTTTATTTATTTATTTTCTGTTATTCAGACAATGGAATGAGTATGAAATAATGACTAAAACGCGACCCATTAAGACTTAGTTACATAACCTTCCAAGATGTTAATCTGCACAAAAATCCTGATTTATAATTGAGTCATCGTCTGATATAATCAAATAGCCTTTTCAAATTTTGACAGCCCTAATATATTTATATATATATATATATATTTATTTATTTTTTTTATTTTTTTTTTAAGGTATAACGATACCCGTAGCGTGTATCGAACGGTTCATGGGCATCGAAGTGATCATCCTTATCTCCTTAGTTAGTGGAGACTTTGGAGTGAGCAGAGCATGTGCCTGCCATTATGTAGTTGTTTGCAATGTACTTGTCAATAGGTATGTTCGACTTGAAGCGACATATAAGTATGTATGTACTACAGTATGTGACCTTGACTGAATACAATTAGCATTCAATCTTGAAACATCTAGTTCACTGTCTAGAATGTAACTGCTGCAGACCACCTCAGGGCAGCTATTTCTCAACACGTCTTGCATCAATCCAAGATAGACCATCTTTATCAAAAGTTCAGATTTATTCTCTTCCGCATTTGGACACACTGTGATCCATCTTGTCTGTGCTAGAGTGCTCTCCCAGTTCTTGTTAGCGTGAAATCTGAAGTGCAGGACACCGTTTGACTCGCTTTTCCCAGCAACAGCTTTTTTTTCCTGACATTGTCTCTTTGTCAGTGCAGTCATACAATATGATATCCGTCACCTACTATTTACTCCCCCTTGGGAAAAGAAGAAATCCCTTTCTTTCACGCAAGAGACCTTGAATGTGAGCTCTGATTCTGTTCCGCCGTTGGTTGCCTGCTCTTTCAAGAGAAACGGATGAGGCTTCCTATGTTCTCTATTAGCTGAGATAAGATACGCACAGGCCAGTGATTGCATTTCAGTGCTCGAAACCTAAGCCGAAATGTTCTCCGTCTCTCCCACCCTACTGTTTTCTGCTAAATTTGACAACAGACGAGGAGGTAAAGGCGCAAAGTGATTTGCCGGAAGCGTTCAAGGTTAACGTTCAAAGAAATCGTGAAGGTTTATATGCGACCGACCCTACGTACGCACATAAAACAGGAGAGACTCTGCATATGCGGCTTACTGTCAATTACTATGCAACGGGAGGGGACTCGCTCGACAGCCCTGCATACTAACAGCCCTCTGAACGTGAGGCACAAGCAGGATGGAATTTATGGTCGAGACCCTGGTTGTTACTTAAAGCACTCAATCCCTCAGATCGTGACTAAGCCACCACACCTTAAATCAAGTTTGTGAATTGATTGGATTTCAGCGCCGCGTACACTCCATTCCGCTCCGCAGTCAAATTTCTCACTGACCATTGAACAGGCACTTTATAAATGAAGTGCCACTGCAGGTTTCAGAAACATCTTATTTCCCGGCTGTCTTCGCATACTGTCGGGGGACCGTCTGTGGCACTGATGAAAGGTGCTCGCTAATGTTCACGTTTTGCGGTGCCTTCACTTAAAGAAAAATGTGAATCATACACTGAGCAGTTTGCTGTGAGTTATTCGATGCTCAAAACAGCATCCCATATTTCATTCGGTATGCATGTACATGCGATAGCAACATTGTAGTGCAGGTGAAACAAAGTACGCTTCGCTAAGCACGAAAAATGTAGAGCGCATCAGGCTCTCCTGGGCTTATTTTATTCATTCTGCTGCACTGAATACTGCTCGTGAATGTCAACAGTGCTCATTGTTAATATCAGGCTTTGACAGTTACACTTTTTCTCTCTAAATGTCCGTTCGCATTGAATGGGAATAGGTATTCATGTGAATATCGTTGACTGGTGGCTTGTATTTGTTAACTGAGTAATATGGTGTCAGCTGGCATGACTAATAAATCTATTTAAACATGTCATGGAAGACGCTGCACTCTCTGATTAACATGGGTCACATTATGCAAGTCAGATTCGCTCAGTCAATTAATTTTCTTGTAAATTACAAGAGTTTCATTAATCTGTGGATTTCCGTTTGATTTCTTCTTTTGAAGCTCGAGCCCGCATGTGTCTGTCACTAATGTATGGGTAACATATGGAGAGTTGACGCAAAAGCTTTTTCATTCTCAAGGTGCTTGGTTGTAAATGTGTAGCCAATTAAATGGAGAATCAAATAAATATTGTTTATACTGTATGTGGAATTATAAATGAAGAATAGATTTAAAATATTAAATATTTTGCCTCATGATAAAAGATTATGATCTCTCAGAATGTTAAGATCCATTCATTGCATCATGGACACATTTCTTGAATAATTGAATAATATTTGAGAGATCTGTATTTTTAACCTTGCGGTCCAAATTAAACACAAAACTCTCTTATTTATGGATTTACTTTTTTTTATAAATAAATAAATATGTTTTTCAATAAACATGTTTTATTTATGTGTAAAAAAAAACAAAAAAAATTCTGTTTATATATATATATTGTGGCATATTTGGCCTTAGTTCTTTCAAATCATTTGTGAATTACATGGATGTTGTTAAATATGTGGATTTCCATCTAATAAATTATTTTGAAAGTTAACAAGTTTTGCATCAGTCACTAATGAATAGCCAATGTATGGAGAGTTGACACATAACTTTTTTTTCTAGTTTCATTTATTCATACATTTTACTTTAATTTTCAGAGCTGTTCACTTTCAATAAGACATGGTGAAGGACACATTTCTTGATTAAATCCATATTGCCTAAAAGATCTAAATTGTAACCTTGTGGTGCAAAATAAAAGACAAAAACTTTTCCTTATTTATTATAAATTATATGCATATATTATAAGAAATTTCTTATATATAAGAAATATTATATAAGTTCAGGATTTAAAATAAAAAAAAATGCAAACTCTTAATTAATTTTTCATGACAAAACCATAATTTTATTTGTGGCAATTCCAGCTTCACTAGGTACTTTAATTATTTGATTTAAACTTTTTTTTCCCTTCACTTCATTTTAAACTGTCATGTGACATGTGGCAAATGAACTATATATATATATATAACCTGCATGTTTAAGAAGTACAGAAGCACAATGCTGTAGAAAATAGTTGCGTTCACGGGTTAATGTGAATCCGGAAGCTGATCTGAAGGGCCTTTTAGTTGCTTTTGAAAACTAGTGAAACAACCAAGAATACTAGCAAGAAATGCTTTGAAATGCAAACAACACAGAGCAGTGATGAAATACATGCTGGCTTTTCATTGTAACAGCTGGAACTAGCATTGACTGCTGAATTCAAAGCCCCTCCGACCTTGGGATCTCAGATCACCATAGTAACCAGAGATGGGCAGTAGAGTAAACGCAGTACAAGCTAAAGAGCATGTGCATGTGTGCGGGATGGAGCCTGGGAGTAAAACTGTTAGCAGATTGTCCCAGCTGTGCTGTTCAAACAGGCTTTGAGGAGAAAAGGCTTTAAAGTGGCCCCTGCTGTGTGGTCCACTTCATTATTGATCCCTGCCTCTCTGTCTCTTAAAATACCCCCCTGAGTCCCAGACAGAGCCTGAAACACAAAGACATGCTGCCCGTTCGACTGGTATCTGTAGTTGTGTACAGGAATGACATAAAAAAAAAAAAAACTGAATAGTTTTCCAATCAAGAAATAAAAAATGTCAGCATCAGCTCACCCTCATGTCTTTCCAAACCTGCATTACTGACCTAAAGTTGTTTTGCACAAGAAAACCTTGACTTGGTTTGATTGAATCTTTCTTTTGAGTCCAATCTCTTTGGTGAATCAGTTGATTCAAATTCACAACTGGACATGTGTGGATGTGGATTTCAAGCTTGTCTTTGAGAATCTTACATTTAGGTCTGGAAAATATAAAAGTCAGCAGAATGTAGTGTTTTGTTTTTCACACTCATAACAAAATCATACAGGTTTACAGAAATACGAAGGTGAGACAGTAATGATGATGTATCTATTTTTGGGTGAACTTTCACTTTAAAGACAAACCTTGTTCCCCTAGCACTGGCATTTATGTTTAACTTTCATCGTTCCAAATTTTGGCATCAGATTTAGATGTTTTTAAAGAGGTTTCTTCTGCTCTTTAAGACTGCATTTATTTGATACAGAAAACATACAGTGATATTGTGAAATGTTATTATTACAATTTAAAATAATGGTTTTCTATATTAATATAGACTGTATAAACTGTAAAATATAATTTATTAATATGATGCATAGTAGAATTTTCATTGTCTATAACTCCAATTTGATTTTCAATGTTAAAAGCTGCTTAATATTTTTGGAAACTTCAGTATTTTTTTCAGGATTCTTTGATGAATAAAAAGTTCAAAACAGCTATTGTGCAAAATAGAAATATTTTATAACAAGATGTCTTTAACACTTTTTACTAATTTAACACATTAAACACTAAAAAATGTATAAATAAAATAATTTGTTTTTAAAAATACATTATTTTTTAAATAAACGCTGTTCTTTTATTACTTTTTATTCATCAAAGAATCCTGTAAAAAATATCACAGGTTGCAAAAAAATAATAAGCAGCAAAAAATATTTCCAATATTGACAATAAATCAGCGTATTAGAATGATTTCTGAAGGATCATGTGACACTGAAAACTGAATTAATGATGCTGAAATTTTAGCTTTGTATCAAAGGAATAAATTATGCTATAAAGTATATTAAAATCATAAAACAATGTTTTAAATTGCAATAATATTACAGTTTTTCTGTATAAGAGACTTTTTTTAAAAACATTAAAAATCTTTCTAAACCCCAACCTTTGAATGGTAGCGTACTTGTATACTTGTTTTTTACATCTCTTTTTATTACTCTCAGTCTCTCTTTTTGTTTTTTTAGAGTCTGGATGGGAACGTGATCGTGCGCAGCGATGCCCGTGTGTCCTCTCTGACTCTGAAATACGTGCAGTTCACCGATGCCGGCCAGTACCTCTGCACCGCCCGCAACTCCATTGGTCAGGACATCCAGAGCATGTACCTGGAAGTGCGCTGTAAGCCAAACCACAAACTTCTCTCCTTGTCCTTTGCAGGTTATTTGTCTTGTTGTGTTCAGGGCGATAGTGTCAAAGCTCAATGAAGTGGACCGATTGTGATTTCTCAATGTTCCTTTTGATCTTTGTCAGGTGTTAGCTTTTGTTGGCTACTAAAGCAGCAGGAAATGGATGCTGGACCCAAAAATAAGACCACCACCAGGGTCTTGACTAACTTAATCATTAACACTTTACTGTTTGCCAGAAATTAATGCAGCTAATTTTTACGAGTAAACAGTAAATCCAACAATTAAACCCAGCAAACCTGCATGAACCAGAGTATTGACACGTTACTCACATTTTTTTTTACAAAACGATCAGTATTATTTCTTTTTTAGTAAGTATTTAGATTTGATTTAAGGAGTAATATAATACATATATAACTATATATAAAATACCCTTATAATAATACATTATAAGGGTATTTTAATGCAATATGCATAATGCATTATAATAATGTTATATAATGTGTTATAACATCTCATAAAACTATTAGAATACATTAGAATATTTACATATTTGTGATTATAACTTTTAAGAGTATGATTATTTATAACACACAATAAACGTCATATTTAAATCATATTAAAAATTTAAGGAGTTGCTGGTTTGAGGGCTTTTTTATATGTCTGTTTCAAACAAATTAAACCTGCTTTCCACCAAAAGCTCAGTTCAAATCACAGTGCCACATACTCAAATGTGTTTTATAGCTTTTGGGCTTTTTTCATACATTCAGAGCTCTTCATATGAAATGAAATACTGCCATCTTCACATTCTTACAACTCAATTTTGAGAGCAAATGCTTATTTTATCAGATTATGTTTACTGCAGTTGGCTGAGTGCACTTCTGTGCTATTTGCCAGGTAGAGAATTACAGTAAAGCTAGCTTTAAAGTTATTTTCATCTGCTTGCGCGTTTTTAAGCATTCCCACAATCTAATTCAGAATAGTGGGAGGGAGTGAAGCTTGAAGTGCAATGAAAGTCTAATTGGATTAATTTTTCTTGCCCTAAAAATCTTCTCCCGTTCCTGAGATAGCATCACAATGTGCAATTGATAGAAATTGTGTGGAAATGCAGTTTGCTACAGCCCGGCTTGTGAGTAATCAGCTTCTTGGTTGAGTGCACGGAGCGTTTCGCAGTAATTAGCGATAAGAAAAGGTGCTTTGTCTGCTTCAAATGATCCTAGATGAGATTGTTCACTCCCATGCTCAGATACTTACGGTTTGGGTTAGAGTCTCCCGTTCTGTTTCGCATGACTGTACATTTCTTTTATTTCCCACCTTTTACTTCAGGTTTACATTTAAATGCATTTTTTCCCGCTTGGTTGTTTATGTGTTGTCTTATTGAAATTGAGCTCAGACTCATAGTAAAAATGAAGTCTCAGGCTGGCAGCCAGTTGGAAAGAGTTTATTCTAGCTTTTAAAATCAGTATCTTTATGCAAACTTTAACTTACATTAACATTGTACACTGCAAAAAAATGCTTTTCTAGCTTAAATTCTTGTTTCCAGCCAAAATATCTAAAAAAACATTCTTAAATCAAGAAGAATTTTCAGTAACACTTTCTATGAAGCCTGTTTTTATAATACATTATAAGGGTATTTTTAATGCAGTATACATAATGCATTATAATAATGTTATATAATGTGTTATAACATCTCATAAAACAATTATAATGCATTACAATATTTACGTATTTGTGATTTGTTATTTATAACACACAGTAAACTTCATATTTAAATCTACTTCATTTATAATGACACTTATAATGCATTATAATTATGAGAAATATAAACCATTGTAATTTAAGTGAATGAATCGTGTTCATTGTGTGTTATAAATTATCATACTCTTGAAAGCTATAACCACAAATAAGTAAGTAGTATAACACACTGTACTTATGATAATACATGAGATGATATAACATATTATAAAGTTATGTATAATGCATTATGCATTCATTATAATGCCTTAAGAATAACCTTGCAATGTATTATTAATACAGGCGTCATAGAAAGTGTTACCAAATTTTTAGACAAGTAAAAAAATTTTCCGGTTTTCAGAAAAATCAAGTCAAAATTAAGTAAGTGAGTTAAGTGAGTAAGCAAAATAATCTTTTTTTATGTTTGAAACAGGATTATTTTTCTTACCCCATTGGTAGATTATTTAGCTTGTTCTAAGCAAGGAGTTGCTTAATTTTAACTAGTTTTTTCTGAAAACAAGACAAAAAGTTTTACTTGTCTAGAAAATTCTTTTTGATTTCATTTTTTTTTTTTATATTTTGGCTTGAAACAAGACGAAAAATCTAAGCTAGAAAAGCATTTTTTGCATTGTTCACCTAAAACCGCATAAATCATTTCCAGCCCAAAATTTGCCAATACTCATTTCAGCCACTGCTGTGATAAGATTTCATTGGCAGTTTCATCCAAAAGAGAGACATTATGTTTTGGGGTGCTGACATTATCTCGGCAGCGGTGTTGCAGCCTGTGGTCCTGAGATAGCGATAAGATTTGAGTGGATATGTGTCTTATCAGACCAGCTTTATGGGAAATGTGATGACTCAACTGCATGTATCAATCCTGGAGTGGAGAGTCTAGTTAGCCAGAGTGAACATCAGGGGGGGAAACAACCACAACAGACAATAGAGCAGATATCAGAAATCGCGATTCTGAAAGGTCTTTGAGGGGATGATGGGTAATGTATGCCGCTGGAAGGCATCATATTTTTTGCCCCAAGGTTTTTTTTTTTACGGGAGCAGTCCATGTGTTGGTTGCACTTGGCTGACACTGTGTATAATTACAGATGCTCCAAAGATCCAAGGCCCTGCGGCGGTGTTCACCTGGGAGGGTAATCCAGCTAACATCACCTGCGAGGCCCTCGCTCACCCGGGTGCCTCCGTTTCATGGTTCCGTGACGGCCAGCTGTTGCCTAGCGCTAATACCACCAACGTCAAGATCTACAACACTCCTGCTGCCAGCTTCCTAGAGGTATGGCATCAGCCTTTAGATGCCCCCTCATTAAAGTTTCAACACTAAAGTCGTGTTTGACACTAATAATCACCTTCTGAGCTCATTTTAAGCATACTTGTAGCATACACTGTTGCATTTGATTTAAATCATAGCCGTCGATACTGCATTGAGAATACACAGTAATTAGTGTTTTTTCTTACCAGTAACCTATGTTCTTCATTTATGTACAAAATAGAGCTGATACACACATCTACCCACCCTTACCAGCCTACAAGTGCTGAGAATATAATGACTTGTTTTGTATTATGTAGTAGAATAATTCATGTCATTTTAGTGCTCCAGTCGCTTGACTTTCTGATTTTGTTTTCACATTACTGGCCAAAAACATTAATTACGATAATTAAGTTGCTTTCTGTGTAACGAATTGTGAATGACCCGCATGGAGCATATTGTTTTTGAAATCTTTGCAAAAGCACAGATTGTGATGTTTAATTTGTTGCATCTGAGTATAAAAAAAATATTATTTTGTGAAATTTTGGTTCATTTAAAAGCAAACTGTGAAAACATTTTGAGATCAGATCACAGCATTATGAGGTTTCTATATAATAGTAAATCTGCATCTGAAAAACTTGACTTTGTAATTCCACACACAGTCTGTATAAAATTAGAAGCGCAGGAAATCTAAAATAAATGATTGTTGAGCACCGCTAATCAAATACAATATGCACAAATGAACATGATGTAGCAGAGATGAAGCAAAAAGTTTACATGTGTCTTGTGGAAATTTTCTATTTTAATAAGGCAAGAAGCAGAAAGCCTATTTTTATTTATTACAAGAAATGGTCAACAGTCATTCAGATGTGCAACCAAGAAAATATATTGAGTATGCTTCTATCTAATCCAATTATAATGCATATTCAGCACACAGTATGTATCCATTTAAGGTATCCATCTATGTCACAGTATTTAGATTTTAAATAATTATCAACACTAAAGTGTTGTTGACTTATTAAAATTTTGACATAAATCATAAATACTGACACAATCAGCAATACTCGTGATGTCACCACATTTGGGTGGAGATTTGTCTCATGGTTCTCGGTTAAGGGCTCAGTTTAGCGCTGCATGAGAGGTTGTTTATGACTGTTCTGTGAAGCTTGAAATGTTCCCTGTCACTGTCCCTGTTCCCATGGCACATTTTACTAAGCTGTTGGAGCTAATGGAGACAGTACGCTTCTATTCTTTCTCTCTCTCTCTCTGTCATTCAATAATTATCGAGCGAGGTGAATGCCAGTGGTGCAGAGTCACTGTCATTGCCATGGAAATGAGCTTCTCTTAACCAGCTTATGTCTGTGTCATGCTAGCTAGGTCAGAAGAGAGGCGGTGCCTTGACGTGGCTTTTTTTTCCTCTCCGACAGGTCACTCCGGAGTCCCAGAACGACTTTGGCAGTTACAACTGTACGGCAGCAAATGTCATCGGCACAGAGTCAAAGGAATTCATTTTGGTTCAAGCAGGTTTGTGAATATACAAAAATAGCAACTACTTTACATTTATGGTGAGCGTGAATCAAGCACAAATTGTCATTCAAAGGTTCTAATTAGCTATTCACACATCCTTTCTCACAAATGGTGTCTTAACACAGAAAAAACACTTCTAAAAACCCCCCTTGGTACCACTTCATAATCCACCAGGTATGCGAAAGGTAAATCTCCCCCAGACAGAGATGTTTTAGCTCCAGATCAGAGCCTTCACTCGTATTTTTTAGGCTGAGACTCTTGGGTAATAAAAACAGCAGGGTATAATTTTCAGGCTGCAGATTCGACGGTTAAATGCGACGCTGCCTCTGATATTTTTGGTGCTCTGTAAAGTGGGGCAGATGTGAAATGGTGTGGAAGGCAGTGAGGTGATTATTTAGTCTCAATGCGTTGAGGCGGTACTGGTGTGACGCCTTTTTTCTACCTCACAGGATTTAGAGCCACCACACTTTTTATTGTGCGATAAAGTCTCATTTCTTTAAAAGCTAGTTTTACTGAGTAAGTGTGTTCTGTGAGGGAAGGTGGGTAATTTTATTTATATATATATATATATATATATATCCCCCCGAGGATGAATTATGTTGTTGTAAACCTTTTTGTAATAAAAAGCTATTTTTTATCACAGTTCTGACTCGTAGCATTGAACAGGTGGTTTATTTTTTGCTACTGTGCCTTTAAGACTTCTATAAAAACACGTTTTTTGCATGGGAAATGAAAAGACGTGTGCTGTGGGTTTGCTGTTTGGATTCAATACAATCTATACATGACTCATCCTTCAAAAACAGCTTCTTTGCAAAGCTTTCATTACATTCTAACAGGATTATGAAACAATCCACACTGACATTAAATGTTAAGATCTTAATAAGGACTTAAATGATCAGGAAGCTGGTCACAAATAAATATCAGATTCGTGTTTCTAATTTTGAGATCCCTCGGGAGGATATACAAACAGTAGATAGACTCAGGGTCAGCTCAAGTTTTGGAAAACTTCCCTCATTTAAAGGAGAATGTAGAATTGTGGTGCCTCTAGTGGCACCAGACAGAACTGCAGACTGTTTGAAACTTGTTTGAAAACAGTAATTTTCCTATTGATGTATCTGTCTGATATCCAAAGGTTAGAACAAGCCATTCTTGCAGCATTGTTCCTAGAGATTGCTTTTTTTTTTAAGTTACAGTATGTTTTCATAGTACATCAAACTCTTTCATCTCACAAGTTCAAGGAAAATTTGATTCCTTATGATATGACCACTTTAAACAATATCTTGCTTTGTCTGAAAGATATTTTACTCGTGCTTCAGGGAAAAACTGTACTGGCCACCGCAATAACAGTTCCCTTGGTGAACCATTCCCCAAGCCCATAACAATTTTTCATTGTTTCAGTTTGTCTATTGCCTCACTCACATTTTTGTGGTGCCCTGCATGTGTGTGTGGAGCAATACTCCAGTTATCTTCCAGTGTGTGTTTATAATAACGTGTGTGTGTTCTCTAGATGTGCCTTCGGCCCCCTCTATCGAGCGTGTGGAGCCGTATTCCAGCACAGCAATGGTGGAGTTTGATGAGCCTGCCTCCAGTGGAGGAGTGCCTATCCTCAAGTACAAGGCTGAATGGAGGATAGCAGGCCAAGACTGGACTGACAGAGAGTATGAAGTTGAGGATGGTAAGTATCCAACACACACACACTGTAATAACATTTATTTAGAACTGAAAGCAATGAAGAGAGAAAACAAAATAAATGAGGCTTTTGGGAGGCTATAAAAGCTTTTCCTCATTTGTGTGAAGGTCAAGCTCTTGTTTTTATAGCATTGTTTTATACTGAAATGAGCACAGATTCTCAGATGATTGTATTAGAGCAAGGATTTTAACTGAGTTAGATTGTCTTTTTTAAAAACCCTGTCCTAGAGCAGACGTGATGCGGCAAGATTCCAACGACAAGCAATTTCTCTGTCTATGCTGAAAGCAAAAATATAAAACCACAGCCAATCAGAACAGTGTGTGTTTGCACACTTTCTCGCACTTGCAACGCACTGCGTTGTGTATTCCAGATGGCCCTTTTATGGTTGTCCTTGAGGAACTTGAGGAAATTGTACAGAAGCTTGTTTCCGCCTCAGAGTAAAAATATAAAAAAAGAAAGTTATAAATAAGAAATAGGCACATTGTGAGATATGAAGTCACACTGTACAATATAAATTCTCAATTCTGAGGTATAAAGTCACAATTATGAGTTATAAAGTCACATTCACAAGATATAAAGTCACAATTATGAGTAATAAAGTCACATTTACGAGATACAAAGTCATATTATGGTATATAAAGTTACAATTACGAGTAACAGAGTCACAATTGCGAGATATAAAGTCATTTTATGGTATAGAAAGTCACAATTATGAGTAACAAAGTCATAAATGCAAGATACAAAATCATATTATGGTGTATAAAGTCACAATTATGAGTAACAAAGTTGGAATTGGTATAAATTAAGTCATATTGTAAGATATAAAGTAACAAGTCTCATTTGCAACATATAAAGTCATATTATGGAATAGAAAGTCACAATAATGAGTAATAAAGTCACATTTCCAAGATATAAAGTCATATTATTGTACATCAAGTCACAATTTTGAGTAACAAAGTAGCAGTTGCAAGATATGAAGTCATATTATGGCATATAAAATCAAAGTTCTGAGTAACAAAGTAGGAATTGGTAGAAATTAAGTCACATTGTAAGATATAAATGTACAATTATGAATAATAAAGTCACGTTTGTGAGATATAAAGCCATAGTGGTATATAAAGTCACAATTATAAGTAACAAAGTCACAATTGGTACAATAGATATAAAATGAAATTATGAGATGTAAATTCAGTAGCAAAGTCGCAATTGTGAGATATAAATTAACATTTCAAAATACAAAGTCACAGTTATCAGTAACAAAGATGCAGCTGTGAGGAAATTTCATTTTGCGAAGAACAAAATCATGTCAGTCACATTTCAATTATGAGCAACAAACTTACAATTGCTAGATATAGAATCACGTTGCTAAATATTACAGCATAAAGTTGCAATGGCCAAGTATTGTGTCACATATATGGTGAATTGGAATCAGTACAATAATATTATTAGGGTATTAGGGCACTGTTATAATAAAGCTGCAATTACATTAAAATTATAATCAAGAAAAAGTCGTAACTGTGCGATATAAAATTACAAATTAATGTAACTTTGAGGCAGAAATGGGCTTCCATAGTTTTGTCATTTGATAGCAGATGTTTCTTAAATGCCACAGTCAGTCTCTCTGCAGTTTGTCCATGTTTGAGGTTTATCATACACGAGGAGCTGAATTTTGGTGCAGTGAGGTTTCATTGTGTGCAACTGACAGCATGTAGTGTTGCTTGTCACTGCTGCAGCTGGTTAAGACAGAAATTTTGATTACCACGGAAGTGCTTTTTATTGCTTGTCACTTTGTTTCTTCTCGCCTAGTTAAGATGCTGTATTACACTTTAAGAAGTAAACAGCAGTGTCTATGACGCACATAGAGCCACCCTCCCGTAGTCAATATAACAACTAAACACTTTCCACAGCTGCTAGCCATTTCAAATTGTGGCAAAATAACCTTCCCCGCTGCCATAAAAACTCTTTCATTGGCGATATTGCTTGGCAAGCATGAAATGCGATGCAAAGTTGACCAAAAATAGAATGCGCGAATGTAGAAAAGGGACAGGGTTCACTTGAATGCTAAATAAGAGTGCTCCGAGCAGTTGTCACAGCCTGACATGTGCTCTGTTTGTCTGTGGGTACTGTCTGTCTCGGGGTGGCGGGGGGGAGAGATGTCAGTTTGCTCACTGCTGACAGCCTGCTCGCTCTGCCAGACCTCCTTGGGACATGCGTCAGAACAAGCCTCACACACACACAAACGCAGCCTTTCACAAAGCCGTCTACCAGCCACCTACACACACACAAACCTCTGCTTAGCCAATGGCTTTTTGATCACTCAACCTTTTGTCAGTCAGTCTCTAATGCATTAGATTGGCGTATGATAGTCATGCAGCAGACTCGAACAGAAGGTACCAGATTGAACAAGTACAAAAAATCACGAACAGCACATTTTTGGTCATTATTGATGTATAATTGGTGATTGATGTAGGTTGTAGCTGGTTCTTTTTTGCATTTAAGGCAAACCATTCAAATTTGAAAACATAAATGAAAACATTGTGATAAACAGTAAACTATATATATATATATATATATATATATATATATATATTTAAACATAATAATTA
>JAUMHE010000032.1:2307942-2345368 GCA_032359235.1 Enteromius mattozi | reverse complement strand
TTGTACAATATTACTGTTACTACTGATTGCTTATCAAATAAATGCACCAAACCTTTGAATACTAGTATGTAAGATAAATAATTCGTATTTTAGATAAAGGTGGCCAGTTGTATGGTTTACTTTTGTTGTGCTGAATAAAATAGTTTCAAACCTACTCGAAGTAGGGAGTCTGGAACAACACAAAGAAATATCAGGACTCTTGTCCAATGAAATTAGATGACAAAAATGAATGGTTGTATAATAGAAATGCTGCATAGGGACCTCTGGGAAATGTGATGACTACAATTGGAGGATCGTTTTTGGATCAAACTTAAATGTATTTTAGTACAAACATAAAACTCAAAATTCTTTGCAGGGTTTTTCTTGGAAAACATCTGAGTGATGACTAGGCCCACACAAAATCTGTGCCCACAGTTCAACCCACAAAAAGTCCTGCAGACTTTCTCAGAATTGGAAACCCATTACTCATAAAGTTTCTCTCACCACTTTTGTTTGTTTTTTAATATTTTGGCTAATCGGTTATGCCTTTTTTTTGACTAAACCTGAATCTATTCTTTATATTTTCCCATAAAACCTGGATTCTTTTTTTAAAAATAGATTTTTAGCATTTTTGCTGTTTATTTGGATAAGACAGTGTGCAAGTGACAGGAAGGGGAAAATAAGATTTACTGAGACAAATTTTTACAAACAAACCATTTCTCTATAATGCCTAAGGTCATGTGTTAATATGTCTAGTTTGATTATATGTATGTATATGCATGTCATATCTAACAGTTTAGGATATGCTTTGTTAAAACCAGACATATTTTATCATCTAATTCCATGTTTTTAAATCAGATATATTATTGGAGCTCTAAATCTGTCTAAACCAGGTCTCAACTTGATCACCATCGATGGGCTGAAGCCAGAGACCACGTATGAGGTCAAGATATCAGCCATCAACGGCAAGGGTGAAGGAGAGAGCAGCTCCCCTGAGAGCTTTAAAACCCAACCTGTCCGTAAGTGCCTCTCTCTTTCGGTCTTCCTCTCTCTTTCAATCCCTCTGTATCATATGACCCTATAGCGCTCTCTTTACCCATCAACCCCACTCTCCTCAGTGCAGCAGCAGTCCTCACTACCCACAATGCATCCCTGCCTTGGACCCTGCTGGATCTCACTCTCAGGAGATGCATTGCTTGTCCTCTGCGTGTGCTTCTGTATTTCTATGTGGATGTGTGTGTTCATTTAAGTCTGTGTCCGTTTGTTTAAACAATTTCCTGAAGGCCGTCATGTCACTGCAGCCTCTCACCTCAGCAGTGCTTCCCAGTGATGTGGCGCTCCTCCCCGTCCTTACAGCTCTTCTGCCGGTGCCAGCATGTGCCAGGCAACAGCTGTGTCTCATGTCTACTGAGAGCTGTGTGCTCTGTTAAGTGTGGTCTGTGTTGATTGGGCACTCTTCTGTAGAGTAGATGATGAAACCCTCTTTAACCTGATATCCACCATCAGATCAGGATTAGACTCTCAGAAAGTTTAATATCAATAATAAGATCTAATCTTCATGAAGCTGGAATCTTTTGCGTTCGTATAGCAGGAACATTTGGAGATAATTCTTGTATGTCTCTTGTTTAACTAGAACTAATTTTAGTGCTTTTATTTTTAATATACACTAGGTGTGTGATGAATGCAAGCCTGTTTCTGCCTTAAATATAAAAAAAGACCTTATTTCTACATTTTTTTATCATAACTGCAATTTTATATCTTATAAATATGCATTTCTTCATAATTGTACATTTATAATCGACGACTATTATGACTATTTATCATAATTGCACCATTAAATCTTAATTGCAGCTTTATAGCTCAATTGATTGTGACTTTCGTTTTTCATAATTGTAACATTAAATCTCAGTTTTATTTTTTGGTTTTTTTTTTTTCGTTTGTCATAATTGTAACATTAAATCTCAATTTTGGTTTTAAAGTTCACAATTTTAATACATAGTTGTGGACTTGTATATCACAATACATACTTTTTAATAAATGTTTCATTGCAATGTCATAAACTTTATACCCCATATTATAGCTCATAATTATGACTTAGTTTTCATAATTGTGTCATTAAATCTCAATATCACAACTGCAAATTTGTCATAATTAAAAATTTATATAGGCATATCATAAATACATCATAATTTTGACTTTGTATCTCACAATTAGGACTAATTACCTTGTGTACTGTATATGAGTAGGCTATATATTCAGAATTGCAATTTTATAACTCTCTATTAGAACTTTATATGTCACTTTTTTATTAATTTAAGCTTATTTCTTGCACTCAGGTGGAAACAGGCTTCCATAGCTATTTAAAATGTGAAGAGAGGTGAAATTTGAGATTGGTTTGCAGTGTTTGATTGACTCTGTGTTGTGGAGCTCTCCGCATTAATGAAACATCATCCATATTTAGACTTCGGAATGTAGTTTTTCAAAATTCCTACAAATCTACTGGTTTAATTACTGCATGTCACATGAAGCTGTTGGCTCAGAATGTTCCACTTAAAAAGCAGATTAGAAAAGTCAGTTTGCAAGAAATGTGGGATGAGCAGAAACACAGTTCTAGTTTCATTATTCAATTTCCTTCTGCACTCGCAGGGATTAAAGGACTAAAGTTTAAATTGCAGAAAAAGTCTTATTCCTTGTTGCTTTATTAATCCAATTTATTGATCCAATTCAGTCGATTCAAAAGCACATTGTAATAACATTACAAAAAAAAAAAGAAATCGCACAGCAGTAAGCTTGATTTTCATTTGAATACCCAAAAGCTTTGGGGGAATCTTAGAGAAATGGGTAAAATAACACAAGACAAGACTTGTTTATTCTTTCTTTGGATGTACAATAGCTCATGGCAGGAGTGAATTGCTCCATTGATGTAAGTCAGAGACAGGCTGACATTAATTCTTATCTCACTTTTCTTATCATGTTTCATCTTTGCTTCAGCACCCTGTGTTTTCACAGTCCCCACATTCGCTCTCTCATCTGCACTCGTTTCACAACAGCTAATTGGGTCACCCAGTTTTGCCATTTTGGGACTTAACACACCATTCACATAGTTTATTCTGGCCAAATGTGAGTCAGCAAGGTGATTTTCTCACCGCTTTATAAGATGTACCCCAAAATGGCAAGTTGGGATTGGCCTCCATTTTATTCATTCATGGTTCTCATCATGTTTTCCATCTTTTTTTTTGTTCCACTGGACATCAGGCTCCCCTTTCGGAAGTAAGTGTTCCATCTCTCTGCTCTCTTTCTTTCGCATTTCTGTTTGTTTTTCCATTTGCTTCCATTTCAGCCATTGCAACACTCCTGCCAAATCTACTAGTAAGCCTTCAGAGAAGATGGTAAAAGCTTGAATAGAAAGTTAAAGTCTCCATGAAATGGGTTATAGAATGGAGTTTTCTTTCCTGCATTTGACGGAAGTTGAAAATACTCATCCTTTTTTAGAATAGCCAATAGGCTGTTACTTCACAGTCACAAACAGTGTTTGGACCTTAAGAGAAATGCTGTTTATAATTTACTAAGAGGGCACAGTTTCTTACTAGAGAGCATTTTATTGGACCAAAAATTATGAGGTGTATAGATATAGACATGGGTTTGAGGATTTCTAGGGGTCTTTAAATAAAAATGTATTAAGAATGAATATTTTTGCTTCAAGTGGTCTCTCATATCTCGGCGGGGGGGGTTTTCACTGAATTTCCCTGAAAACGCTACTGAATAGCCTGTGCTTTAAAGAACTGTGGCGACTCACATTATATCTGTTGTTGTACTTTCCAAATGGGATTCCATTCTATTACTCAAACAAGGATCAAGGTTTTCTATGAGATGGTTTAGACCAGTACATTTTCTCACCTTCCAGTCCTGGAGGCTCAATTGAGAAAATTGCTTTTTATCCAAAACCTACAGTAAATATGCACCTGGTTCAACTCAATTATGCTACATGGAGCAATTAGCACTTGATTAATTGAATCAGGTGTGTTAGGTCATGGCTTGAGATGAAAATTTGCCTAGGCTCCCTGGGGTCTGTTGATGAAAAGCCACCGTTTAAACGTATATGCTTGTATTTTAGTATAAAAGATGGTTGCTGGTGTGTAGATTCCCCTTTAGTTTGCTCTACAATTTCATGTACAGTACTACACATAAAACCCACAGAAGTCTCAAAACAAGCTGTTTATTTCACACTCGTAGTAGAGTTGCAACCTCGTTGGCCAACGTTGCTGTTTAATTCATAGTTTGTGAGGGTGATTGCTTTGCAAAAAAGCTATTTTAAAACATTCGAACTGTAGAATGACTATTGTTTGTTTATGCAACGCAAAGCAAATAACATTGTGATGAAGCTGTAGCTAATTTAATTGACAGTATTTTCTTGTTGTGGCTCTCTATTGTTCTCATTATCCCTGACAGGGATCATTTGGCTGCGGAAGCTTTCTCATGATCATTACACAGTGAATAAAAAAGAGGCGATGGGCGATGCAGAGACCGTATCTCGTAATGGTACTGCGATGTGGTCATGTTCAGATAAAATTGATGGCATTGTCCACTTATTCTCTGGAACTATACCTGCGTGAATTTAAGAGGTGATTGGCGGGACAGTGATCCAGGAACTTCAAACACTTACTGATCATTTATCAATTTGTACTGTACATGACAAAGCGAGACCGCCGGCGGCATCGACATTTGTCAAATTATGGCTTCGCAAATCTGGTGACAGTTTATTTGTTTCGAGCTTCCAAACCAAAGCGAAAATTACGTCAGTTACAATTCTTCAGAAACCTCAGAAGTAATCCTAACAATATGTTTTCTTTTCTCTCTTTTAATATGAACAGTCGTAATCAAGTTGTTTGTTATCTCAGAAACAATGAGTCTTGCTATATCTAGGGCAGAAAAGGTTTATTAAGGCAATAATTCACCCATCAATGACAGTACTGTCAATTCTCGATTTACAACCTCATGTCATTCCAAACCTCTATGCTGTTCTCTCAATTTTTTTCTTAGTGTTTTCCCTGCTTAAAAGCTTTTGCCAGCCTAAACTGGTTTGCGGGTCTTAGGTGGTTTTCTAGGCTGGTCTTTGGCTGATTTTATACTGGTTTTAGGCACTATTTTGGAGGTCCAGTAGACCAAGTTAGACTGGTTTTGGTGTTTAGGTTTTTTTTAGTAGGTGCAACAAAAAAGGAAGGTTTTTTCCATACTTAGACAAATTACAGTGTCCACTTAGACATATCAGACAAATTACTGGTTTAAAAAAAAAATTGAAAGTTGTTTAAAATGAGAATTGAGACAAGCTATACAGTTTGGCTGGAGAGTCAGTAATGATATAATTCCACTCTGTTCTTCATATAAAAAGCTATCATGACTTTAAACGACTTGAAACATAGTTTATGAGTCATATAGACCACTTTTGTGTTGCCTTTGTAGCTTGATAGACTGGTCAATATGTACTGCCATTGAAAACAGGCAGTTGGAAACCATTCTAAATGGTTCCACAGACAAAAAAAAAAGCATACAGCTTTGGAGCGACATGAAGTTGAGTAAAAAATGGTCAAATTTTCACTTTTGAGTGAACTATTAACAGTTAGGGAAGTATGACAGATTGACTCCATCCGTTCTAAAGCAACAGCACGTCGGCAGTGAATGGCGTAGTTTGACCTAGATGGAGTTTCAAGTAAGATGTACGGTAGTGCTCTCAGGTATATGTCAGAGATTTATCACCACAGGCCATCACAGTTCCAGCCAATAGACTGCCCAGAGCGCTGGAGGAAGAGGAAGACAATGACACAAAAGACATTGTTGCCAGTAGCGAGACTGAGACTTTCTCTCCTCAAGAGCAAGGATCCATGCCTCTGGCCTCCGCAGCCTGTGGAAATTGTAAAAGAGCACTATATAATTCACATTACTGCGGTATGTGCTGCAGGGACCAGTGATTCAAAGTGTGAGAGCTTCCTCTTCGTTTTATGTGCTATGAGCGTGAATGAAGAGGCTGGGATTGTGTATGGAGATGGAGTGATGACAAAGCTAGCTAGGCCTGTCACGTAAGCGATAGAGGCAGGAGTGATGGGCACCTCTGGGAGTTTTCTGATGGATAATACCACCTCTGCAGCTCACTGCGGTAAGGTCATCTCGGGTGACAGCTAAAATATTCACAGCGACAAATAGGGGACTCTTTCCATGACTGTGTGCTAGGCTTTCTGATTGCTAGCCAGTGCATGGGTCACTCTGCTTCCAGAGGGCACGTAGACTCCACTGACAGAGCCTTTCTTTGATATGAATGCGATCACCACGGACCGCAAAGGATCAGAGAGCACCGCGGCAGTGACTGTACCTATGGAGACCTGCTGTGGAAATGGCTTCTGATCTGAAAATAGTAGGTTATACAAAACTAAAGGAGGTCAACTTAGAACCCGACGCAAAAGTCAAATGGAAAATTCAGGCATTTAGCCTACTTTGTTAACAGCTTGACGCAGATATTGGGTTACCCGCAGTGGTACCTACCCAAACCAATCTAAATAGTCAGAATATAAACACTTATAGGTGTACCATATTGATTCAGGACAAGCCAAAAACATAGTTTGGAAAATGGATTCATGGTGTACTTGCTTATATAAATTTTGTAAATTGTGAAAACACAAAAGTTACACACTGCAGCTTTAAATTTAGTTTAATATTTTATAAAGTAAACTATTCAGTATATTTTTTCAATAATACTTAAACTTTTTAAGTATCAGCTATTTATTCTTAAGTGAAAATCATTTACCATAATTCATTTTCCATGAAGATATTTTGAAAATATCCTACCGTAAATATATCAAAACTTACTTTTTGAATTTATGGATTGCTAAGGACTTCATTTGGACAATTTTAAAGGCAATTTTCCCAATATTTCGATTTTTTTTTGTGCCCTCAGATTCCAGATTTTCAAATAGTTGTATCTTTCCTGCACTAAAAAAACCATACAGCAGTGGAAAGCTTATTTATTCAGCTTTCCGGTGATGTATTAATCTCAGTTTAAAAAAAAAAGCCCCTTATGACTGGTTTTGTGGTCCAGAGTCACATATACCAATTAAAATAGGTTCTGCATATCAGTTTTCAGACACTTAAACAATTAAATAATTTTTACTGTATTGATTCAAATATAAAACCCCATTTGTACAGCCAAACCTCTTTAATAACACTTTAAGCAATCATACTGAGGGCACAGAAAGTAGACTGTAAAACAGTTTACGTGGCACTTCATTAGATTGTGCTCAGTTATTTAGTACCCCTGAGAGATGGTTTAAACTAGGTCTATTGCCTAGCACATCTGGTGGTTCTCAGTGGTTTCTCTGCTTCAGTGCTGGTGAATACATCTCTCAGAGATAGAGACACAGGCCATCGACCTAACAGATGGTTCACATCCTCAGGTAGAGTTCTGGAGTGCTTTAATTGTGATCACCGCTGCAATGGCACTAACACCCCCTTCATTCCCCTTGACATGAAACACTTACGATATGATAATCCTTATTATTCCGCAGAGCAATTTTCTTCTCTGTCTGAGACGCTCTGTGTGCTTTGAACCTCGGCCTCTGCTCTGTGATATCTACAAAGCAATACACAACGTAACTGCCCCACAGCTTTTCATCAGACCACAGCGGATAATATAGTTCCATTTTAGCATGTATTTTTTCATCTGCAGAGCAGTAGACCAAATTGAAGAACAGAGCTGTGTTTTGTGAGATCAATAAGCCTGCAGTGACTAGTTGTGTGCAAGTTAAAACACTGGAAATCAGAGTGAAGAAATATTGGAGCTTGTTAATATTGTCTTGAAGCTAAAATAAATCTGCACTTTTGATCAGTGTGGGTTTAAAGGGGTAGTTCATCTAAAAATGAAAGTCTTTTATTCTCCCTTATGTCATTCCAAATCTGTATGACTTCCTTTCTTCTGAATAATTGGAGTAATTTTTGAAAATGTGGTGTTTTTTTTCTGTGAAATTGCAGTGAATGTGCATGAACTGGAGCTTTCCATGTCCAAAAAAGGTGCAAAAGCATTATAAAACTGACTTCTGAAATAGTGTGATTGCCTTGTATGACGAACAGGCAAAAATGTAAGATTTTATTCTATCCTTGGCCTGTTCATTAGAGAAGTGACTGGTGAATGAATCCTTTGAATTTTAAGTCGGATCTTACTCATCTAGTTCTCAAATTCAGCTCACTGAATCATTGATTCTGTATCGCTGGTTACCAACTTACTTAATTTCCAGTGAATAAATATCATCACAAAGTACTGAATGACTTTTTATGATTCTTTTATAATGCTTTTGTGGCCTTTTGAAAACTTCAAAGCTCCAGTCCCCATCTGAAAAGCACAACCTGTATATTATTCAAATTTCATACGAGTGTGAATCAACACATGGGTGAATATATGATGACAGAATTTTCATATTCAAGTGAACTATTTCTTTAATTCTTCAAGGACTAACTGACGACAATGTTAGCACTTGAGGCTCCTTTTGTCACCAAGTATCTAGAAGTTCCTTGAAACAAATTCACAACTGGTGCAGAAAGAAAGAGATTAAAGACAGAAGCTCGGCACTCTTTAGTCAAGCAGTCTTTGAAACTCTAACATAGTCTGTCATCTGTCAGACACTCGGCTCACAAACAGACTGCGCTTCTGTCTAATTGCGTTAAGCTTAAAAGAGGAAACAGGGGATATTTCGCCCCCATCATATCATTACCTTCCACTCAAAGTACTTATCGTTTAACTCTAAGGCTCTGAGGTTCAGCTCAATGAAAGCCAGCCTTCTCTCAGATTAGATAGATGAAGGTATATTGAAGGTGATGATGTCTGAGTCACTAGCGCTAATGCACTTTCAGGAAAATACCACACTTTGAATCGAGTGATGTCCTTCTCTGCTGTCACGCTCAGCTTGGTCAGTAATGATGTTTAAATACAGGTTATTATCTCGGAGACCGATATAGTCATCATAAGCGTTAAATTGTTTGTGCATGATCCAGAAGAGGCTGTTCTTTGAAATGTTGTTGCTGTCTTACTTGGAATGATGGTGTTATTTATATGTTCTTTGTACTTTGTACTAAAAAAATGGAAAATGTGGTGAAGTTATGTACAGTAGATCTCTGTTTGGTTCAGTAGCACAAACTCAAGCAGTTTAATAGTTAATCCAATACACTGTATGTGTGTGCGTATATATTTTACTACTATTTCGCACAGAACACATCTTGTTCCTCTGCTTTGCTTTTTAATATTTCTTTCTTTATTTTTGTTTTAAAAAATAGCATTTAGAAATTTGCCGTCTGTAAAATTTAAAAATAATAAAAATCTTTTTGCAAGGCTGAATTTATTTGGTCAAAAGTACTGTAAAAAGTGATATTGTGAAATATTATTGTAACTGTTTTCTGTTTGAATATATTTTAAAATATAATTTATTCTTGCGATGGCATTAGTGGCTCTTGGCTCTTTAATATCAACTAATCTTTCAGTTTAATTTAATGTAGTGTTTAATTAGAATTTCTTATTATTATCAGTGTTGAAAACAGTTGTGCTAAAATACTTTTGTGGAAAGCACAATTATTTTTTTTTTTCATGAATAGAAAGTTTAAATTACCAACATTTCTATAATTTTGGCATAGTATAGTATAAATAGTATACATTAATAATTCCGAAATATTAATTATTTTTTTAATCGTATAAACTTTTGAATAGAAGTGTTTATTACATGAGATTTACTGAAAAAAATACGGACTTCTAAACCAACAGATAATTATTTAATTTTTTGACTAATTTAATCATTTGTTTTATATTATATAATAATATAAATATATTTTAAATATGATATTATATAATTCCTAAAACATGTATTCAGTGAACTTTTTAGCATTGTGATGTCTTGATTTTGTAAGCTTTAAAAATGGCATTCTGTTTGGCATAATTTTATATTAAATTCTTCTCATTAGACTTCAGTAGCCCATGCCAGATATCCAACTGGATGACTAAAGTCTAATAAGATTAAATCATTTATTAAATAAATAGTAAATTAATTAAATAAATATATTTTGCCATGCATTTAAATGTATCATTGCAATATTTCAAAGGGCATCCCAGTAAAGCCCTTCATATTCACCTTCATTGGCCATACAGTACAGTATATGTCTGTGTCTCTACACCGAAGTACTTTTAATTTGATTCGCATGCACTTCTGCCTGGACTGGTTGAATGTTGCTGAGGTGTGTTGTACACTAGTTAGTTGCTATGAAACTGTTGCAGCAGTGGCTCTACAATCAGTCCGGAAGCACATCTCACCATGTTCTCACCATCTTCCAGTGTCTTCAGAGACTCCAACTTCCATTCCTCCAACCACTGCCGACCTTAGTGAGTATGCCGACTGTGTGCAGTGTCGTTTGCCACTCGTTTGTTCACCTTACCTAGACCATTGTTCTGAAATCAACATTCGCACTAGACCGACAACGCACGTCTGTGATAGAGAAGAGAGTCTGTGTAGATGTTAGTGAGAAACTGGCATCAAGCCTCCGTAGAGAACCATTACTAACATCCGCTTGTAGGCCAGCTCACCTGTCTAACATGTCACTGCATGGTAGACATACTGGAATATGACATGCTTCTTTGTGCTAATGGTTTATGAACTCATGATGTGTGCTGAGTTTTTATGCCGTTGGATGTGCAGAAAGTTGTAGAAGCAGCATGACACTTGCAGTTCTCCTATTGTGCACTCTGAGATATTAATGAGACGTGGTGCGTACTGTCACGAATGTGGAAACTAATGGAGCTGTCTTCACAACATTAAGCAAAATTGTCAACATTAGCATTCTAAGGAGTGCGTGACATCCCTCGGAGATGCAAGCACAGATGCTTTTATCCGAAGAGAATTGCATTACAGGAACCATCATCATAGAACAACCTGTGTTTAAGTGCACAAGGGTTCAAACTTGTACAATCACCAAATTAACAAGAGACGTCTTATAACGGTGTGTGTTTCACCTGCGAATTTCGATCCTAAACACTAAAACATGCTCTCTCACTTCCCTCTATCCTGCGAGAGATGCCACCATGCGTTAGTCTGAAAATAGAGTTACCATGACAGCACGGATTACACCTGATCTCTCGACAAACAGACCACAAATTGGGAGGGTCTGAAAAGGTTTTCCGCTGAAAGATAGTTCCTTTCGAGAGACAGCTATTCTGTCTCATTCAGTCAGAGAAATGACAGGGTCTTTATCTTAGAAGTAGGCCGTTGTTTGACTATTGTCTGCTTAGTTGACATTGACTGGCAGGTTTAAGATTGCGCCAAACTAAAACTTCCTCAGAAGTCAAAGAAATTTAAATATAATAGTGTTTTTTAAAGCTTAGGTTTTTAGGGTTGTATGAGTAGATAAGCAAACAAAAGATCTGTTCTTTTGTATGATAATGAGTCATAATCAGCGTGAAGATTTTAGACTTTCTAAATTGCTTGACAGCTACAGTTTATAAGGAACCCTGGTGGTTTACAGACATTTATTTCAAATGGCTTCAAAGGAGAATGTGAATGTTAATGCATATTTGTGTGTGGAATGTTCCTATTTATTCTTTTTAATTAGTACAGTTATCTGTCTCAGATTGCAAACTTATTTAGCCAGACGATATTTAAAAAGCTAGAAATTCTTTAGAAAGCTATACTGCATATAAAACTATTCCTGAAAGTATATTGCAAGAAAAATGAAAATTTAGATTTTATTTTGCTAAAGAGATATTTAAGCATATTTTAGTTCAAATTTAATTCATTTTTATTGTTAAAATAAATACTGTATGTATTTTTTTCCTCACAGTATGAAAACGTGTTTTAGCAGATGCTTTGATACGGTGCGACTTCCATGAGGCTTCAATTTTTTAAAGATTTACTTTATTTTGATAGGACAGATCAGAACTGAAAGGAAGCGAAGAAGAAGAGAGATGGGGGGTGGGGCAGGACCGGGAAAGACCATCGAGTTAGGATTCAATCTCAGGACACCGGTTGCGCAACGCCACTGTAACAAGGCTATTGGCGCCAACCAATTTATGCATTTTTCCATGTAACTTAAGTATCTGAAGGTGTACATCTGACATCACATCAAGAGCAAGATTTACTAACAGGTAGTGCCAGCGCAAATCGTCTTTTGGCATTACAATAGTACAATACTAAAGACACACAGAGAAGAATTAACGCTGAAAAGGCATGGACAGTTATTTTTGTGCCTGACATTATTGAATATGCATATGTAGGAGTTTTCTTTTCAGACACAAAATGGATGGGATGAGAGTGATAAAATAAGTCACACAGCACAATTTACTTATATTTGTGCTTGTCAAATTACTGGTATTTGTGCCATTATTTAACGCCCCAAAAAAACATACCTTAAAGCAGGTGGTAATTTGTCCTGCTCTTGGTAGATTGTTCTGTCTTTGTGGAAGTGATCTGGCTGCGTCTATGTACTTTTATATTCACATTGTTAGTAAATGCCCTTCAGAATTTTCCCCTCCCATCTGTGTTTTTATGGAATTGCGTTCTACCACTAATTTGCCCTGTTTAGTAAATCTGGCTCTTAGTATTTGACTTGTAGACTGCAGACCTTTAGTTGTGATGGAAAACACTGCTCCTCGTCTTTATCCTCCTCCACCCTTCTCAGCTACAGTCCTGAGCTCATATATGTAAACATCTCAGGCTGAAAGTGCTGATCTAGAATCAGTTTTTGTTTTCCATCCTGATGAATAATCCTAGATCAACATTTCAAAGTATTGTCTTGGGACTTTGTACACATGGGCAGTGTCTGCCTTCTCATTTGCCCATTCTGTAGCATCCAGCTTCATGTCCAGTAGTTGAGGCAGGTTTCTATCTGTACGGTCAACATCACTGAGTTCCCTCTGCCTTTGGATGGCCTGCTTTGTTTCAGTTGTTTTTACAGCCCTATTGATGCTATTCAATCTGCACAAGCATTTATAATTCAATGTACAGTGCAAGAGAGCTGTATTTGAATCATCTTATCGAAAGTACCACTCGTAGTCAGAGGAAATACTGCTGGTGAAGTGGATTCATAAAGCAATTTGGACCCGATTCTTACCCTGCATGGTTTAAGTGGGATTCATGAGAGCTGATATAGGGACGATTTTTTGTAAGTGCTTTGATTTGTTTCAAAAATAATAAAAAAACGGTCCAGGAATTGCTTTATGGATCTATACACAGTGTATCTAATGTTACAGAGAAGTATTTATGTTTATAATTTGTTTTCTTTTTGTCGTTTGTGTTTCTGTTTGTACTTTTTGGTCTTAACACGTTCCATGTTTGTATAATTTTTTTCAATGTTTTGTATTTTCCATGTGACCCCTCCCCCCTTCCACTTTCCTTTCCACCAATCATGTGCGTGCGTATCATGTGACTTTGTCATATGACTCTTGCATGGTGCTGATGATGTCGTCTTCGCTGGTGAACAGAAGGTAATTTTTGTTGTTTTTATTTATTTATTTTCCCTTTTTTATTTTCTTTTTATTTTCTGTTGGTCTGATTCCCATTAACAGTGAGAACAGACAAGTTAATGAGGGGAAGATAGAGGAAACACCCACCTGGTACCATCAGGATTTATGAGCCATTTCATTTTTGAGTCATTCATCCTTTAGAAATCTCACACCACCTACTTTATTTGGCTTTTTGAAAACCATCAGCCACTCTGCCTAGGCAGTAATCTCAATGCTTTGTCTCCTACACATGCTGCTAGGTGCTCTGCATGTTGAACTTCTTATTGATTTTCAATATATATTTTACTCTACTGACATAGAAATCATTTCTACCCTCCCTCTCCAACTCTACTTTTAATAAATGATGCAACTTTCTCGAGACAATGTCCAAATATCTTAAAGGAATAGTTTGTCTTAAAAAGAAAATTGTCTAAAATGTTACTCACAGATGATGATGAGTTTGTTTATTCATCAGATCTTCACTTGCTCACTAATGAATCCACTGCAGTAAATGGGTGCCGTCAGACAAAGCAATATTATAGATGGAGGACTCATTTTTTATAAACATGCAGCTTTATTTTCCTGATTGATTGTAGTCGTGTGGATTACTTGTGAACTTATGTTTTTATCAGCTGTTTAATTGTTTTATTTTCATTCTGGCGGCACCCATTCACTGCAAAGGATCCATTGGGGAGCTAGTAATCTAATGCACAATTTCTCCAAATCTTCAAACAAACTCTTCATCTTAGATGAGTACATTTTCAACAAATGTTAATTTTTGGGTAAACTATTGCTTTAAGAGAGTTACAGTACTTAAAGACTAATGAGATATTTATGAAATCTCACAAACTCATTTATTAAAAAAACGCATCTGTTTTACTTGTTTTTGTACAAATCAGCATAAAGAACATCAATCATCATACCCTCATTCATTTGCACATCATAATAATGTGCTTTGCATGATAAATTGCCTTATAGTCGCAGTATGTGCCAAATATGATCATATCACAAAGACTAACAGCGGTACTGACGTTATATTCTTGCATGAACACATTCACACACCCTTCTGTTCTCTTTCTGTCAGAGTCTGCATACTCAAAGCCTCTCATGCATGTCCTAATTGTACGTCTTTGTCTCACGAATGTACCTTCTCACTGTCCCTGTCTGCTGCTCCTATGTGGAAATGCCAAAGAGGAAGAGCTTCACTTCCTCATATTTCAAGAAAACGCTTCTACTCTCTCTTTTCCTACCCAAACATTTTTAACGACACGCTTGGTTTGAGATGAGGTACTGTCTCTGTCAATTTTTCATCTCTCAGCTGCTATTCCTGAAGTATGTCAAGTTAGGATAGCAGTTATTATTAGTCATGATCGAGTGCCACAATAATCCATGACCCTTGAATCTAATCCTCCTTCTGCATGGTAGCGCATGTTTGCCCTCTTTCTCTCTGTAACCCTAATCTGTCCTTCTTTGTCTTCTTAGCATCTGGAAATCCTTCAGCTAACTGGAATTGATGACTGGATCTCAGAAAACCTGTTTAACTTCCATCACTCCTGCACTGCTTGTCTTAAATTAACTTGTCTTCATTTAAATTGCAGCATCCGATTACAAACTTTAATCAAGCTTCAATTCATCATGAAGGAACCACCTTAGGCCTCTATTTTCATGCATGCACTAACTGCCTGATGGTCTGAAATTTTCAAAATGTGCCTCTAACTTAAATTAAGCTTAATTACAGAAGACTACAAAGAGATTTAACAGGATTTGAGACCATAAAAAACATACATATACAGGGTTACGGTTTCAGGTTTACATACTTTGCATACCCTTTGCAGAATCTTCAAAAGCTTCAAGCTTCACAGTCACCTCAAAAGCTTACAAGACTTTAAACTTGTCACTAATTTTCACCAGGGCTATATTTAGTTAATCAGGAATATAGTAAAATTGGAAAATTGTGAAACATTTTCACTGTTTTAAAATAACTGTTTTCTATTGTAATACATTTTAAGCAGCCATTAATTCACTACTTGATCTTACATGAAAACAAAAAACTAAGAGCATTGTTACTCTTGATCAAAGCAGTATGTCCTTGCTGATTAAGAATATATAAATAAATAAATCAATTTTACTGACCCCAAAATTTGATTTGTTGTATACTGATAGTATGTTATATATATATATATATATATATAGATATATATTACTTTGCAAAATAAATTTACTCTTGCTGATTCTGCCATGAGAATGTAAACTTATGAGTAGAACTGAATTCCAAACATCTAATCTAACTTGTTCATTATATTTCTTAGGTCAGACATTCAGATATCCTACTGTCTTGACCTGAAATTCATCTCATTTGTCATGTTTGGTATATTTGGTGGCGTATATACACAGTGTCACATCAGTTCCTAATAGGGGCGCTTGTCTAGCAGCTATTTATGATGATTAATGGTAGCAGAGCGCTGTGGCCTCCTCCCAGTCTCCTCTAGTGACACAGGTAGACAGCAAACATCCCAAACAAGCGCCCACACATGCGCACATCCCAACCCCCTTCGGCCCGCTGATATTATTAAATGTAATGGCTGAGAATCTCCAATCAAAGCATGGAGGATAATTAAGGGAGTTCTGTCATTAAGTAGTGGGCAAGTCGAGATAACGAGCTCCCCCAGAGACTGCATTACAGCGCCGCTCTCTTCCTCCATCACTGCCACCAACACAGGTCCAGCTCTCATTACAGCCCTCCACATGCCCAAGCGACTCAGCTCCACTTTTACAAGAGCCAAGCGCTTTCATTAATGTTCCACATTTGGAAGGATGGGAGGCAGAAGTCATCATTTTGCTGCCAGAAAGCCTCTGCGATGAGATGTCTC
This sequence comes from Enteromius mattozi, assembly GCA_032359235.1. Lineage (NCBI taxonomy): Eukaryota > Metazoa > Chordata > Actinopteri > Cypriniformes > Cyprinidae > Enteromius > Enteromius mattozi. Next base: position 2,329,003 of record JAUMHE010000032.1, on the reverse strand, counting down.
GACAGTTTAGCCAAAATCGAGAACAGAGGAATTTAGACTTTGCTAAGTGACTCAACTAGAAAGTGTTACATCTCATCTTTTGATCGTTAATTTTACCATTTTTTGTGCATAGTTTAGAGACCATGCACTGCAGTATAACTTCCTTTTAAATTCTCCCACCTGGGTCAACACTGTAAATTAATTATAAGCTAAAATTAGCCAGGAGTTTAATTAGCTAACCTATTTCTGCAGTTCATATTCAGAGATAAAAAAATACCTTGTGGATTACAAATCAGCTGTGAAACGATGAGGGGACGTTCACCTGTGGAAATGCGCCTGTGTTAGGGCACATTTTGAATTTGTGCTGGGGACTTCTAACAGCTTTTTTTTTCTGGACGTTTTCTCCTCAGGGGAACCTAATCCTCCTAAACTGGAGGTTAAGCCACTGTCCACAGGCAACGAGATGAGGGTCCACTGGATCAAGCAGGATGATGGGGGCTCTCCCATCAAACACTATCTAGTGCGCTACAGAGCTGTGAGTATGATTGGACTTGAGGTAACATACTTAACTCATCCTGTAATCTGAATTATTTATACCGCCGTTGTAAGAGTTACAGTACATGCCTTTGGAGAGGTAGTGAAGCTCACGGGTCATTGACATATAAAAGAAAAAAACAGTCTCATGACCAATTTGTGCATATTTTACGAGGCAGCTGCTTTTTATGAATTTGTATGACCTCACTTCTATGATTTTGTATGATTTGTCTAAATCCCAGTGATGGGTAGGTTTAGGGGCGGGGTTAGGTGTAGGTCATTTGTACAAATGCATATGAGTTAGCAACAAAAAATATGTACGATTTAGCAAAAAACCTTTGAATTTGTACAAATTAGCCACCTCTTAAAATATGTATGAATTGCCATTAGATTGGGCTGAAAAAGTCTAGCTTAAAACACATGTAGTGTAAATTATGTGGACTAACGAAAAAAATATATATAATTCTAAATTCAGAAATATAAAAAAAAAAAATTCTGGGAAAGTTGCACGACATGAAATTATAACTTAAACCAATTTGTCATAAAATGGTCAAATTATCTGATATTTTAAGAGACATAGGACCAGATTTTCTAAACAGGACAAATTAGCGTGAGAGCACAATTCCAACACAGGGTGATTTATGACAACACAAAAATTAGAGAACACAGATGCAGCATCTCATTTACATATCGTCCAATGCAATATACCAACCACAAAATAGTTTAAGACATGTAAATAAATACCAGTAATTTAACGAGCGCAAACGGTAGTAAATTGTGTTGCATGTTTCATTTGAATACTCTCCTCCCATAAATGTTGCATCTGAAAGGGAAAGTCCTACAAATGCATATTTAGTATGGTCAGGAGCAAAAATTACTGTGTTCACGCCTTTTCAGCGCTAATTCTTTACTGCGTGCATTTTTAGTATATCTTGACAGTACTATTATTATACTAGAACGCCAAAAGACAGGTGCAAATTATTTAAATATTTTAATATTTTAAAATAATTATTATTATATTTATTTAAATATTTTGTTTATAATTATTTTGTATATTTATCTTTATTATAAAATCTATAGAATTCCATCACCCTTATACTTTCGTGTCCCACCAAAAATGTCAAATAAAATGTCATTTTTGAAAATAAGACCACAATCCGTAGAAGAGGTGTGTGTCGATTCAATGAGAATGAGACCCTAACCCTTGCTTAAAGAGTGTCTACATGTGTCCGTAGAAGAATCGCCAGGACTGGAAGCCAGAGATCCGCCTGCCCAACGGCAGCGAGTACGTTGTTCTGCGAGGTCTGGACTGGAACACGGAGTACGAGGTCTACGTCATTGCCGAAAACCAACGAGGACGATCTGAACCTGGCAAACTCTCCTTCAGGACCTTGCCAGAGCCCACCGCCATCCCAGGTACGACCCACCCCCTAACCCTAAAGCACAGCCACTGCCATCCAGCGCAGCGAACGGCCCGACCGCCTCAACCCAACCCCCGTTAACCCCATCCTACTAGCAGGTCTTGTTGTGGATTACACCAGCCACCCTTGTGTCAATTCAGGTTGTGGCCTGGCCTCCTCTAGAGAGTGATTTGACACAATCTAAGAGTAATAAGAGTGCAGAGTGATAAATGTCTTTGAGAGGTGGCCACGGGTGAAGCCTGGAGACCTTCAGCTCCTCTCCAGAGCCCTGACCCCTCCGCCAACCTCCCTCTGACTCTTGCTGCCAGCTTTATTGCTCGTCTCAGAACGATTGCAGATGATATCAGTGGAGATGAGATTTTCTATTTGGCACTCGGGAGGCCAAAAAGCCACAGCAGGTCCGTTAAAACCATCCACCCCCTCCAACACGGGCTCGTTTGGTCTGTGCTCCATTGGCAGTGCTGTGTTTTTGTTTTCTTGCGAGCTGCTTCCCCACTGATAAAAATTGGCCCTTAGATCATCCCTCTCTCTATTTCCTCTGTCTCTTTCTCGAGGCTGAACTGAGGCTCAGTTCAGGCTCATTGCGGCAGACCGATTGAATTGGGCTGACTATCTGCCCGCTCTCAGTGGGGATGCATCCTCTGGTTTTGCATGATGACGCCTCAACAGGATTAATGGTTTAATGCTTTACTGAGGACCTAACAGGCATCTGCCGGTGCATGGCCAAGAGACCTGCTTTTTCTCATCTGCTTAGTGGGAAGCAGCCATATAGCAGTGGGAGCTTTGGATCTCGGAGCACTTGTGCAAGACAGGTTCAGATGGATAGAAAAGCCTTCCTTTGTGCCTTTTCCCATCTCGCCACACTTACACATTGCAGAGTTGTTAACCTCAATGTGTAACATGTGGGAGTTCAAAAAAGCGGCTTTATTTTTAGCCCAACATCTGCATTGCATCAGCTGGAGCAGCTGCTGTTAGAAACCATGGTCTAAAAACAGCTGCTCAGACAGAGATTCACGTTTCTCTAGAGTCTTATATTCGGACCAGCGTGCGGGAGACGGGTTAGAAACCCTTAAAACTGTCTGGACACTATTATTACCACAAGACATATTCCTTCAGTCTGCAGATGGTCAGCACGTCGAGAGTTTGACAGGAATTAAAATAGGGAGCCAGTGGATTTTGGTGCGTAGTATGGAAACGGGTCGAGCTCAGCCCTGGCCGCGCGACAAATGCTAAAGCTCTACTTCCTGTAATCCAAATCTCCCCGGCTACAGTATACATGGAATAAAAGCTGTTCTAATACAATGCCCGTTAACGTTTGTGCAGTTTAAGTAACATTGGAAAACTCATTCAGTCATCCAGCTCATTATTACTTCGTATTGCATCACAACCTGTTTGTTTCGCCTTGTCTTCTGACTGGGCAACATTTTCCCTGGTGTTTGCGACATAGAAAGATGAAAGCCTATTTATTTCTAATTTCCTGTAGAATGTTTTTTCTTAATCTGAGTTAATTATAATCAATTGAAATGCAATTTTCTGGAAGCACTTGTTTAAAGCTGAAGTGTGTATTTTTTATTTAATAATATTTCATTTTAAAATACCTTCTCTATCTCTGCGCAGTAGAGACAATTATAAATAAGCCCCTTGTAGATGAATTTCTCAAAAAAAGTGTAAACGCTGTCTCTATGATGCTATTAATGACCGTTAGCTTAGGGAGGGAATTATCTATTTGACAGAGCAATTGCAGTTCAATTACACTTTTTGTTATTAATGTTGCAATACAATTTGGAGACGCTAGTAGAGAGGAAATTGCACACTTCACCTTTAAAGAAAGGTGGGATATGTAAGATTTATCAAAATATATACGCAATGCCAAATACCAGGAAAGTTGCCTGATCCGTGTTTCTTGATTGTATGTGTCTTCTTGTCGCTTATCCTGCCATATTTCCCATTACTTGACTGTTGTTGTCCTTTCATTCTCGACTTGCTGTCATTGCTGGGCTTTTAACATGCTACCGCGTTCTTACTTTGGTTTTTACTAACTTGCTTGAACTTTCCTTTGATATTCTTTTCTAATCTTGATTAACCTTTTAAACTTAATTTTCTGTATTTGACCTATTCTCTGTCTCTCTCTCTTTTTTCTCTCTCCCTTTCTCCCTATTTCTTTCCCTGTTTTTCCTTCCCTCCCTCTTTCCCTTTTTCTGTCTCCATGTGTAAAATCGGACATCACGGGATCATCGCATTTTCAAACACACACTCAAAACTTTGTTTTTTCCTCATTTTTGCCTCTATTTTTTTTTCTGTGCACTGTCCCTGTGGTCTTCGGGTGTCTTTTTTTTTTTGGTGTGGTGGTGTGGGATGTGTGGTCTCAGCAACCCTTGGCTGCTCCTCTGTGACGTACGCTCTCGTCACTCTCATGTTCTCCATGCTGACTGTGCTAGTGCTCTCATAAACTGGGGCTCGCCAGAGGAGAGGAGCCCCGTCCACTCTTCAACCACACCCTTCAGTTTTCTACGCCTTTCTGATCCTCTCGCAGGCTAAACAAACAAACAAACAAACAAAAAAGAATATCAGTTACATGTATTGGAATTAAGCAGAGTGTTCGGTGCTTGCATCATTCTGTTTTCTTTTTTGTTTCTTGTCATTTTTAGTTTCTTATTCATTTAATGTTTAAGCAAAGCAACGTTGATGTGTTTGAAAAGATGTTTTTCAAGCCATGGACTTTTTGGGAGTGTTGTAGAAAATCTTTCCCTATTAATATTGATATAATTATTCTAGGGCCCATTTAAGAGATAAAAAGTCATTACCTTCATTAATTTTAAGTTTCTTATTTTTTTGTTGTTGTTATTATTATTATTATTAAGATATTAACCAATTTGGAAGGGTGTTTTTAAGGAATAGGCACCAAGTTTGTGTGTTGATATGGAAAATGTGTTTTTTGTGACAAAATGTACATAATTTTAGACAATTCAGAAAATATATACTTTCTGTAATGGACTTTTATTTACATTTTCTTTTCTCTACTTCTTACTTGAAAAGACCATTCAAAACTAATGCTACTGCTGTTAAACTCATTCACGTCGATAAGTGTCATTTTCAACAGTGTAATTTAATTATGTTCTGTAATACATTTTTTGTATACACGTACCAGTATGGTGTCATGCAGTAATCATTGTAGGTTTTAAGAAAATACGGTAAGCTAGATGGTTTTTTTTTTGTTGTTGTTTTTTTTTTGTTTTTAACAAACTCAACATGGATTCGAGTCGAAATCTCGTGGTAGCGAGTTGCATGGGACCGCAATGCGTAGCCGTTTCATGTTTGTCCCATGATTACATGGTGCTCAATGTCGGTTTGGAGGGACCCACGGAGCCTTTTACTTTTAAGCGGCAGAAGCGTTCTGCCGCACTTCTGATTGACCATATCTACTCTGAAATGCTAAATTCCTTAAGGCTGTTTTTTCTTGCTTTTGACATAAACACCCCCCAGACTGAATTTTAATGTGAAACCCACAAGCGTTCTTGTGTGCATGGCACCGCCTCCGTTGTAACCGTATAAATCAATTCTGAACATTAGCGATGGACGGATACAGGTATGGACGTCATCTGACCTCCAGCCGGCTGTTCGTATTAAAGAAGATGGTGGTCAGTTTACATGTCCGAGGCTGCCGAATGCCATCGAGAACGGAGACACAAGTGTCATTATTATGCAAGACCTATGCAGGCATTTCCTGGGAGGGTGTCGAGTAAAGTGCAACTAATGTAATCAAGTGTCTTACAGTATAAAAGCTCATATATATGGTAGGGATATGGAAATAAATGGGGGGCGGGAATGGGGGTCGTTTGTTCATAAAATGGAGTAGCATTTGTTTCCCATTTTGGAATGGATTCTCATGGTAATAAAGTGATGCGCCCTAGAGTTTTGACTCTTGGAAACGCATGTGCCAATCAGTTTGTCGGGCTCATCATTCATATGCAGGTGCGTCTCTGTCCTTAATCATTGTGTGTTGGTGCTAGGTGACATTTCATCAGAAAAGCAGCACCACGTTTGGTCCGTCTGGGATGTTTAATGCCGCTCCGGATGGATCATCAGCTTCATTCAGACTAGCAGAACCAGAGGCAAAATGAGACTTGAGAATCCAAACTTGGCACAGGCAGAAGTGCCACTTGTTCGCACTTATCACTGAGAGTGACTGGAGACGGAGGCAAGTGCCAAGTCTGGAGGTGTCTCAATAACCTGAGAATCGTCAGAACAGACTGAACATTTGTAATGACCGTGCCGTGAAGGTTAAAATAGACTGTTAGCAGCAGACCTCTGGACCATTTAAAAAGTATTCTGGTGATGTGTTGTGCATTTTTACAAATTGCTGTAACACCTGCAGTTTGATTTGGATCCTGCAGTAGCTTTATTAATTAATTATTCAAATTCCTATGTAATGTTTAACACAGGGGGTTAAAGATTGTCTAGTTAGCATTAGTTAGCTGCTAGCCCCTGCCAAAACTACATTCTGAGGATACAAAATCTGCTTTTAAATTGATAGCTATACAAAATTAACCACTAGTTTATAGTATTTCAATGATATATATATATATAGTGCTGCAGCTATAATGACAAAACCCAGAGTACTAATTCAGCAAGAGTTTTTCATAACTTGGCAATGCTCTGACAATTTGTTGTACAACATGATTAAAAAAATTAAGTGTTGTCAGTTTACGTTTACCACGGACTTTGTGTTACTCATAAATTAAAAAAGCATTCTCTATGGAGCCTGAAACAAATTAATCATCTGAATTTTGACATTACTTCTGCAGCACTCTAAATATACAAGATGTTACAAGTCACATGATATTAACAGCTCAAGTAATTGGCTTGAAAAAGTGTGTCCAGAACTGAATACCTATGAGCAAAGAGAGCAGCATACAAATACTTCCAGGTGCATTGCCATGGGAATGCTAACAGCTAACTTTGTCCATGTATTCCAGACTGCCTTGTTTCAACATAACACTCAAATTTAACATGCATCACATTGTCTGTTTTTTTTTTTTTCAGTATTCAGAACATGATAAGGTTTGTAATATGTGGGGATGGCTCGAGTGTCTGGAAGACCTTTCAAGCACGCTGCTGAGTCAGCAGAGCAGGGTGTTTTTGGCTGGTGAAAGAGCTCAGTGAGACAGCCTTTGTGCTCAGATGTGTGCCGTGATTTATCGCACTTGTTAAAATGCAGGCTGAAGCTCAGGAAAACAAGTGCGGCCCACTCTGCGCACCCCGAGCTAGGAGAAGCGCTCTCGGCCCTCTTCTGGCTGGCCACTAGATTAAATCTGTCAGCTCTACCTCCCGTTACCCTGCCTCTTATACACATCCATGGAGTGTGTTGACTGCTACAATGGCTAGATTTCATCACAAAGTCCACAGCAATAGATTACCCATCATACAGGTTTCTGGTTTAAATTCATAATACGATTGGGATTATTATAGGTCTATTGCAGGTCTTAAGCACAGTATTCTCATGTGGAGTATCAAGCTTCATGTTGAGATGAGGTGTTTTTTTGTTTTTTCTTAGAAGAGTTTTGTCTAATGTATTTTTCTTCCAGGTCTCTGTTGAGTGCATCCATAATTCATGATCTCCTTGATACACGTAGATGTGTTTTAGGTCTTTATATGGCTCCATCAATGATTTGGAAGGACGTTTCATTAGAGGCACTTCATACGAAGTTGCCTAGAACTCGAAATAAGCCTAATTGCAAATTCAATCAGCTTGTAATTCACGGTATAATATATGACTGTATATTCACAAGAATACAGGAATGAACTACCAATTGAGTGTTAGGCTAACAATAAAATATGTTAGCATATTTTTTTGCAACCAACATGTTATATCTTAAGCTATTATTATATAAGCTGTATGCACCCAGAATATATTGTCTCAGTTTACTGTGTGTATATATATGTATATATATATAAGAAAGTGATTTTGCTCCAAGGATAAAACCTATTACAGAACATTTATTTATTTTATTATTTTTTTAATATTGATTTGCTTTTAGCCACATCAGATGTTCCTTTGTTAGTATAAAAGCACTTTGGTCATCCACATGGTTTAACTTTCATAAGGACCACTTGAAAAGCCATCTTCCCATAACTGAATCAAATATTTCCACGTAGATTTATCAAATTTGAGTTAATATAAATTGCCATGTTTAAGATCTATATAGCTAATGTTTATTAAACCACATTTTAATTGTGCATTATGTTTACTGATCCAGACCATACGCATCCATCTCAGTAGATCTTCTAGTTATTTAGCATTTTCATGGTGTAGCTTGTCATTCCTGGTAAGTAGTCTGTGTTTTCAAGAGCTGAAAACACAGTTCTGCTTGTGATCTGCCTTTCGTTTTAATCTTTGTTCCTTTAACATGGTGTGTTTTCTTTTTATTTTCAGCAGTATGGCTTCCATTTTTTGTGTTTTGTGTGTGTGTGTGTGTGTTTACACAGGAGTTACTCCATAAGTGAATGCACTAAGAGCTGAATATTGAGATTATCTTCACCATTCCATGCCAGTGCAATTTCCCTGTTAAAATATGTGCATGAATACGAACAGAACAAGCCTTGTAGTTAACGTTCTGAGCAACACTGCTGAAGTTCTGTACAAAGAAAGTTAATTACGTCTCTGAATAAGCATGCTGGGTTCATTTCCATGTGAGTGATGAATGCTCTGCTTCAGAATGACGCTGTATATGATGCTATGTTGTATACTGCGTGTGGATAACACATGAAAGGCATCCCATTTTGGCAACCTTTGTTTGTAGTGAACCTAAACATAATGGGGGTGAATTCACTTAGAATCAACTGATGCTTATTTGCACACAATTTGTTGTTTTAGCAAATAATGAATTAATCTGCATCTTGCTATGTTGTGAAGGATATATCAGACAACCATAATCTGGCATACTTTACTGGAACTGTACAGCACAGTTTTAACACTGTGATCCAGGCACCTCTTCAAACTGTCTAAAATGGACTCGTCTACACCACGCATTTGGACGTACGCCCGGTTATAACGCTCTTCTCCATCGCTTGATTATCATTTGATGAATTACTGCTGCCATGATTACTAGAAAATGTACACAAACAAATAAAATTCTGTTAACCGCACTTGGAAGGCTTGATGGTATGTTTTGTGAGGTCCATTTCCTAATTTAGCTAAGAGTAGCATTTCACCAAATGCAGTATAATGACTTAAAGGGATAGTTCATCCAAAAAAATTAACACTCTGTCATCATTTAGTCACCCTTATGTCATTTGAAGCCTGTATGACTTTCTTAATTCAAGAACAAATAAATGTAACGTCTCTTTTTGAACGAATATAAATGGGATCCAGTGTTGTTTTGCACCTTGTTTACTTTTATTGTATAGAGAAAAATAGTTGAAATATTCTTCTTTTTTGTTCCACAGAAGAAAGTAAGTCGCATACAGGTTTGAAACGACATGAAGGTGAGTAAATGATGACAGAATATTCGTTTTTGGGTAAACTATCCCTTTAATTTAAATACAAAGCAGTGCAATTCAGCGCATTTAGTTCCTGGATTGCTGATGGTTCGTGAACAAGACGCAGTATGTAAAAAAGTGCAGTTGTTTAGTGAATTCACCCTTATGTGTTTCTATAAATGTGTGTTGGCTTTAGTCCTAACTGCCTTCAATAAACCAATCCTTTTAGCTCACTTCAAATTAGTACAACATACAAAACAGACTGTATTTTTTTCCCAGATTGCATAGATCAATATGGCACTCTGGAAAAGCCTCACACTTTAATGCCTGGTCTACAGTGACACCATTTAGTTTTGACTCTCTTTCTCCTCTTCCTCCTTCCCAAAGAAACCAGCTCAGGGTTGAGCACCGGGGCTATCGTGGGAATCCTTATCGTGGTCTTCATCCTGCTCCTCTTCGGAGTGGACGTCACATGCTACTTCCTCAACAAGTGCGGGCTTCTCATGTGCATCGCCGTCAACTTCTGTGGAAAAGCTGGGCCCTCTGCCAAAGGGAAGGATATTGAGGAGGGAAAAGCCGCTTACACGTGAGTCTGTCTTTTCCTTTCCCTCTCTGTGTGTGTTCCCTTGTCCGATAACGCCATCCATCATGGCTCTCCCATCATTATCACCTCCATCAGCTCTACAGGAGGGCTTGAGGCAGGGCTGATTGTGACATATCTGACTCTATGAATGAGAATGATGTGAATATTGGCTCATGGCGGCAGTGTTGAGATAAGAGGAGAGGAGGAGAGGTGCATGCTGGTTAGGAATGAAAAGGTGGCCCGTTTGCATCGGTTTTAGTAGCCTTTGAAAAGAAAAACTTTTTTATAACTAGCAAGTTATTATATCCATGTTTTGGTGTCATTTTATATAGTTTTGATTATTAATAGTTATTTATTAATAGTTATATAATAGTTTTTGTGTTCTAAATATATTTATATTTTGTCATTTTGTATTTCAATTTGTATTTTGTATTTTTAATTGATCTGACGAGCAAGGCTTTTTTTTTTTTCAGATTAAATTTGTATATTTTTTATGAAAACAGCAAAGGTTTTCGCAAATATGATAAATATGGTGCTAAAAAGTCAGAGGAATATCAACTTAAGGTTGAGAAATTAGATTTTTCTTTACTTGCCTTTCCAATAGTTTATATAAATGTTAAATAAATATATGAGATATATATAAAATAAATATAAATAACCTTATTTAGCATTATATTCAAAATATATATTATATTGTTTCATTTATGGTTCAATTCTAGCTATTAACAAACCATTAACAATGGCTTTTGCCTCAATAAAATCAATTACTGCTTATTAATAGTTAGTTATGCAGAATATGTTCTGTTATAAGTAATAGACAGCCAGTATGTTAAAAAAAAGCATGCTAATAAGCAACTAGTTAATAGAGAATTGAGAACTGGTCCCTATACCTTCACAAAAATAAATATAAAAAAATATGGTGTCAGAATATATATCTCAGAACTAAATAAATGTACATTTTCCTGTTACCATACCTTCGTTTTCCAAAAATTATACATTTGAAATAAATCAATAGCCTTTCAAGTACCATATGTTTTTTGCACTATATTTTCCCTTACATTTCTTACTTAAAAACCATGTCATCTATAAATTAATATAAACACACGTATTGCCACAAGAGTACGCCATATGGTGCAAGACATACCAATTTGTTTATAATCGTCAACCCGTTTTAATCAGTGCTGCTAATTTAATGTTACTCGATCTCTTGTGTCATTTTTTACAGTAAGGATGAATCTAAGGAGCCCATTGTGGAGGTAAGGACTGAGGAGGAACACACACCAAACCATGAAGGAGGAGGACCCACCGAACCCAATGAGACCACCCCTCTGACCGACCCTGAGTGAGTCCCTATAAACACACACACACACACACACACATGCTCCAAAACACAAAAGTGTGGTCTTTTTTTTTTTTTCAGGTTATTAACATCTACTTGTGTTTAACAGTCTCTCTGTTGTAGCTTAATAGTGTAGATACCACACACCCCTCACTTTTTTGTGATTACCTAACATGGTATGTTTTATTTTGAAATGCATGTTGGACTTACTGATGTATGTGTATGTTTTGCCTTGGCCTTCCCTCCCTCCTTTTTTCTTTGTGTGGATCTCTTTCCCCCCGTCTCTCCTCTCTCTCTCTCTCTCTCTCTCTCTTTCTCTCTCTCTCGCTCTCTCTCTTCCCGCTGTCCTCACAGGCATGCTGCTGACACCACAGCAACAGTAGTGGACTTGCTTCCCTCTGTAACCACTAACTCAGACCCTGGCACTGACAGTCCTGCTAGCGATAGCACCACCCTTACCTCAAGCACCGCCCCTGCGGCCGACCCTAAAACGGCCCCTAAAGTTACCCCTCAATCCAGCACCCCCAAACCTAGCGTCGCCTCTCCCACCTCCCCACAAGCTGCTCCTGCAGCCGTGGCCCCTCTGGTGGACCTGAGCGAAACGCCCTCAAACCAGACCTCAAAGCCCTTAGATGCCCCCCAGATGACTGATTCAACCCCTGCAGATCCGGCCAAAGCCGATGGCCAGAGCCCGGCTGAGTCGGCCATAGCCCCCCAAAGTAAGGACTCTCAGGTACAGGGAGGAGCCCACCAGACCACAGATAATGACCTTGCCAAGGATGCGCTGGCCAAGCCCTCCAGCGATTCCTCCAGCGCACCGTCCGCACCCATCCAGGACGAGTATGGCCACCTCTAGATGTTTAGTTGTGTTTGTGTCCTTAACCATCTCCACTTTCTCACTGTCTATTTTCTTCGTCACCCCCCTTCCTTTTCAGTTTCTTCTCACTTCTTAATGTAAAATCAGAATTTCATCAGGTTCCTCCTGCATCTTTAATCTTAGCCTGTTTTCTTTTTGGTATTCAAATGAGAGATGACTCGGTGCGCTGAGACAGCTTGTGCGGGTTTATTTGCACCTCTGTAAAAACCAGTGCAATGGCGCCGCTTCAAAGCGCAAAGGCATTATAAATGTGTAAAATTGTTCTTTCGGGTTTTGTTTTTTCCGAGCGAGCTAATTGATTCCTCCATTATCGCTGGCAGAGCCTTACAATGATTGGTTGTCATAAATGGCACAATTCCACAGCTGATGATTTTAAATGATGGCTTTCAAAGCTGAAAAGGACAGTGAGAAATAAATTAGCAGCCTTAATGGTGCTATTGAAAAAAAGAGCGTCTTAGAGAAGGCTAATGCATGATCGTTGTAATTACATTAACACAGCGGATGAGGTACGGTGTCATTTGTGCCCCTGTGGGTGAAATGGCCAGCTGATGGAACAAAAAACTTGGAAAAAATTGCAGTAAAAAATAAATATTCATCAGTCATTAAATATGTGTTACAGATGTAAAATAAAAACAACTCCACATTTAACTTGCAGATTTTACGACTCAACCAGTGATAACGAGGACAGAAATATGTACTTTACCTATATATATATATATATATATATATATACAGGGAGCGATTTGAGGGATGTATTTTATCCCACATAGGGATAAAGTGATTTGCAAAACGTCCTGTTCTGAATCAAAAGATTTGCCGTACGTGATTCGTTTTGAAACAATGAACCATTTTGTGATGCAAAAGAGTTTCAAAAAGCTCTGTTGATACTGTTCTTTGCACATTTTCTCTATATAATTTATTCGTTGTTGAATCACCTGGGAAATTAAATAATTATAATTAATACGCCTAACTTACAATGTTTTTATTAAATTGTGATCACATTAAATACAGTTTCCGTCATTGCACCCTGTATAAATATATATATATATATGTAATTATAGTACTTACTAATTTTTTGATTTTACATTTAATAATAATCTTCCCATTTGTCAATTCTGTCTGAAAGAATCACTCAGTTTGACAGGAAAAATACACCTGATTGTCATGTAAATAACCCTCACAGTTCAGTTTAGTTCACCTGTATATGATGTTTAGGAGCAGATACCCTGCTGTTCAAAATTAGCAGCACAACTGCATTGATAATAATATGAAATGTTTCTTGAGCAGCAAATCAGCATATTATTTCTATATTGTGATTTCTAAAGGATCGTTTGACACTGAAATCCAGCTTTGCCATCACAGGAATAAATTACATTTAAAATAGATTCAAATAGAAAACAGTTATATTAAATTGTAATAATATTTCGCAGCATTTCTGTTTTTACTGTATCTTATCAAATAAAGGCAGGCTGTGTGAACATAGGAGTGAACTTTACCAAACTTTGTTACTAAAGTAATGTCTCTGTGAAACATCATGAAGACAACACAAATTAAATTAGAGAGTGTTTAGTTGATCCAAATAGCCTCAAACAAATCTCTTGAATACATTCCAAAAAATCTCTGCCATAAACTTTGCAAACTTTAGCAAAACCAGCAAGGACTTTGTTCTCCATCTGACACAAGATTGGAGTGGATTTGGTCCATGGCTCTGAATCATAAATGTGCCAGAATAATAGTAGCACGCAATTGTTTTATAGCACATTTTATTGTTCACAAGCACTATGCTAATGCTGTTGTGAAAATGGACTGAAACTAGTGAAAACTAGAATGTGCAAAATATACATAAATTAAATAAGCCTGTTCCTTAGTTGCTGGAGCCATGCTGAGAGCACCGGAGCAGTGCCTCAGAATAGCAGCGGTTTCATTCATTCAAGGGTGCATATTACAAAATTATATGAACATTTCACATCTGACAGATTCAGTCTTGCTAGCTTTGTGGAGCTGCCTAATGGAGCCAGAAGTAGACTCGTGTGAATCAGGCTCCTCGGTAGCGCACTCTCTCTCGCTCTGTTGCGAAGTACAGAGAAAATCGCCTGTTAAACAGTCAGCCAAGACTTCCAGCAGGGAATTAGCGGAAGCATGGCGTTTGTTAAATATTTACCAGAGACTTTGTTTTCCCTCTGAGTTCGGCTCAGTTGTCTAATTTGAGCAGGAACACTCCAGGGAAGTTGCCCTCATTGGTTGCCACCTGGGCTTATTGGCTCCGTCTGTAGATTTTCGACTACCTGAGTGACTTCCCTGGTCTTCACAGAACCAGCAGAATATCAATGGAACTCACTCTGCCAACTTTAGACTCTCAAGAAGTTTTTTTCCCTTCAAGAATAAAAATCTGCACTTTTAAAGACATCTTGCCAAGGATGCAAACTGACAAACGATGGAAGGTTTTCTTGCTGGAGCCTCAGCTTGCTCAGAAGGAATAATGATGCTTTGTGTCCAGTGGCGGAGCTAGAGTTTTATACAGGGGGAAGCCAAAGCTTTTTTATTCCAAACTGGCATAAAAAGCATGACTAAATCCTGTGGTTGCTGATTAATTCACATTACCCCACATTAGTTAAACATGCTGTAACTTCAAATGTTAGTCTATTGAAATAAAACTATTGGTTAACCTTATTTCTCTTACTTCTATTATCTCATTAGCCAGTGGTTTGGAGAAAAATAACATTCACTTTTGGGCTACAGTGAATTTTGTAAATATTGCTCAGGAAAGTGAGAATTATTCAGGAATAATTAACAAGCTTGCGATTAAGTACGTTATTTGCTCTTTTTAGATTTAATAACGTTATATCTATACATTTTATTAATGATAATAAAATAAGCAATTATGAGTAAATATATAACTGATAAATGTAATTTTTTTTGCTAAATTCTCCTCTCTAGTGTACATGTTTCTCACTAGTTTATGGACACTATTTTATGGATATGAGACTATGTATTCTAGCAACTGTCTTTCCTCGGTTGAAACATTAATTATATGATTTCATGACATACATTCAATAAGTAGTGTATCTTTCGACATGGATCAGAGGTAGTGCTGTCCAATGATTAATCGGAATAATTGGATGCAATTAATTGGGATTAATTGTTTTACAGCACTTATCATATGTTCATTCAATGTTTATGTCATGCTAATTAGAATGCACTCCTGTTTCTTTTGAAGAAAGTGTGGCATGAGTGTGCTTGAAAGGCTGATAATAGACAAGATGCAGCATGATGCGCAACACCAGATGCATCGCATCCTTGAGTTAGTTTCAGTATGATTAAACTAAGAAAATGAAATAGTAGCATATAGTAGCTCTGCCACTGTTTGTGTGTGGCCCAGTTATTTGGCGGTACTCTGCACACTTGGCTGCTCTTCATAAGAGCCCAGAATGTGATCAGATAGCTTTATTGTGATGAGCGTGATGACATTCAGCCGGGGGACAAACAGCTCAGACCTCGGACAACGACAAAGCAGCGTGCTCTTGTGTCGCACCACTGAGATCATGTAGATTGTAACACTACACACCCTCACTCCACTACGTCCATTCTCTTCCCAAACAAAGCCTCTCTGTGGCTCTGCAAGAGCGCTCAACACTGCCACCGGTGGTCCTGCGTCACGCCGTAGAATCTGTTGCTGTCTGGGCATGTTTGACGAATATAATGAACAGTCATTCACAACTGATATCAGCCTGGCAGCAAAGCAGGTGTGCTAAAAATACGACTGAAGGGAATATGTTAGAAATGCGACAGGGACCGTCCCTCTCGATTCCCTGCCAGCAAAGCTCATCTTTAATTTTCGTGGTTCATTATGCATTTATGAATGATTTGGCACACCAGTACAGTCAATTCCATTACAGGAATTATCAGCGCTCTGAAAGAATCAGCCTACTGCGAAATAATTTAAGAAACTTCCTTTTTTCAAGGCCCACTATGTGCTCTGTCAGCTCCCTTGAGAACAGATGTCTATGTGCCCTGTAAAATATTCAGTAATAGGCAGTTTGCAGCAGATGATTTTCATTTATTTATGATTTATTATTTATTATTATGCTTTTTGCTCCAGCCTGACCCCAAGAGACAAGCGCTCTGTGTATCAGCAAACTATTACACAGCCAATAATCGCAGAGGGAGAGGTTAACATTTATGTAGTTTTATGAGGATTGTGTCTGCAGCAGAACGGCTCTCTGCACCAGTGTCATGGATTTACTTTTCACAGCAAGCTTTATCTTGATTACTACGAATCATACGAATCATACCTGCATGCACTGTTCCTCTGTCCTCATACATGTTCATGCTCATGAATAATCTTCGATGTAACCATAAGATAACCAAACAGATCCTGTTAGCTGTGAAACTGATTGGCTACAGTGAAGTCTGTTCCTTCAGAAATTAAAGGAACAGGTCACCCAAAAAATATTTTCTTCCTCATGTCATTTCAATCCTGTGTATTATCTCTGTTGTGGAAGCATTACCGAAGACATTTTAATAATGAACTGACAACTCTGTCATATTTGAGTGTATATATACTGTGCATATATTTAATGTATATATACTGTGTGTTTTTTTGTGTGTATGTCTATATATATGTATATATATAGACATACATACATACATATATCATAGATGATCATAGGTGGCATTAAAGCCGTTAATAATGTTACAAAATATTTCTATTTCAAATTTCTACTTATTTCTACTTCTACTTCAACATTGATAATAATTAGAAAAAATCAGCATGTTAAAATTATTTCTGAAGAATCGTGGATGTTAAAGACTGGAAATATGTTTTTTTAAATGCATTTTGAAATACATTCAAATACAAACAGCTATTTAAAATGTGAACCTTTTTTTCACAAAATTACTGACTATATTTTGATCAAATAAATTATTTTTCTGCAACTAGATATGACTAAAATGATATCCTTGCAAATCCATCATAAACGCTGCTGATAAACTTCTCTTTTCTCTTTCCCCCAGTGGTAAAATCATTGTAGACGACAAAAGTAAAGCACCGGAGACGGATGTAAACAAAATCCCGGCGGAGGTGAAGACAGTCCCTAATGAAGCCCCCCAGACGAACGGCAACGAGAGCAAAGCATGATCCAGAATCAGCGAGCACACGACAGTCGCAGACAGACAGCACCACACCACCACCACCACCATCACATCTCAAACGCAAGGGTTTCTTTCTTCAGTGTCTTTGAGTTCGCAGAACAAAACACATCTGTAGATGTATAGAGCGCCTAAAGAGCTCGCGCACATGCCTTTTATTTTGTACTTTTTACTATTGAAATGTTTCATTTCTTTCATCAAATTCTTTACCTCTAGCGCAGTCTCCTTGACCTCTGTAAGTAAGATCAGTGTCTTTCAAATACACTCAATGTCTTTCGAGGAAGATCAGTATGAGAAACACAGTAGATTTTGCCTTCACACATTCAGCCCACAGTGCCGTTTCAATTAAGTCCCGTTTTATCACATGCAGTATTGCTATTATTATTGTCTGCCACATATTAATTTTGGGGGAACATTTTTGATGTTTTGTGTTTAAATAATGTACAAAAGCAACTGCCTTTTATTTTATTTTTCACGTTATTTGTTGAGCGCTAGCGATAGATTTTCAGCATGTTTGCTTTGCAGAATTATTTTTCTATGTCTATTTTTTTTGTGTGTTATCCCAGCCCTAAGTGTTTACAGCATTTTGCAATGATATCCCTCATTAACACGCCATATGCTTCCCTTGCAAACCCGACACAAACGATCACGCAGGGTAGAGGTTTGAACTAGCAGTTAGGGTTATACTATACAAAACACCACTACTACTTTTTTCCTGTTCTTTTATATTACAACACATCCTTAAAAATTTCTTTTTTACTTTAGTTCTTTAACAGAAGAGGTCTCCCGCAGTGATCCTCGCTTAAAAACATCCCACAAGTCCTTTTAAAAAAACAACAACAACCTGGAGCTCTCAGATATGGATCAGATGGCTCCTTAAGAGAATACAGTACAAGCGTCGCTGTTGCACTTGTGGCCTAACGCTAGTGGGACGTCCCATATGATGTCTGCCTGTTGCTCCATTGGCCTTTGCCCATATAATTAATAGACGTTGCATTAAAACGAAACCCTGGCCCTTTGATACTGATACAAATGCAGATGTTTGTCGGTTTTCATGTCTTGAATGGCCAAATTTTTGTTTTGCTTTTTATTTAAGCCATAGTACTCCGGTGTGGATCGTAGCATAAAGAATATTCAGCCTGACTTTTTTTGTACAGTGTTTCTCACTCTTTAGGCTGCAAGCTTGTGCACTGTGAATGCGTGAAAATCCTAGTGTGAATACAGTGTGTTCTTTGTACTAGAATAATAATAAAAAAGAGTTTCCATAGGTTGTGAAAGCCGTAGCTGTTAGTTTAAACAATGTTCATCATGATAAGAATAAAAAAGATGTAAAAAAAAAAAAAAAAAAAATGGCAGCAGAAGTGAAATACGGACACAAAAGGAGTTGGTGCCTTTAATATAACCATCCTCTCGTATGCAGGCCTGCGGTCTGGATGGGCCGCAGTGATGCTACTGTCTCTGTGACAACATACCCCGACGCTGTCAGATGGTCCAGATCTGTAAACTGTGAAAATAATAGTTTTGTTTCTTTATCCAGTGTGTCGTCGCTTGGTCTTTTGGGTCTGAGGGTGTTAATGGATCGTGGTTTTCTTAAAACTTGAGTTCTCAAAATCTCGACAACATGCCTCTATTTAACCGATGCAAAATAAGACGTATATATATATATATATATATATATAAATACATATATAAATATAAAGATATTCACATAGAAAACTGTCTCGATGCATTTCATCTCATAGGCGCCCGAGGGTTGTGCGTTCACCCGCCATTTAATTACATAATCTCTTGTTCATCCCGTTTGGTCAAATGCCTTGTCAGTGACATCTATTTTTAAACCTGAAATAAGCATGCGATGTATTCCAAACTAGACGTCATTGGTGTTAAGGTTACCAATTGAATTGCTAAATAACTGAAAATGTCAAAGGCTTGTACGTCTATTCGAATGTCACTGAACTTTTGTCACTCATACGTTCACTGTTGTCACTTTTGCTTTTACAAGACAAACATGAAGATAACTTTCATTATTATGTCTTTAAACATTATGCTACTTGAATGTACGTTTGTGTTCTGTTAAGCATTGGCAATGCGGTAATATTAATAATGAAAGTTATTTTTAAAGCGTTTCCAGCTGGATTCTGGTCTAATAAGCATCTGAGAGGCTTGTAGAAAGTGTACCGAGAGGCATACAAGCTCTTGTGATCTCTCTGAAAAACAAGCTTTTGATTCGTACTGCCATTTAATGTGGGACCAATTTGTTTGTACACAGTTTACCGCCGCAACCGTGCCATCATGCCACTTTAAAGACAAAAGTCTGTTCAAACGATCGTTTCCAAAGCATAGAAGACTCGTCATCTGAGCAGATTAAGCCTGTTTGGGGTTTAATGGTTTCTCTCATCATTTCATTCTCATCTCAGACCTTTATAAGACATCTGTCACTTCATACCATACTGAAAGGCCCTTCTCACAGCTGTATACAGGTTTTTACAGATCAAATGTCACTTCCACCTCTTCCCCCCCCCCCCCACCACTGCCACTGCTGTAAATACTAACCGACAACAAAATCTGACTTCATCCTGTCAAAAAATTCTTGTGTTCAATAAAATGAGAAAAATATTCGCTGTCTCCGCTGTCTCTTTTTACATGCATGCATCTATTGAAACTTCAAGACATAATGAGGCACTATCCACAGTTTTCACATGATTTTGTAGAAACTGCATATCAGCGCTTTAGACATGCAACAGTGATGTTTTAGTATTTATTATTATAGTATATATATATATATAGTATATACAGTAATTTCAGTACTTCTGCTTCAAACTTTTATCAAATTAATATTTAATTTCAATGGTAACACTTTACAATAAGGTTAATTGATTATCATTAGTTAACTTGTCACAGTTAACATGAACTAAGAATGCACAATTCCTCTACAGAATTTATTAATCTTAATGTTAATTTCAGCATTTGCTAATGCATTAAAATTTAGTGTTAACATTAACATTAGGTAATGCACTGTGAGCTAACATGAATGAACAATGAGTGACTCTATTTTTATTAACCAACATTAACAAAGATTAGTCAACAGTGTAATACATGCATTGTTCATTTTTCGTTCATGTTTATTAATACATTAACTAATGTTAATAAATGGCACATTGTAAAGTGTTACCATTTCAATGAATAAATATGATTTTAATAGCATTATTTCTAATTAACAATAGCAACACTGCTATGAATTCACATACAGTGTATATATATATATATATATATATATATATATTTATATATATATGGTAACACTTTACAATAAAATAAGGTGTCATTTGTTACCATTTCAATGAATAAATACGATTTTAAGAGCATTATTTTTAATTAACAATAGCAACACTATGAGTTCATATATATATGTATATATATATATGCGGTAACACTTCACAATACAATAAGGCACAGCTTGTAATTAATAATGCATTAGTAAATGCTGAAATTACCATTAAGATTAATAAATGCTGTTGAAATATTGTTAATTCTTAGTTTATGTTAACTAATGTTGTTAACTAATGAACCTTATTGTAAAGTGTTGCCATATATAATAATAATAATAATGTATATTATTTATATTATTATTATTATTATATCCATGTATTTATTTGTTTTTCATGATTCTGGAATTGTTTTGTGGTTTATACATTTATACT
>JAUMHE010000032.1:2256914-2307842 GCA_032359235.1 Enteromius mattozi | reverse complement strand
AAAGGGTCTGAATACTTAGGACCATGTGATATTTCAGTTTTTCTTTTTTAATAAATCTGCAAAAATGTTAACAATTCAGTTTTTTTCTGTCCAAATGGGGTGCTGTGTGTACATTAATGAAACAATTAATCTCCTTTATTTACATATTTAAAAAAAAAAAACTATTAAATAAATAAAAAAATGTAGAAAGACTGAAAAGTCGAAAAGTAGACTTTTTTTTTGTAAAACAATAATCTCCTTTATTTACATATTAAAAAAATTAATTACAGTTAGTGCTGTCAAATAATTAATTGCAATTAATCGTGTCCAAAAAAAAAGTTTTGTTTACATAATATAAGCATGTGTACTGTGTATATTTATTATGTTTATTTAAATACACACACATACAGTATATATTTGTAGTCATATAATTGTAATTAAATAAAAATATATGTAATATAAAAACATAACATATTTTTCTTAAATATATACATGTGTGTGTATTTATATATACATAATAAATATACACAGTAAACACATACGTTATGTAAACAAAAACTTTCACAATCTTTTGACAGGACTAATTACAGTATATGTAATATCTTCTTCTTATTAAAGAAAACTAGGGAAAAGTCCAAGCTATTATGCCACAAAATGCTGGTATGCTGGTAAAATCCAAAATAACAACTTGGAGTTTTTTTTTGTTGTTGTTTTATTTCAACCACATTACCACCTGAACTTGATTCAGTATTGAATCAATAACAATTTTCTTTTCACAATTGACCACCTGTGTTATGTATAAATGACAAAGGAAATTGTCTTCATCTGTCTTTTCACTATCAAATCAGGTGGCTTCATTGAAAGCCCCCTAGAAGCGTGATTCAATGGCACATACACACTAAGTACTCAAGTTTCAAAGACATTTTTTGAGTGATAATAGCACTGCTTCTAAATGCGAAAGGAACAATGGAAGAACTTTAGTCTCACATCATTTATCTCCTGAGTTTCCTGAGAGTCTGAAGCCAGACATCTGCCCATTCACACGCTTTTGTATGCGTACTCCTTGCTCACTTTGTTCACATTGAAATATCTGTTTTGACAACTTCACATCTCAGTAGCTTTAGGGATGCGACTGTTTTCCCCTTGTTCTTTATTTCCTCCTTGTGTGCTGGGACTCTCACATTTGCTCTTTCTTGCCTTCTTTCTTTCCATTCCTCCCAGGTGAGCTGGACTAATCAGTCTTGATGAGTCCCAGACAGCAGAAAAACTCACCTGTCAATCAACCACTGAACCCAGCTAACAAAAAGATATTAATTTTCTCTACAAATGTTAAACAGACTGCTAAGGGAACAGTATTTTTTCGCAATCATTACGTGAAAATCACATGAACTAGAATGTTCTCTGAAAGATGTGTAAGCAATGTTTTTGTTTTAGCATTTTCAGAATGTTTTTAAAGACTAACATTAAAATGAAGATTCTGTTAACGTTCTGTTAAAGTTTATTCACTTTAAGAAAACGTTAGCTTCTTTTTTAGCTGGAAAGAGAGATGCTTACTAGTACTGCTTACTAGGGCTACATATCGATTTCTCAGTTTTATTCGATAATTATTATTATTCTTATTTTTATGAATCAATATTGATTCTTAAATCCCAAGATTTGATTAGTCTAGCTTGTTTTTATTTAATGAATGAAATATTGTAATGTGCCTCCCATCCAATAAATCGCAATAAGCACTGTATGTTGTTACTTTTGATATAAAACAAAGTCTCAGGTTTCATGTTCTGTACATTTTTGTCATAATATTTGAACAATAAATAGCATTGTGGCGATGATGGATCACTGTAGATCGCTCAGATCAAAAGAAGTGGCAGCAATAATGGCGTTTGAACTGTTTATCTCCACAGCTTTTGTAGCATTAAATAAACATGAATGAAAGTCTGAATTTATGTAACTTACCAATATCCATATCCAGTCATATAATGTCACATTTAAATATATTTAGATAAACATATTTGGTGACAATAAACTTGTTAGTCAGCTAGAAAAATGGAGCATTTCGATATAACAGATTCATTATAATATTTCATATGTTTAAATAAGTATGTCAAGTTTTTATGATAGCCACCATTTAAATGTTTATATTTCAAAAAAATGAATTGGAGTAGGAATATTAATTATTTCATTGAGTGTAATTTAAGTGTTTTTTTTATATAAATCAGTTCATTTTAAACCCTAATTTAGGAGCTTAATCTCATGAATATTTTACAGAATTAGTTGAAAAATTTGCCATGTACTGTACCTGATATATATAAAAATAATCAATATTGAATAGAGTCAAATCAAACTTGTAATTGAATCAAATCTAATCGCAAGCTTGTGAATAGAAATCAAACCTAATTGTGAAATTTGTGAACACCCAGCCCTGCTGCTAACTTATAACTTTAAAAGAAAACAGTTAACGGTATAGATACCGGTAGCGGTTATAAATAACAATTTACAATTTCAGCTGTCAACTTGTAATTGTGTAATTGGATATTGAGTTGAATAAATAGTGTAAATAGGGTCTAAAGGTGTTTCCATGATCGATAACTGTAAAGATAACAATATTAGCGTTCACACCAGCGAACAATTTCGTCTGTTTATTCCAAGCACATATGTGCGTTTGCAGCTTTAAATTGTCTAACTTGTGACAGCAGGATGGGTTCTGATTGGCTGTCAATGTTTGTATCGTTTATCAGCTGGAAAAAAATAGTTCTGAAAACGATTCCAACGTTGTCTTTATCGGTATCGTTGTTGTGTGGACTCTGTTATTCATTAATATTAAAAGCGATTTTTAGAACTATGCCTTTATCGTTATCGTGCTTGAATGGGCCTTTAGGGTTCAAATGCATTTTGAAAAATGTGCATCTCTCAAGTAAAATGTGGTGCAATGAAGTGTTTTGGAGATGGTTTGATGGTTGTTGTTTTGAGTCACTCTTAACAACCTACACTTTTTCCATATCTATTATTTATACACAGTGTTGAATTCATACAGAAGTACGTTTCTCAACTGTGCTGACACTTTTTTTTTTTTTCAGTTTTTCCACTTTCCAGAGTCTTAAGAGTAACAAAACCAGTCTGGTCTGAAAGTGTGGGGTTTCTCTCCTCTGAAACTGGCCACCATTAGGGGAATTCCACCAATTTCAGTACGAGGACATGGATTTTCCACAAAAAAGAAGATACGTTGACTATGGTCCATTGGGCTGTAGAGTTTAGTGCCATAACCAAACCGTAAAGCCCCATGCGCCAGCCGAGAACATCAGAAGCATGTTTAGATTGTGAAAGAAGTCGTACAGAATGCTCTAATCACTGTTTGTTTCTCTGTTCTGTTTGGTTTGCAGGTGGCCATGGATTTCACATACTGTAGACCAAAGCTTGTGTGTACATACAAGTAAGTGCTGGTTAAAGGTTTTGCTGATGCTGCAGCTTTTATAGCTTCTGTATCTGATTTTCCAAGCCACTCTTTATTAAAAAAAAAGTCCTGCTATGACATAAGACAGCAATTTATCTTAGAATTTGGCTATTTTCTGGCATCCGTCAAGGGTTGAATGTTTCAGTTTTGTTTAAGGGCATAGTTGTTTGCTATGAACCAGGAAATAACTGCTGGTAACGTGATGACGTTTTGTGGCATGAAATACCAACTTACCTGCTAATACCTATAGTATGTTGACCTTAAAGTAAATGTCTTTCTGTGGTTACAAAGGCTTTAACATAATTGTCCATTCTGAAGTGAAATGACTTACTATAATCAATGAACTTGGAGTTTTTTCATGATTGGACACTTGTGCTGCACTTCATTTCAGTTTTGTTTGTTTGTTGTGTTTACGTTCTTGTTTTTTGCTGTCTGTGCCTGGCATCAAATAATTTCACTGAATCCTATCACGCCGGCTTCATTTTTTCTTCATTTCCCACAAGTATCTAAATACACATAGCTTCATGTAACAGCATGGAGGTGGGTGTTGTTTTAGGGCTCATTATTTCAGTAAAGTGATAATGCGTGTGTGTGTGTGTGTATGTGTATGGAGATGTCTTACCAGGAGCGGGTGTTGCTGACAATGGCTCTTTCAGTTGTTCCTTTGCACAAGCTGTGAACCTCAGGTCTGCATGTATTTTGTTTGTTGTGGTAGTTTAGATTGAGATGTTGCAGCCTTTTAATATCTCCTTTAACAGTAGATGTCTTGCACATTCAGAAAATGCCAGATATATTTGACTTGGCTCAGGTTCAGTGCTTGCATAAGTTTACAGTTCCTGCATACAGAAGATTTTGACTCATTTTTTAAATATTTAAAATCTTTTATTATTAATCATTTTGAATTTATTCATTTATTTACAATTTTTCTGAGTTTTGAGGTGTAGTGGATGCACACTATTGGATGACAATATTTTTATCCTTTTGATTTTATTATGATGTTTTCTTGGTCTTATGTACTTATTATTTTGTTTTATTTTTATGTTCAGAATTTTAAGCTTTAAAGAAAAAAAAAATTACATATATTGTATTATGTATTATGTGTATATATACATAAATTAGTGCTGTCAAATGATTAATCGCGATTAATCACATCCAAAATAAAAGTTGTTGTTTACATATATATAAATATATGTGTGTGTGTGTGTATTGTGTATATTTATTATGTGTATATAAACACACATACAGCATATATTTTGAAAATGTTTAAATGTATTTAATGTATTCCATGTATATATTTATATTCATACAAATTATATCATATACAAATGTTTAATATATAAATCTAACATATTTTTCTTAAATACTTTCAATATTCATGTGTGCGTATTTTTGTAAACATAATAATAAATATACACAGTACACACACATGTAATGTAAACAAGAACATATTTTTGATGCGATTAATTATTAATTAGCACTTTCAGATAAATCTTTGGAGAATAAAATGTCAAAATTTGGTTGAAATAATGTTGTGTTGTCATTCAGTGTAACGCAATATTTATGTAAAAAATTCAAACATATGTATTCTGACTTGTACGTATTAAAATATATAAAAGAATAAGGGAGCGTATTAAATTTTATTGTGTTTTAAATAAGTAAAATCTTACTGACAATGGGGCAAAAACCTAGGGTAGTGACAAATTTTAAAAATGTCAAATTACAACTAATTAGTATATGGGGTGAAAGTAAATTTTTTTTAATGTTATAAATTTATTTTTTTTGTAATTATGCCTGACAAAACTGTTACACTGAATGACATTTTAGTGGGTGTCTTCTGTAAATCGTGGGGGAAAAAGAAATTTCAATGAAATTAAATCAAAAAAATGTTAAAATTTATGGGGAAAACATCAATTTAAATCAGTCTTTGTAAGGAACTTTATAAGGAAACAATTTCCTTTTTTTTTCTTTCTTTTAACTCATTGACCTTTAGACTCTGATCTAGACATTGGCCAACCATCGTACCAATAGCAACAGCAGAAGATTCTCGGTATCACAAATGATCTGATACTTAAACTTGCTGAACCACTGAAACCTGAATTACAGTTGAATTCCTGTAAATGTTGTCATGAGGGGTTTCCATACTATTTATAAATCCCATTCATTACTAAACCTCATTTCATTTACTTTTCTTATACAATAATTCTCTGTAAATCCTGAAACGGAGGTTGTCTGCAACCTTATGAAATAAATTCAGTATAGACACAGAGCTAATTATGAACAGTGGAACATATGGCTTAAAGCGCTTTGCCAGTTCCTCTGTTTGGATGCCAATGAGAACAGTATAAACTCTTACTTGGACTGGAGTCACTTGTTTGGATTGCACTAAAGACGGTGCCGCTTTATCCAGGAGTTCACATAAGAACTCTGAAGTTGTGCGTCTTTGCTTAAAGAAGTCACAAACTAAAACTAGCTTACATCCATGACAGTAGCTCATTTTACAGTAACAAGTTTTTTCCGACAAGTAGTGTTTATAGCGCGACAAGCTACAGTTGTAAAGTAAAGCAAAACACCAATTTATATTGAAGCACGTAGGGAATTAACAACGTTATAGTTGTGTTTTGGTTAGTATAAATGTCTCTATTAATATTTCTAAAGCTAGTAAAACAGGGTGTGTGTACATGTGTGAATGTGTGTGCATGTGTGTCATGTAAAAGAGAAACCTCTGGTGAGAATGACTTGACACTTTTTTGACAAGAACATTTGCACTTGCACTCTTTTCAGTTCCTGGGATCGGGTCTGTGCAGCTGCCGGCTGCAGCTGAGCTCCAGTTGAGCTCTGTGCTGGAACCACAATTTCTAAAACCCCTCTCCACGTTCTCCTGGAACGCTTTAGCACGTCTTTTCTTGCGGTCAGTTCTCCCTGCGGTTCAGACATGCCACCCAATCTCCCGCTTATTGGACCCATCTGTCTCATTAGATTGTGTGTCATTGCTGGTACTGTTTTAAATGTCAGATTTGGAGACCAGCCTGTATCACTTCCTCTTCCATTAAATACGTTAGAGAAAACGCCAAGTTCTTCATAGGGTTGGCATGATTTCCCTACAGGGTTTAAGGGTTTAAGACGGTATATGGGATATTTTGAGATCCAGCTGCATTTTTGCTTGCTTGAAATTTTCCAAGTGTTCCACAAGATTTACCCAGGTAATAAACTCTGATATTATTACGCCATCCTTGTTTAAAAGAGTTTTTTTTTGCCACCATGTTCAAGGACGTGCACCTGCAGTGGCCATCGCACGACCTCAAGTATGAATAACTACAATATAATTAACAACACTCATTAGTGTGCAAAGCGAACTGATAATTTTTTTAAGAGATTAGCACAAATGTATTCCAACTTTTGGTTTTTAAGATTTCTTAAAACATAGTAGCCATTTTATGATGTCAGTTTATGTTTAAATTTAGTTATTCAATTAAATTTTTGGCTTGGTACTGTGTTGATTTTGTATTTTTTGTTTTAGTGATAGAACTTTCTTTTCAAGAGTAAAAAAGAGTCAGTATTTCATTATATCATATTCATTGCTTATTCAATTTTACTCTGAAATGGCATCTAATTTTAGTTGACGAATATGTGATCTAGTTCCACAGAAAGTGCAAAATCAAACATTTTCTACATTGTCTTGTCCATCATTTTCTGAACGAGAGTCATTTAAATACCATGCAAAATTTAAATATCACATAAAACATTTACGAATACGCATTGTTTCCATCCAACGAGACAAAGAAAATGAAATCATCACTCTCTGATAAACTACCGCTAAATATCACTAAGAAAACTAGAAGCCACTAAATATAATATTTTTCATATGTAATACATGATTTGCACCTCAAAGCGAGCAGATGAAACACAATTGCCTTTGAAAGTGAATGTCTACTGTTTGGGAATGCAGCTGTTCTGGGAGGCAATTATATAGAAAGACTTATCTTGGGTATTTAAGAATGACCGTGACAACATTTCAGATGCTGTGCAACAAGATCGGTCAAATTAATTTTTTGATGCGCATGGAGGACTTTATTAGGCAAATGCATTTCTATCTCCTACCATTTAGCATGAAGCCGTCTAAATCCACCAAACCTTTTTGCTAATTTGTTTCTGAAATTTGACAAAATTCTGAACGTTTCTGATTCGATATATAAAAAGGGTTATGGAAACATGGGTATTAGTCAAATCAAACACAGATTGTTATCAAACATTTACATTAGTAATTTTATCGTTCTGGGAGGTAATTATACAGAAATACTTAGATGCTCGGTATTTAAAAATGTCCATAACAACATTTCTGATGCTGTGAAACAAGATCTGCTAGTCAGAATATGTCATCGTATAGCACAAAGTCACATGACTTTTTGATGGGCATGGATAAATTTATTCGGCAAATACATTTCCATCACCTATTATTTGCATTAACCCTTTTTCGCAAAAGTGAAAAACCACCTCAAGCAAGCATAAAAACATTTTTACAAATTTTCCGAAATTTGCCGTTTCCATCACACGTTTCTTATGCAATACTTCAAAATGCACATACAAACAGGTTTATGTATGCTAAGGTATTAATCAAATCAAAAACCCTTCGTTATCAACATTTACATTGGTAATTTTGTTGGTTGGGTGGCATGTGTTGTTCTGGGAGGTAATTATACAGAAATACTTTGATGACAGACTTTGCTTGGTATACAAGAATGTTCATAACAACATTTCAGATGCTGTGCAACAAGATCCGTCCGCTAGTCATCCCTTAATGCAAAATCACGTGACTTTGATGCGCATAGATGAATTTACTCTGTAAATTTATTTCCATCACCTATTATTTGCATAAAACCTTTTTCATACAAGTCAAAAACCACCTCAAGCGAGCTATTTATTTATTTTATGAATTTTTTAATATTTATTCAAAATGCGCATAAAAAACATATTGATCAAATCATTCATTTGCACTGCAGTTTTTAATGGTTGAGTGGCATGTGGAGTTTTGACGGGACAATATTAACTTGTCCCATGCAATCCCATGAGGGTGTCTGGTTGGCCATGTACTGCTGATTTGATAAATAGGTGCAAGACAAACATAGAAAACACATAGAAGCTGGTGCATGCAAACATTGTTTTACAGCGCCCTGTGTGCACAACGACCCAATGAAGGAAACATCTGCCTGCATGTTGCACCGTCTGCACCAGATCACCACAGCCGGCTAACTGAGGGAGAACTTCTGCACGGCACATCCACATCACCGGAGCAACTGTTGCTGCTCTCTCACACACACATACACAAAAAGACACACACACACAGCTGCTGTGGAGGGTGCTAGTGGAACGCTGATGCAGAACTTCACGTGTGTGTGTGCTGTGTGTGTGTGTCTTTTTGTGTATGTGTGTGTCGACACAGGAACTTTCTCTTTTCATCCAGCAGTTGGGAACATGCCTCGGCCCGCTGGCCATCAGCTCTGTTCCGTATTTTTCTGGAGTGTGTGGACGTATACACATGCACGTGCACACAGTTCCTGTGTGGTAACCCTGTTTAGATGTAGTGGGTTACACTGATCAGTGCAGTGCCTCACAGGTTTTTCAGTGCACGCTAGCAGAGGAAGGCTCTGGCTGTGCAGTATTGCAGTGTTATATCAGAGCCGATTAAGACTCGCTTTCATCCGTGTTCAAACTAAACTCACAAAAAGCTGATACAGAAATTGCATTCTGGTCAGTAAGGCTCCTAATGTGGTTTTCAGAATAAAACCAATGTATCTGCTAATTTATATGTAGTTTGTTGAAGGCTGTTCTGTGGTTGGTGGCAAATGTGATACATGCAATGTAGATCACATAATTTGATTAATTTTCGAGATAGAAAGAGGTAGATCAAAGAAAAATGAAGAACGTTTCACAGTTTTTGTTTATGCAATGAAAGCAGGGTTTCTGCAGGATATCAAAAAGCTTTAATTCAAATTAAGACATTAAAAGGCTCATAAATCTGAGCATAAAATCTTAAATTCATAAAGTTATTGCACTGAATGTTGCTTCCACGGCAACTTTGCTTTCTAAAACTAATATCTAAACATACATAAATAAGTATATATTTACAGGTATGAATTCTTGAAAAAATGTAACCAAATGAAATGTTTCTGAGCCTATTGTTCATATCATTGATAATCTGACAAAAAGTTAACTTTGATATGTTGTTAGAACTGAAATGTGTGTTGGCACACCCTATAATACTAAAAATCCACCCACTGTTTTTTTTTTTTTTAATCCAGATAACTAATATTTGCTTTTTCAAATCAGGCTGTTTTCTGATTCTGGGCTATGTGATGTCACACAGACCCAGCCTGAGTGAGCCATCATCAGTCCACTTTGTTTCGACACTGAGGCATTTGTAAACAAGAATGTTTCCAAAGCGATTGGATGTTTTGTTGTTGGATGTAAGGATGAACATAGCAGTCATTTACTCCCGACATCTGAGCTGCTGAAGACGCAGTGGAGTACATTTGTTTTTAAAGGGAACGCATCCCCCAATCTGTCTGAATGTTTCGATGTTTACACAAATCATTCAATGAATTTTGAAAATCACATTTCCTAATAATGTGCTAGTTGGCAAGTTTCACAATGAAAGTGGCTAAAGTTTGAAGTCTCCCAGAAAACTGCTCATCACCCTACGGAGGGAGAGGGGCGGGGTCAGCAGAGCTCATTAGCATTTAAAGGGACTAAAACCACTTGCTGTGAAAAGAGCTGTTTTTGAAAGGGGAATGATATTATGCAGCGCTGTTTGCACAGGGAGTGTGCCTTTCAACCATGGAGACATTTGTGAGAGACGCTGCATAATATCATTGAGCCTGCTGTTCCTTGATTATTACGCCGGAATGAAAGTATAGTTCCTAGACATATCGGTCTAGAAAATCGCAACTTTTCATTTTCTGTCAGTCTTAGTACACAATGTAACTACAGAAGAATCAAGTTTTAAATAGAAAACATATCTAAACACTTTGGTCATTTTTGAGCAAGAGAAGCTAACAGTCTAATCAGATTCAATGATCTATGCTAAGCTGCGCTAAAAGTGGTACCGCCAGAACTGGAGATCGGCTGAAAGGATTCAATTCAATTCTTGGGGAGTTGGAAAATGAGCCTATTATCAAAAAAAGTGGTGTGTTTCTTTAAGACTCTAAAGAATCATATCAATTCATCAGCTCTCTCTATTTTGATCAGTTTGACAGAAAACAAGACTTTTTATCTTGTCACTTTGCTTCTCAAGTAATCTTGATATGTGTCTAGAAGATTACATAAATACCAAGGAAAAACAGTATGATTTTTTGCAGTGTGACAGAAGATACAATAAAAGTTATTTAAATATTCTGCTTCATGGTCTAGCAATTTTTTCATCTTGTTTCTTTCTGTACAAAATAATTAAAAAGTAATTGAGATGGAAATGTTGCTAATACAAGTCAATGTATAGACATTTACATTTTGACTTATTGTGTTCCCTTCACCAATTAGTGGTCCCAATTCAAATCCATGGTTTATCCATAATTTATCTTTTTTTTATATATATATGAGCACTGAAGCAGTATATACTGTATATCATGAAAATGTGCATTTTATGATTTATTTATACAGGAGGCACAATCATGGGAAACAAATAGTCAATGTATTTAAAAGAAAAAAAAAAAAGCATTTTATTTCCATAACTAGTCTCCTATACTGTTTCATATTATTTCCAGTGCTATAAATAGATCTGAATACAATACCGACTTGAAATTTGTAATCAATTATATTCAGATCTTTTTGGTAAGACATTTTAGAAGAGTCCTTCTAGAAGTTATGAAGCAAAGTCACAGCCAGCTTCCCCAGAGAAGAAATGGCTACTGCGGTGACTCCTCTGCAAATCCAGACTGCCAATGGCCCTTGCTGTCCTCTCTCCCAACCACATAAATAGCGTAGCGTGGGTAAGGCACGATCGGACGCTAAAATAATAATATCCCATTTAGCAAAATGGAAAGCACAGGCTCGCTCTCATTCCCAGAGCGAGTGGTGGGAAGAATCGATGACTTCCTTTTCCGAGTCTCTGTGGATTAAGGACACAGCGCAGATCCCGAGGGTGTCTATCGTATTAATAGTCCTCTCGATAAACTTGCAGAACATGTGAGAACTTCTGGTCAATGAATCAAACAAGAGATCGCGTGGAAAGCGCATCTCCCAACCACGAGCGTGTAGTATCTTGTATCTTCCACACAATGGGCGAGCAGCAAAGGTGTGTGACATTTCAATGCGTTGAAGACAGCAACCTGAGATTTGAGCTTTTGAAGTGTCAGTCCAGGTTTCTATTGCTCTGGAATTGTCAGGCATTAACCACAATCTGTCCCAGGGTGCAGCGCCCTGAGCGAGGGAGTGGGGGACTTTTTCTCAGGAGAAGTGTTCCTGGGCTTTGTGTACCACCACAAATCGGAGTCCCATACACGAGTATAAGAAGTGCTCGAGTATCGGAAATAGATCGGCAGCTCTGCCCTATGGGATGTGCTGGGCTGATGACATCGGGGTCTCTATGGTTACCAATGGGGAAAGCCCCAGCGTATGCATGCGTGACTCTATTCATGAGAATATCAATTAAGGATCGCATGTCGAGTCTGACACTCTTGAGCTGTGTGAAACGCTTGAGCTTGTTCAGGAAAAAAAATAGCAATTAGGAATGAGAAGATCGATCTCGAAGTATTGATACGTTCTATGTATTATCAAGAGGAATTTTACTTGATTTATCACTTTATTTTTAATAAATCTATAATTAAATTTTTTTAAATATACATTGTAATACAAATGTAAGAGTTTTTAGTAATGATTTTGCTATTAATGTAGCATTTATATTAAACAAAAAAATAGTTTCTCTAGTATTCTCATTTTAACATTTAGAAATGATAAAAAACACTATAAAACACTACAAAACAATGAAACTAAATCAGACATTTAATTTAATGAGTTGGTGTGATGGTTTATTTCAATTAAAAATGTATAAATTTACGTTTTGTCATGTTCTGTAACAAAAGCAAAAAAAACAAAAAAAACAAGCAAAGGGTATTGTAGTTTAAACCACTAAATGTAAAATTAAATTAAATTATGGCTTTCAAAATTCAAACCATTCCTAATGGTGACGTTTTAACTGGTACGAAGTTGGACCAGAAATGAACATGTACAGAAATTAATTTAATTCATTTAATTGTTCAACTAGACCATTGAAATACAGCCAGAAAAGACTGTTTTTATTTCTTCTCTAGCTAACATCTCCATAAGATGAGTTCCTCCGGGCAGGGTGGCGATTGTCCGGCATTAAGGACAAACCCGTGGTCCCTGAACGGGCACGGGAGCCACCAGCGTACATACCGACATACCACACTGATGGTTGAACATGTCCCAGAGCGAAGGCCACCCAGCTCCATCGGCCCTCCACGGTCTACCTTCCGCGTTCCTTGTCGGGTCGGGCCGAGGATCAAGGGCAGGCCGTGCGTCGGGGGACACGGTAATGAGTGCAGGGGCCCGGCCATCACTTTCAAGCTCTGGCCCAGGAGTGTAATTTCATCAAACGCTATTTCCTGCAGATAAGACCCAAACATTTCTCCTCTTTTCTTATTTTTAGGGTGGGAGTGATTGACATGATTTCGACTGAGGGAATGTGAATCATCTGCAGCTCTGGTACCACTGCACTGTGTCAGTGTTAAAACTCATCTGCCAAAGTATGTGTACAAGTACACGCTTTGTGAATAGCCGCTTATCTATGGTTTGTTGTGTTCGGGCCCCTTCCATTCAAACATAACGTAACTCTGCTCTCTGGCTCTTTAATAGCTTAATCAGGCCTGTATTACACTATTACTTTACTCACCCAAGACCTTGCAAATTGCTTCCAGCTTTGAGGAAAATCAGTTAAGATAGTTTGCAGGCCCTGATAGGCAGTAGATTTTAATTTAGCGTAGTTGGTCCTTGTTCTTTCTTTTGGTTTTGTGTTTAGACTACAGAGAGTTTGATATTTGCCTTATCTAACTTTGTTTGACCTCAGTAGCATATTGCTTGTTGTTGGCATTCCCACAGTTGGAAGGTGTGTTGTGTCAATGTACTGTATGTGAAACATTAGGAACCCATCTGAACTGAATGACACTGTCACAAGGGAGAGGAGGACGAGCAGACAAGGACAAACATGGTACTTCCTTCCACGTGCCTCTGCTGTGATCCCAATCATTCATAAATTTGCACACCCAGGGAGGTTTGGAAGTCTGTCCATCCTGTTCATTATCTAGAAGCCTCTGGCCATTAGGCTGGAATGAAAAACCATCACAGGCTCATCTTTAGATAGCGTCATGGTCCGGGGGGACGGTAACCTGAAAGCCCTAACAGCTCCCTTTTCCGCTGGCTCTGTCTCAGTTCATCACTCCCTGCCCACTTTCATCTGGCCTCACTCTCTCTTTTCTTGGATTATGGCCTTCCCTGTCAATGCTCTTATGTAGCGCTTGTACTGACAGCAGTTCACAGTAACTGGAAGTTTTCACTACGGTTGGATGTTTATGACATTGTAAGCAACAGAAACTGGTTTTGATGCAACAAAGCAAAGAGCAAATATTGATGTGCAACAACATGCAACCAGCAAAGCTTATGAGATCTACCGTCTGATAAGAGTTTGATACTGTAGTTGAGTTAGTCTACTACAATTGTTACACTTAGTTTCTTACTATGATTTTATTTCAGTCTTTTTTGCCCACATTATTACTTTGCTTCTTGTTTCTGGCTTTGTCTTTATTTCTCACCTGCTAAATTCTTGACATTACCACTTTACCATGTTTAATTTTTCTGTTATTTTTCTTTCATGTCTTTCTTTTCAACTGATTCTCAAATTGATGAAAAAAAGGACCAGTGTTTCCCAACTAGCACTTTATTTTGGCTGCTGCAGAGCAAGTAGACTTTCTTCTGCTAAATGCCCAAATCATAAAATAAAAAGGAAGCGTGCTGCTGCTGTTGCTGCTAGAGAGAGGAAGAGCTCCCGTAGAAGATCTAGACAGGTGGTGCTGGGGAGGAGGTGGGCTAAAATGAGTACCAGCAGCTCGCAGACATAGCAACCATTGAATATGTCCTAGACAAACGGTAATAAATGTATGCATTCTACTGGCTTGGAACACTGAATTAAATTAATATATAATACATATAATATATATGTTTTTTATAAAATTGCAACTAAATAAAAATATATTATTATTACTCCTAATTTTATGTATTTATTTGGAATGCATACTTAAATTATGTTAATATTTTTAAGGAAAGAAAAAAGTTTCAGGCTTTGGCAGTTTGTGTGAATGACAGTTGTAGTGGAAAATATGTACACATACATACATATATATAAACACTGTACAGAGGTTTTGCAACAGTGACCTTTACTCGCCTTACACTTTACAACGCATTCTTGCTGTTTTCATCTCCGACACTCTGTCTCTCTCAAACCATCAAATTAAACAACAACAACAAAAATGTATATGATTATAATGCTCAATGAACTAATGTGAGTTCATAGGAACACATTTACACTTTGGCATTGATGAAAGGAAATTCGAGTCTTTGTGATGAAGCTGTGGGGTGACTAAGACAGTAATGGTTGGAAAGCACTGGTATAGGCTTAGCAGCCGCCATCTTGCTTTCTGTCTTCCAGCCCTCACACATATCAGCACGCATGAAGGAGAGCAGACAAGGAAAGAGGATATTTTCAGTGTTCAGACAGGGCCATGGTCTTTCTCATCCTCTCTGTCTCGTTTGACCTCTGTCTCTCGTGTTTGTCTCTGTCTTCCTGTCTTGCGCACCTTCCTCTCTCGCTCTCTCTTTCCTTTCCTTCTGACTGTGTTTCACTGTATGACTGCTCTGCCTTGGCCTCTTCTCCATTTCTTAATGCCTGTGCCTTTTATCTTAGCCCCAGCCATCTATTTAGAGTTCTGTGTAGAGCATTTAACAATTTTCCCTCTCAGTCATCTCACAGATTCACCTCGCTCAGCAGAGTCTGTTCTGAAAGCTCAACTCGCCAAAATGTAAATAGTGCAGAGGCTTTCTCATTACCTCACTGGGTATTTTTAGGTGCCTCTTAAGAGCAGACACAAGAGGAGGTCTATAACTCACCAGCTACAAGAAAAATTCAAACAAACCAAAACAATAATGCGCTAACTATACAGTATGATGCAAAACTGCATGCAAAGAAGTCCTTATTGCTTTCGTTTTGAAAGCAGTAGCACCTCAAGGCTTTGAAGTTAGTAATGGTCTTGCTTTCCATAGCAGTGTGGGAACAGGAGTTGGTGTCTGAAGAGAGATCACAGTTGTCATCACATCATCCATCGCTCCCATTCCATCCGTGTGCCTCTCCCTCTGCTGGTACGAAGTGTCCCTGTCTCTGACAACAGTGTCTTTGAGGAAAGGAGGGAGTTTTGCTCTGTCTGCTATGTCTGTGGGGCTCAACTTTAGCGGGGTGTTCCCTCCCTGGTTCCTCTCCAACAAAATTACCTTCAGCTGCAGCAGGAGCCAGAGGATGACACACATCTGGAAGTCTGGGCCCAAAGCCGAGGTGGAAGCTGTCTTGATGCTTCTGCTTATGCTGTAGTCATCATCAGGCTCTCTTCTCTACGTCTCCCTGCTTTCTTCCAGGAAAGGCCTTTTTCCAACCCGTTCACACTCTACTAAGACAGTTTGGAAATGGAGCAAGGGAAGGGAAAAACGAGAACTAAACAAATCAAATGATGACGACGATGACTTTTTTCCCTTTTCTTTCTCTACTCTTGCTCTAAGATTCATAAATATGCCACTAGAATTGGTTTGGCTACACAAAATTATTTATTTGGCGTCCTGTAATTAATATTCACTAGGCCCTGTAGTAAATTGCTGCTTATTGCCAATTTATTTATTCATGCACAAATTTGTTTTATATATATATATATATATATATTTACTATTTCTTTATAGATTTATATTGCAAATTATTTAATTTACATTTTCACCATGAGAATGTTTCAATGTTGTTGTTTCTGTACTGTAGCAAAAATCCAATTTATAACGATCAGTTCCCAGAATGACTAACTTTGAACTTTGTCTCCCCACGCACTGCAATGCAAACGTAAATCACAGCTTAAATGTCCACAATTGATTTAAAATCCTTGACATTGTTAATTGCCACCACAACAGGTTTGATGTTATTTTGTAAGTGTAGGCCAGTGAGAAATTTGATTTAAGGGTGTGAAACTCTGTACTCATTGCACAGTTTCAAAAAGATGACTCAAAATTGTTTCCACTGAGGTGAAAAGTCTCCATCCTCTTACCCGTAGTCATAAAGAAACAACGCATGCACCTTTTAGCTACATGCATTGTCAAATTGCTCATTCTGTTTCTAGTAATGAGGCTAGAACTGAAGAAATCACCTAAGCCCTGTGCACAAAAAACAAGTCTGTAACACAATTGGTGCTGCATTTAATGGACAGACTCCAGAGTTCGTCCCCCATTTCCATTCTGCTACAGTGAGAAGGCTCCGTCGGAGTGGATCGGGTCCAGCAAGGATTCTCCTCTCACACTTCCTCTTTTTCATCTGGCCGGAGCAGTTTCCTGCCCCCTGGATGCCGCGAGGCCATAGGGGCGGATGTGTCCTGAGGAGGGCTTTCCATTAGTACAAAGAGGTGCTGAAGAGAGAAGACTTCATCCTTCCTTCCTTTAAAGAACCCTAAAACATGACATCATAGACAGAAACCTAAAAGGGGAGGAGAGGAGGAGGAGGAAAGGTTGAGAGCCACAGAAAGGACTTATCTTCCCTTCTCAAAGCAAGGGAGCTCAATCCGACGCCAGTCTTCCAGGAGGCTTTGATCAGGCTCAGCTTTCTGCTTCCAAAAGGCTACAAAAATATCCTTCTTATTTCAGAAACTTACATAATTTCTTCTCCCTCTTCCCCTTTGCACGGAATCTAATAAAGCAATGAAACTAATAAAGCGAATTAGGACTTGAGCCGGGCATCGGCGCACAAGAGCCCTTTATGTCTTTCCTCGCAATATGGGTCGCACAGGGTTGAGCTCACAGGAAGGTCTCCAGCAACGCGGGCGAATGGCTCTGGTTTGCCGTGCAACGTCTGCAAGCAATCCAAGCACCTAAATGTATAGCTTTGAAGTCAGGTACTTTTTAGGCTCCACTTTCACATGCGGTCCATTTTCGTCTCAAGATGGATGCAGAATGGGTTTCTGAAGCAACACGGAAGGCAAAAATAGGAAGCTAGACAATGTCGGACCACGTGCTGTGCCATGCTCTTTCATTTTACTGTGTAGCCAGCTGTACTGTACTTCAGTGGCTCTGTGCACTCTATACACTCTGCTGAGCTGCCAGATAGTAATCAATTATAACCCTTGTCACTTGGGGCCATGGGTATAGCAGCTGGCCACAGGAAGCACGAGTTCCATAGCCTCTTAGCCAATCAACTGCCTCCAGCTGTCCCACACTTAACCACCATTCAAAGTGTGGCTGCTGCGTGCTACTGACGAGGTTCCTTCACCGGACTTTCTTTTCCAGTTCTTCCTTCCTAATTCTCAACAGTGCAGACACATCCGCCTCAGGCCCTGACCAAAACCCTACCCCCCTAAAGCGTCTCTTTCTCTCTCACTCTTTCTCTTTCTTTCTCAGTCCCTGCCTTTTTGACATACTCTTCCTTTGTCTTTTCTGAGTCGCATTCTCATTCTTTTCTTTCGTATCTGCGAACTCTTCTCGGCTCTTCTTTTCTTTCCTCGTGCTCTTACGGTTTTTTCACAGGTGTTTTTGTGTGTGTGTGGAGGGGAGGGGAGGGGGGATATGCATGTTCTCTGGATATCCAGCCTGTGGAGAGCAAGCCAGCCGGCAGATCAAAGCCCGGCCCTGTAAAATGATCTGAAAGAGTCCCCCATTAGCATCCATCAGGGTACCCTGAAAGCTCCCCACTCGGCTGAGGGGGTCTGAGGGCCCCCCAAAGTGAAAGGCAGTCTGCGGAGGGAAAGAATTGGAGGGGGGGGGGGATAAAAAACAGGCAACCCGGCTGAAGACATACAGAAAATATTTTAGGAAGGGAGGAAAATTCCCACAACACAACGAGGTCGTTTTTTTCTTCTTCTTCTTCTTCTTCTATCTCTCTTTCCCTCTCTCCTTGTCTTGGATTTCCTTGTAGTGTCAAGACTGTAAGCAGAGAATATCTCCATCTGTGCTCCATCTCGAGAGTCTTCTGTTGGAGTGTCAAGGTTAGTTCCGACATCAGCAGGGAGGGCTTGGTGCATCACGTGGTGTTAACGAGCACCTCCATTTGTCAATTTGAGCACCAAACTGATCTACTTCCAAACTGGTTTTGGAAGCACGATGTGAGCTTTCAAAGGCCCCGAACCTGACTACAAATCTGCCATCTGGTTTTACATCAAATGCATAGTCTCTCCCAGTGCTGTAATGAACGCTTATGCTAGCTCTTTCCACACAAGGGTCTCGCAAAACCTTTGGTGCCCCCATATGGAAGAGAACAAGGGGCCCCCGCTGTAGCACAGTTATGTAACCCTGCGGCCCTCCCATGCTACTTACCCGCACACATGCTCAGACACACTCTGCTTGCTTGTCCCTTTGTGCTGACTGCTCAGGCGCACATGTGTTGTATATTTGACTGATGGCTGTACAGTACGTCTGCATGCAGCTTCCCATCGATTGCGACTTTGTTGCGTGTGAGGCGATACTGTATATGTTTGCATGACCATTTGCATTCAAATCTGTTAACTTTAAAGTGTGCATGCACGTGCTAATGTGTGTGACTGCCTGCATGCCGCTGTCCCAATAATGGATGTCCCATTTGGCATGCCGAACACTCGGCTGTCCGACCGAGGATGAGTCTCTCAGCCACTGAGGAAGAGGATGTGATCTCACCCGCTAAAAATCCAACCTATGTCGTTTGCAGCTCATGACTTAATCCAGGCTTCGTCTTTGTGCTAAACAGCCCCCTCCACAACCCACCTCCCCTTCTCTCTTTTCCTTCTGTCCCCAGTTCCTGCTGGATAGGAGAAATGAGGCCGGAACGGGTGAAGGTCTTTTCTACTGTACTCTAAAAGACTTTGGCAGATGCAGAGCTCTCTTATTGCCTAATCTTCACATTATTCCTGTTGTCATTGTGCGGGTAAGTATATCACATCGCAAACATCCAAACTGGTTTGTCAAAACCTGCACACACACACAATCTCTCAAAGAAAAGTGAGCCTTACCACCCATTTAATTGCGCTAACGCCACTGCTCAACAACTGTCCCAGCAGCTGTTGGGACGCGGCAGATGATGGTGGCACATCATAACTCAGGCTGTTGTGAGAAGAGCCGGCAATGCAGCGGCTGCAGCCCGCACTTCCTGTCCGAGGGCAAAGGGCCTCTGTGTTAGCATGATGTAGCAGGAGGGCTCACAAATGTCGCTTAAAACTCTGGCCCTGAGCTTTCACTTTCATTCAGCATCTGTTGTCACAAGTGTTATGACATACAACAGAACATCACAGCAGCTATAAATAGTGTCAGACAGTACTTGTATTTACAGCTAGCATCTATGCTAATTGTGTCTAAATGATGCTAAACCTCTTTTAGATGGTTGCAAGAATTTCCAGTGCATAAATGTGGTATTCAGCATGCTCGTTCAATAAGAAGATTCACAAGAGATGTGTCATATGGCTTTGGAATGAATCTGCATGCCAAGCTTATTGCGAATCATTTCTCGAGGATAGATTGATCTGTTTCGGAACACCTCGGGGGACTGATTTGCACCAGCACTTCAGGACAAACTGACACCTTGCACAAGCATTCAAGAGTTCCTTATCATTCCTAAGGGAATGCAACACTCTTTTATTGTGCGATGTGTGTCATAATCATATTTTTTATTATTTTACAGCAATCATAGTTTAACCATGCCACACTGAACAAGGACAAGGAATATTTATGTAACTTTTCATCATGAATTATTGCAAATTTGTTGCGCACGCTATATGTTTAACTCCTCGTGGAATGTGTCTCACGAGACTTGTTTCCTTCCCACCATGTTATCTGCTGTTTTGTCTGAGGAACATCCAGCCCCCCTCATACGGCACAAAACGTACGTACTCCTCAAGCCTCATCTGCTGAAAGGGGCCGAGCACCACCCCTGATAATCGTGTGCAGGCACCCGAGGTACCTTAAACCCTCGTAGCCGACACTCAGCTCAGGAAAGCATTCCCAGCACCTTCATTCCATTGCACAGCGGATGTCATTACCTTGCTCCCAGTCTGGCTCCCTCCTTCTCCTCATAACATCCAATTGATTTATCCCTGATTGTTTGAAGCTTGCAGAGTGCAGCTGGATTTGGTCCATATGAGGACGGCGCTGAGGGGTCATCTATAACAATAATTTTTCAGTGGCTCATTATTCTCAGGCCAAACAACCCAAAGACCCAATTTCCTTTTTGGCTGTCCATAAAACTGACAGATGGCAGAAACCTGGAAAGACATTTTTTTTTTTGTTTGTTTTTTTTTTTGTGTTCTCATAACCCCTCAAATGTCAAATACAGAGCACTCTGAAAGTTTTTTTTTTTTTAAGGTGAGGAATTTTAGGGGGCGGGGTGGGAAAAGTATGTGAAATAGCTTGAGGGTGCACTACACCAAAGTTAAAGTTTTCACATGATCTGCTTCAGGATGTAGATT
Source organism: Enteromius mattozi (assembly GCA_032359235.1). Lineage (NCBI taxonomy): Eukaryota > Metazoa > Chordata > Actinopteri > Cypriniformes > Cyprinidae > Enteromius > Enteromius mattozi. Next base: position 2,286,689 of record JAUMHE010000032.1, on the reverse strand, counting down.
TGGCACAAAGGTGTTATCATTTTGTTTGTCTTGCTTTATACTTTTCCCCAAACATCATCCTTTTTCATGCAGTTTGGATTTTGAGAGGACATGGGACAGATCGCCTGGCCTCTGAGAGTCTTTTGATGCCTCTGTGATAAATGCAAGGCCTGGAACAACAGCTGAAGTAGGACTTGGCCAGATCCCCCAACTGTTTGAGACACGAGAGCAGTTTCCTCATAGCTTGGCTCAGGCTCATGAATGACCTCTTAGAATTTTTCCAATAATAACCAAACTCTTCTACTCAGCATTTAAAACACCCCTTTCTTCCTGTTCTTTTTTTTCTACCTCTTGTCCTTTCTTTTCTTCGAAATTTCCACCCCTGTCATTCTGGCAACGCTAGTGCAAGTTCAGAGCTGAAACCTAATCTATATCGCAGCAGACTGCAGGGCCCAGGACAGAGTCTGAGAGCAGTGAGTGGGTGGGCGTGCATGGCGGGGACTATCAAGGGGGGCTAACAAGCCTTTTCTTCTTTCCTAAAAGAAAGATGAACACTGCTGTCTTAAAGTTTCTCATTGGTGGAATCCTTTTAAATTACGTATTTGGTTTTATGAGGCGTATTTAAAAAATCTCAGCATTTCAGATATGTTTGCCGTTGTGATATTTATCATCTTTTTTTCTTCTTTTAGTCCCTCTTAGTCATCTGTCTGTGGTTCTTCCTCAACAACATTATCCTTTTCAATTAATCATATCCTGGTTATAGTTTAAGCACAGGCCTGCGAGGAAGATGACAATCTGTTAATTTGCTTAGAGTGACATTTTTACTCTGCCATCTTTCAATGCGGTCACTGACCTACTGTAAATATGTGGTTAATCTCTCCCCCGTGTGTTTGAAATGTCATGGCTGATGAGAGAACATGTATTTGCTTGCTATGGATTTCCTATGGAATGCACACTTTCGGTCATACCCACGTTTCATGTTTTAATAAGCAGTCATTATGGAGTATTTATTTTCCTACAGGGTGTGGAAGCCAAACCTGTTGGTACACTACTGGTTCACGCTCCCCCAGCCCACCATGTCTGGCATCACAGTTTAAACTAGTCATTCACATTCTTGAAATGGATAGGAATACATCACCCAAAAATTTAAATTCTGTCAATTTTTACTCAACCTCAACTCAAAGATACTTCGAAGAGTCCATACAATGAAAGCCAATGGGGTCCAAAACGCAACATTGCCACTGTTGAGGTGAATTCTGTGGTCAAGCTGAGGATCATTCATTATTTTGCACTTTAATTTCTGTTATGAAGCTCTTCTCAAGTTTCAGTGAATGGTGTGTACTGTAAATGCAAGCGTGGGTCTGTTAAGCGAGAAGAAGAAGGGAGGGGAAAAGAGATGTTTAGGGGAAAAGCCGAACTTTATATGACTCTTCAATGAATGAAGGAGGGGAGGGCAGCAGCCACAGCATGACAATTCCAATGATGGCGGCCATTCATAGACACAGGAAATGCTTGACCTCACACCCTGAGAGACAGCAACAACAGCCTGGTTGTGTTAAAGGTGTTATTGGGTATAATTACGGCTTGGCAATGAAGATGGTCTACATGCTTGCTGCTACCACCAACATTGCTCTTTTGATGGCATTCTAGGATGCGGTTTATCCTTGGTTTCTTTGGGCTTTTGAAAGATGTTGCTCCATATCTGTATGCCTTTCTTCTGGAAAACACAAAAGATTGGACAAAACCACTTAAAATGTGGTTTTGTCCACACAATGCAAGTCAGTTGAGTCCAACAGACTTTTGAAGTTCATCACAAAAGAAATTCGTTTTTTGCTTGTCTGTTTGTCTGTCTGTGCTTCTCACAGGGTCAGGTCAGTGATGTAACTTTCTCCGTCTCAATTTCGCTAATTGGATACATGTAACAACATTACCTAGATGATGGTTTTGATGGAGCATGTGACAGGAGTTTAAAGAATCGCACTGTTTTCTAGAACTAACTATTTCCTCCCTCTGACCTCGTTTATGGACCCCAGACTCAATCCTACTATTGTGCACATGAAGGCTTGACTAAGGACGACCGATTCAGGCTCTGGTGGCATGACTGCTGTAGCCCATAATGCATTCCCATGCTCCCAGGCCCTGCGTAGGAATTCAGAGGTAGCTTTACTGCCGTCACCGCAGTGCCTTTCTCCATGGCTCGTCTGTTCATAACTGCTTCTATTCACTGTCAGCAAACTTCCTGAACCACTCAAGCTAAGCAGCGTGGAAGGAGCCGTCACCTTAAAGGTCTTTTGGTCTCTCCGAGGCATCTTTTATGGCCCAAGCACTGAGGTCCAGATTGGTCCCTCCCCAGTTCATTAGAAGCTTGTTGTCCATTCTCCCTTTCTGGCATTCTCATGGAGAGCTCTGGGGAAGTCAGGGGGGTTGACCCATCAGTCAGGAGGTCTGGTGGGGGCTGACCCTTGACATGCTGGGAAGCTCCGGAGAGTGGAAGTGGAGCCCTAGAGAAATTAGGGGGGGGAGGAAGGCATTTCCATCCCACATCCCCAACAGAGTTTCTCTTCCCTCATTGAATGGCTTCTTACCATTCACACCCCCAGATTGAAGTGGACAGTTTTGAATTCTGAATCAGCATGGAGGGAGGGTAATGGAGATTACCTTCCCGGAGAGACAGACAGAGGGATGAAGGGGGTAGGGGGAAAAAGAAGAAAAAGAGAGAAAGAAAGGGGGGAAGAATGGGCATTCGGACTCCTGAAGCCCATGTTGGGGAGAAGATTCTAGGTCTGGTTGCAGCCACGGCTGCTGTTTACAATCCCCCTGCTAAAAATAGTGCTCTCCTGTCCAGAAAGATTCAGGAAAAAGGCTGCATCCCTTTTTATAGCCTTCGCATGACACAGCATGTCAGTTTTGTTTTCTTTCCTTTTCCCCTCTCGTCCCCCTGTTTCTCCGACACAAAGCTTCCCTCTGTCTTTGGTGAAACACATGTATTAGATTGGGAGTGCGGAAAACAAGGGTCACACTCCTGTCAGTAATTGCAATGCGATTATGAACGAGCTAACGTGATTAGGGCAGTGGAGTGATTGAAAGGTGAGTGCCAGCCTGTGATGTGGACTGGCTTCTCAGCTATGTGGAGGAATTCCAGAGGTAATGGATCATGAATGGCTTTCTCTACCCTAAATGTGGACAGGAGAAGGGCAGAAAGTTAAGAATGAGTCCTGTGCAAAGAAATGGCAAATTAAAAACAGGAATCAAGATGTTTTCTGAGACTCTGAAGCATAGTCAGAATTTCCAAAAATTTTACATACAGGATTTTTGCATGCTAATATCTGAGTTGAAAGATTGTAATGATTCTATCAAAACATATGAAATGAGACATGAAACATGGGTTCCACTTTATATTAAGTTGACCTAATACCCGTTTACTTACATACACTCAAAAAAATAGCTTGTTGATCTAACTTAATAAAACTATGACACACATTTCCATTCATTTGAATTGATTTATTTGAACTTAAAGTAAGTTAGTTGTACTGATGACTAAAATTCATGCTAATTTAACGAGATCAAACCAATTTCATTTGACATGTTCTGTGAATGTTCCCTGAACATAATTCACTCTTGTTGATTCAACCATTGCTGTTGCTGTCCAGACTGGTTTGTTTAGGGCTTATTTTTTTATCTTATGGGAACGTAACAGACATCATAACACTTGATCACATGCTAAACATATTCTGTACATCTGCAGCACACATAGAGTGATCAAGCAAAAATGGCCTCATCATTGGCATTAGCACATCAGCACACAGCTCATGTAGCCATAGCTTAACAACAAGGTCTACACTTCACTATGATGGTAACCTCAAAAATCAACATAAACATAAACTCTTTTAAATGTCAAATATAACTGAACAACAAACTATAAAAGGTCTTTCCCTTTACTAAAAACACATGAAACAGCATTTAATTTCAACATTTATTCTCCCAATCTATCCATATGCAAAGCATGCTGGGAACTAGAAATCCACTGCCCAGTTTAAAAGTAAATGATTTGTGCAAGCCCAACACAAATGGTTTAAGTTAACTTAATATTTTACAAATGTGATTTCATTTAGCATAATAAAATTGAGTGGAAATGACAACTGAGTAAAAAACTAAAGATTTGTGTTGTTTTAGCTTATTTATTTAAGTAAACTGAGCAAACAACTAAAATCATTTTTTTGAGTGTAATAATAATAATGTATATTATTTATATTATTATTATTATATCCATGTATTTATTTGTTTTTCATGATTCTGGAATTGTTTTGTGGTTTATACATTTATACTGTTGTCATGATTTTTCTAAAAACACACACACACACACACACACACACACACACACACACACACAAAGGTTGTTTATTGTCGACTGCTTATCCCAAATAGTGTGGCTTTCACAGGGGCTTCTTGTCACAAAGTACAATGTTTTTAAATGAACTGTGTCTTTTTCTTGGGCAACAGTGAAAATGTTTATTAGGGTTTTTTATGTAAGTGTCTATACACATATTGACCATCTTGGCTTTGGGATAGAACTTATGAAATATTACAATTGTAGTATTCAGGTATACCTTAAAAGCTATAAAATAATAAATGATGAATATTTAGATGATTTTTCACACGTTTCCCCTCCAGGGTGAAAACACAAGCATAAATGTTCATCACCACCAGATGGCGCGCAAGACCGCAATCTGTATTACTTCGAATTTGCTACGTTTATAGACGCTACGGATTGATTCTTGACTTGATAAATTGTAATGTAACTGTGAATTGCCAGCTGCTGCCAAAGCAATTCATAATTTACAATGTATATTTGGGTAGCCCAATTAAATGCAATGTGTGTTTTTTTTTTCAGTCATGACGGTGGTAGAGCCAAAGATGTGTTTCTAGTAGTTTTCTCTGATAATCTGGCGACTAAATAAAAATGTAATTTAACGAGGTACAATGCTTTTTATGTTTAAGTACTGTGAAATTAGCATTGAGCAGCTGCCCTTACACGTTGTCGTCCACTGGGTGGCAGTAAAGCACCGCCCTAAATGATGTGTCGCTGACAGCGCTTGACTCACAACAGGCTAGTGCAGGCTAATTAAAAACATACAAAGGCAGTGTTTTGATACATATTTTTCTTTTTATCATAGTGGTATTGTTACTATATTGGAACGACAGATCTTTTTCAATCTTGTAGCCAGAAAAAATGTGACAGCAGTTTCCTCTGTGCTTAATCCAGAAATCTTATTCAGGTGCTTCCAATTTAGAATGGCTTTGATTAGTGGCCTGCTTATGTAACAGAGAAAGTTTGAGGAGAGTTTGTCACAAACATTTCCCATGTATTATGCTGTGTACTTCACTATATCAAACATAAAAACAAAAAAATGTGTCATTCATTTTTACAACTTGGGTTTTTCGTTTGTAAGGTAGGTCGTTTAGCACGTGCGCTCACAAAATCGAGCTCCTCTGTGACTCATGAGCTTCTGAGTTCCTGAAGGCCTGGGGCCAGTTGCATAAACTTAGCCTTCATGTTAGAAAATGTTGGGAATACTGTATAATGTAGCTTCGATCAACAGCTCAAATGAGTCCTTCTCAAAATATGGTGCCATATTTGGCTTCTTACTTAAAGTTTTAAGTGATTTCAATAATAGTAACCCCATATAAAAAGTATTTTATTATACCTTTGATGAAATCGGCTAATATGATGTATACTGTGGTTTGACATTTTTTTAATGATCAGAATGGGCAGTTTTACAACAGTGGTGGTAAAAATGATTTTAATCTGATTAATAAAGATTAATAAAGTTTTCAAATGTTCCTGGAAAATAATCTATTTAATTATCTATTTATAAATGACCAATGCTTTATATATGCATAAACTAAAACAAAATGTAAAGTTGCTGTACTGATTAATTATTCAATTAAAAAGCCAAAATTTTGAGAATGACTCGCATCTGAATCTGACTTTGATTTTAAAGCCAGGTTAATTAGCACTAACTTATGTAAATGATCCTGGCAGGTTCCACTGAATGCTGTATTATGGAAACACACTCCACAGGGAGCAGAGACCCCATCGATCAGGTACTGATCTGTGTGTCTGAAACCTGCATAGGTTGTCACTAAGTAAATCACCGTTGCAATAATAACTATTGAATATTTGGGTATTTGCAATGGAAGTGTTTGGCTTCAGGGCTCTAATCTGACCTGTTCATATCCAGAAGAGGCAGATGGAACTTTTTTACAGTTCATAGATGCTCATATTTCATACCTATTTCACACCTCAAAACAAGTTGCATAGGAACACCCCGTTCTGGAAGAACTTGCTTCGCGTTGTTAAAAGTAGCAGTATGAGGCAGGCTTATGTTACAGCAGCTCTTCTAGTCCTGGGTCACCAATAGGTCATGGAATTACTAAACCTTTAAGTCTGATAAAATGATTTCTATCGATATTCACAATCATTAAACATATAATAGTCGTGTATATTTCGTATCTGATGTTTAATGGCCCTAACTTTGATTTGCAATTGATTTGACAAATTATACATGATTTACAAATGATTGCACAAAGAAAAGTATACAATAAATGTGTTTTCCCGCATGCCAGTTGAAACCCCTGAGCTGCTCATAAATCAATATACCAGCTTGTTGCTTTTTGCCATCCTACATAAACATATACAAACATTTTACACTTATCCATCATTTGCAACAGCTCTGAAACAAACTCTGCTTTCCACATTACTGCTGCCTTTTAAATCTAGATCTCAGTTTTAGTAGCTGCACTCTAATGTCTCAAATTAATTTAGTTACTGTAGTTTTTATTCTGTTGAATATCATTTTATTGAACCATTATATGTTCACTGTTTTTAAGAACATTTTAGTGTAATCAGTATGCATGCTTTATTATTAGTGTAATCAGTTATAGTGTATTTTATTTATTTTTATTAGTGTCAGGGATATTATAGTTACCTAAAACTATACCAGCTTGTAATTCTTATTTTTGTTATGTTCATTGCTACAATTTATTTCTGTTTTTACTTTTAGTTATTTCCCCACAGCTTTCCTGTTAGTCACATGCTTTACTGGGAATAAACCCCTAAATCTCACAATGTTCTGCTTGCTTTCTTCTTCTACCTGGCCCATACAAGTCCTTCTTGTTCTCACAGAAGAATGCTGTTGTCCCATCAGATTAAGCAGAAGAGAAGCCGCAGTCGTGGCCCGACCCTCTCTGGCAGTCGGCAGACAAGATTATGTAATGCTAGTCCCTCAAACGGTGTGGCAATTGCCAAACACATGGCATATGGTCTATCAAAAGGCTGATTTTAATATTTCCTGTTTAGATGCACTCGCTCTAAACTTCTCAAGATGTTGATGCAATGAAAAAAAGTGGCTTTCGAACGTTGATTTGGTTGAAGCCCCTGCCATATGGTTTAATGTGGCTTTCTTCTGGACCGAGGCCATTCGGGAAAACATTGGCATCACTTTTATCTCACTCTCTCTTTCTTCTTCAATAACAGCCAACACATACCAGCAGATTAGAGGCCCCCATAGTCCTCCCAACCCCCGGCACTTAACAATGGCGTTAGCTGGGGCCATACAGCTGGTCCGGTCCTGGGTGGATCTCACACAGAGCCTCGATCTGAGCAAGATGCTTCCTGTTACTGGAATTATACTGTAAACACTTGTTGTATATGCCTGGAAAGGATAAATCTGACGGTTGATCAAATCAACATTTGGACGGTTATCACTCATTTACATAACATGGTAGAAATTGGGGCAACCAGGCCTTGTTTAAATGGATTAGACAGGATTGAATAACATTTTTAAATGACATATTTTAGTTCGACCTGTGTGTTGGAAGTACTCTGCTAGTTGCTTTGGAGTTTTCTGTTTGGTTTTGACTGCCTGCCAAGGCCCATGCTGTGAAAGCCAATGTGCATTCCAGTTGAGAACTTTCTGCTTCGTATCCTCCTCCGTGTCTTAAATCACTCTCCTGTCTTAGCGTTCAGAATTATTTGCTTCTATTTTTCATTCCAGCTCATCCACGTCAATGGGCCTCAAAGTCATAGCTGCTCTCAGAGGAAACTGAGAAAGGCCGTCACCTTTTAACCCGAACAATTGCTCCTGTAACCACAGTAAATGCAATCTTATGTTGAAAATACATGCCGGTCTGGAATAGACTCTTGTAATTCAGAGTTTTAAAGTCCAGTTTGACAAATTTGCTGTTATAAATCAGCGTAGCGTATAGGCGGTCAATCATTACAGCTTGCGATTCATTGACAGCGCTGCAGAAGTCATAACTCAAACGGAAATGAGAGACAGTCCAGTATACTTTGATATATAGCTTCTCCGTTAAATGGTGTGTTCAACATCTGTTAGAGGACCAGCTGGTACCCAAGAAAAAATAGCAAGCAGGGGTTTCTTTTAAATTAGCCTCTGTTCACTTTACACAAGCCCAGCTGGATTTGTTAGCCCCTGTTATCCCTCTCAAGGTGTAACTTTAAAAAATAAAAAGGGGAAAAAGAGTTTTTTTTTTACAGAGTTTTTAAATGAAGTTTAATTTTTCAAAGACTTAGGGAAGAACGTACAGATAACATCCATAACTTATTAGGGATAGTACTAACTGTTCATCATAACAAAACAATATCACAAAGCAAAAGACATCTATTCTTTCCAAATATGGAAATTCTTCCCTCTGCTGCATGATTCAAACCAACAGTCATGTTTATTCAATACAAGATTTTTGTAAATAAGAAGTTTATATTCAGTAACTTACATTATATAATAGTGCTAATTACTTTGTCTGTTGTTGCTGTGGTCTGTATTTACTGCTGATATATTTATAAAGGATGAAACATACATTAGCAATTAACATAACTGCAGATGTATCATAAAAACCTTACCAAACATCTACATATATCAGAAGGTAAAGTGTTGTTTTCTTGTCTTATTGCTGAAATTAATGCAAAAATAATTTCTGTAATTAACTAGAGGAAGTCATTTATTCATTCATTCTTAATTTTCAGTATTGTACCAGTCCACATTTTTTTGTTCAGAATAGTTTGCAAATAGTAATAGTTGCATTCAGTGTATTTGAACAAATTGGCTGAATAAATTGAATCAAATTACTTACAGTATAATGCCAGTCACTTGTTTCATCCCTAAATAAATGAGGGATTTTTAACAATGCTGTTGAGTGAATAATTCAGATGACTCACTTATAAGCAGACTTGGGGGAAACGCAGTTATGTAATCAGATTACTATTTAATTTAGAAGGAAATATGAGTAGTGCCAGTTACTTTGTTTCCCATATATTGACTGACAGCTGTCCCCATGTTGAGAGAGATTGGAAGGAGTGCAGAGGACTAAATATAAACACATTTACTCATCTCACCTGCACAGAAACAGACTTAGTATTCCTCAAAATAAATAATAAGCTGTCCAATTAAAAATCGGGACATTAAACAAACTGGAAATGACCTTTTAGAAAGTAACACAGTATTGTAAAGAATTACTTTTAAAAGTAACTTTCCCTAACACTGCTTATAAGTACAGTCACTTGTTTTATTCCTGAATTAATCAGTTTTTGAATGAATCTATTGGGTAAATGATTCAAATGACTCACTTGCAGTATAAGCACAGTCACTTCATTCCTGATTCAAGTGAATGAAGGATTTAAGGCCAGTCACTGGTGTATTGATGTGATCTGCAGAAAGAGACACTGAAAAATCCCCGTCACCAATACAGAGACTGGCAGTCTGTCTGGAAAGTGAAAACAAACAAGCAGAGTGATACAAACAGTAGAAATTCCCAGCGCTGTTGGACTACATCGGTGCTTTTGAAAATGCAAAATTCAAGGACTATGTTCAAATGCTCCCGTGGGCTGCAGCAGTTACTGTACAGTGAGAAATGTTTATAGTGCATCTATTTGCATTATTGATGGGAATGAGGCTCATTTGAATATCACTGGACACGGACTCGGGGTAGTAAATCTGCAAGACTCCGCTGACTAATATGTTTAATTAGAGGTGATATATTACAGCTTATTAATTATTTACAATAACGGCAATCATGTCTGCAGTCATAGGGGCAAAGAAAATGAGGATCCGTAGAATAAAGAAGGTGAGGTAATGAAGGTACCAAAATAAAATGGCACGAACGAGAAACGAAGAGGCGGTTTCTTGCTATGATTCGAGGGGAATGCAGGAGGAGAGACGTGAAGCCGATATCCTTGAGCGGTTAAAGGCCTGTGTGCCTCCGAAACCGCTGTGAAAGGTGGACTCGGCGCTGGAGAAGAAAAGCAGCGGCCTCGCAGGGATTAGCCACAGGAGATTCCCTGTGGATAGCTGTCCCTTTTTTCCCAGGGACACTGTAATATGATTACTCTGTTGTTTGCGCCCGGTCCAGTGGTTAAGCACTATGGAGAGGAGGGTTCGGCCACCTCCAGGATGGACAATGAGAGAATTTTTTGGAGGGAAAGTTGGAATTCTGCTTGACTGAGGACAGCTGGGGTCTTACACTTACACAGGAGAAGAGGAGAAAAAAGTGGCCTTTTCTTTGGCTGAATGAAAGGCATGTATGGTGCTCTGTACCACTGCGTTCTGCAGAGGTGCGCCAGGCAGGGTCAGCAGGGCTCTTTGGATCTCTACAGAGGCCCCGGGCTCCCCTCCTGCATCCCTACTGTTACACAGAGGAAAGGCATTCTCCGACAGACGTCATCGCAAATGTTTATCTGTACAACTAACAAACAGTTTTCCTCGTTGCCCTTTTGAAAAGCTGCAGGACGTGTTGTTTGCAAAAAATAAATACTGTCGAATTTCATCACATGTGTTTCATTTCATTCCAATTAGTGAGTGTAAGCACAAAATACACTCAATCTGAGGCTGTAACCGAATGTAGTAGTTCAAAATTCGGGCACTGGTCTATACGGCTTACTAGTATGTATTTAACCTCTTATTGGAGGCTTTGAACGATGGAGTGTGTGGTTTTTATTTTATTTTCTTCGGGCACTGTGAGCGCCTGCGTTAGTCAGCGCTGTTTGTTTGACAGGCCTGTCATTAATCATCATTGGCGTTGTTTAAACTGTTTTGAGTGTCCAGGTCTTGTTCAACAGGGGGACAATAGTCTCTCTAAGCTGCTTCAGACCTGAAAGAAAGTTTATAAAATTTTCACCAAATGGAAACTGCAGGGAAGCTCCTTTTAAAAGGGGTTAGTATTCATTAAAACACTCTGGTTAAGGGCCAGGGCCGCTCCCATAAAAGGAAGAAAACCACCCACTACCCCGATGGAAAAGTGCACCTATGATGGACATTGCACGTCATTCTCATCTCATCTGACAGTTCTGTAGTAGACTTGCCACCTTCTGCCCTGCCCTGTGCTAAATTTAATCAAAGTTTTACTACCAATTTTAAAATGACAGTAATCAAGAGAAGTTTTTCTATTTAAAGCTCTTGTGATTAATGACGACACAGTGTATGAAATATTGAGCTGACCCCCACAGAACCTTGCAGATTCAGATCATTTGGTATTAACAGTCATTAGTATCAGATGAGCCGGTTATGAGGAAGAAAAGAAGATTGAAGATTAGGTGTGTGAGGCAGAGGTCAGTAATGGAAAGACGGCTACAAGGAAAGTGGATCAACTTATGATACGAGAGGATGACAGTAGATGAGAGCAAGGATAATTATAACACTATTTTCTTAGTCCTTCATAAAATGTATACATTTTAGTTTGCCAATTAAATGTAATCAAATCAAACTGCAACTAAATGAAGGCAAGGTTAGATTAATATTAGTGATTTTTTTTATTTTATTAATAAATGTTTTGTATATATTTCTACAACAGCACTTTAAAATCATTTATTAATATTAGTAGTTATGTCTTTAGTTGTCATGTGTTTTGTTTTTTTGCATGACGAAGTGTTTTTTATATATACATTGGTACAAAAAAATACAAATTCTGCAACATAATTTATATGATTTTATTTATTTTAAATACAATTTAAGACTAAATTTTTACAGAAATTTACATAAAAGTAATAACTATGTTTAAAAAACATTTATGTCAACTGTTGCGGAAACTTCACTGATATAATTCATCACTGATATTTCATTTGATTGTTACAATTATCCATGCTCTCCTCTAAGTCTGCATCTCATTTTGCAAACACAAATAGTAATCAGTGACTGGAATGTGCCTGTCCTAATGCACAGAGTGCAGTCAGAGATTGTGAGATCTGTGACCTCTGAGAATGAGATTCTTGTCACTTGAAACCAGTAAAGGTTTACCAGCACAGTTCTATTGTTCGGCCTGCTGATACCACATCAGTATTGATCAAGGGATCACCTTGTCATCTAACCAAACAGGTATAAGGCTGAAGGGAGAGTGAAGGCAAATATGCACTCAGTAGAGCAAACGGCTCTGTCAACATGACTATTTCAATCCATTAACAAAGAGAATGTCACACATTCTTCTTAATGAAAAGAAAACTTAATGCTGTAAATGCAGCCAAAAGTGTGATGTTAGACATTTATGATTAGATTTAAGATTTAACTAAAAATGTAAAATAAAACAAGTTGATCAGTAAACTGTCCCATGTGCTACTTATTAGGCTGAAATCATAATAAAGTACCTAAATCCATTTAGGCCTAAATCTAAGATATGATCGCTCAGATGTGAAAGCATTTATGGATGAATAGCATGTTAGAATTGATACCTACATGATGAAAAGTCTCAAAAGGAATTTTTAGCTATGCAAAGGGAGGGGAATTTTGTACAGGAGAAAATCCAGCCAAGGTCAGAGGTAGGGGTCAGAGGTCATAGGGGCAGGCCCTCAATGCATAAGACACCCCCAGGATTATACAAGTGTAAAAAGAGCCTATTCAGTCAAAGCTCTGAGTGAGATTCACAAAGATCCACTGTTGAGCTCATGAGCAAAACCTCCAGGGTATGTCATTACCTACCTCAGTACATCACTAATGATGGTTTACATATGTGAATATGTGGATAAATAAGCAGCAAACATATTCTTACTGCATTCAGAATCAATTTCATGGTGTTATGCAACAAAATATGTATGTATAATTACGTGAATTTAATAATAAGTGTCTCCTGCAGAGCCAAGGCCAATAAATTGCACATAAATGCCACTTTCATTTAAGAACATCATCTCACGTATGTTTATAATGCATGAATGTACATGTATGACTTTACCAAGATCTTATGTTTTAGAGTTAGATTTCAAAGAATCCTTTTAATGTAAACAAATATTGTTTATACATAATTTATGAATGTAATTTCATGTTTTTTGAAACCGTGTTAGCTTGTGCTTTTGATTATTAAAAAAATAAAATCAGTGTATAATTTAGGACTTATCAGAGTCCTCTCCAGTAAAATGTGGATTAGATGGAGATTAGGTGCCTTTTTTCTTTATCCCCAAGTAAGCCAGCACAGCATGCGGCTCAAAGGTGATGGCACTCTATGATCTCCCATCTCAAGCTTTACAGAGTCTAGCGCAGATTTTACACCATTTCCCTCCATTTTCAGGCTGTCAATGCACTCAAAATACAAGTGACAAATGTAGCTGACAGCAATGGAACAGAATTTGTAGAATGAGAGTGTTCAATTTGTCAACAGTGTATTGAAAGGTAGCCTGAATGATTTATTTCACCCACTAATTAAGTATAATTCTATATTTCATTATATTCAACCAAGAACTGTTGTTTGATTATAAAACGTTTAATTAAGCATTTAAAGTTTTAAATAGAAACACATTCACAATAAATGATTAAATAAAACATTTACAGTCAAACAAGTGATCCAATTAATCTTTCTTTCATTTTTAAAACCTCGCCAGGTGAAAGAAAAGTGCACTACTTAAAGTTCTCTAATTTTGTACTATTATTACTTCTTAAGATAAACTTAAGATCATCTAAGTGTACTCAACTGTGGTATTTTGTGACATCATGAACTAAAATGCACTTTTAACATATCTGATTTTAACAAAATAAAAAATAGATTTAGTTACCACTTGTATACACTTGAACCCTTCATATACAAGTACACTCCAGATTTCTACAAGTGGTGGCTAAATATTTCTTTTTTTAAAATATAAGGAGAATATTTCAAAAGCGCATTTGTGACCCTGGCAAACGAATCTAGTCTTAAGTAGCACGGTTATATTTGTAGCAATAACCAACAATAAATTGTATGGGTCAAAATTATTATTTTTTCTTTTATGCCAAAAATCATTAGGATATTTAGTAAAGATCATGTTCCATGAAGATATTTTGTCAATTTCTTATAGTAAATATATCAAAACTCATTTTTTGACTATTAATATGCATTGCTAAGAACTTCATTTGAACAATTTTAAAGGTGACATTCTCTCTTTCTCTCTCTCTCTCTCTCTCTCTATATAATCATTATTATTATAATTTTTTTTTTTTGCACTCTCCGATTCCACATTTTTAAATAGCTGTATCTCGGCCAAATATTGTCCTGTGCTAACAAACCATATACATTAAAGGAAAGCTTATTCATTCATTTCTTGTATACTTCTCAATTTAAAAAACAAAACAAAACTAACACTTATGACTGTTTTTGTGGCCCAGAGTGACATTTTAGTTTAGATATTCACGGTGTCCCAAAATAGCACAGCTATATTAAGCACAAAATTAGTGTGCAAAAAAAAGAGCACCTTAAGTATATTATGGAAGTGTACTTTTTTCACCTGGGTCTTGAAATCTTATATGTTTGTTATTCAGTAGCTAAGTAGTGCGAATAATTTGTCCGAGGATAAATTGAATTCTGAATATAGCCTGGCTTTATGGAACTTGACACTTAATAAATGAAACTTGTGTTAGATTTTCATGCTTTGTTTGGATTAGTTTTATTGGGTCAAGCACACAAAGAATTTGGCACAGTAACAAAAGCTCCAGGTACTCACAGAATTACAGAAAAAAAAAAACATTTACGTTTACTAACAAAATAATGACAAGAATATGTAAAAATCGTGAAAATTGCACTCATGGGTTCTTATCGCGTTCGGTGCAGACCTCAGTGAGAATTTAGCTGGTTGTAGAAGTAGTAGCAAAGGTGATGATGCTTGAAGGTTAATGATTAAAGTCCAAACGCTGTGATAGATAGTGTCCCAGACACGCTGGCCTATATTCGACAGCCCCCTAGGTGTCTCACTTTAGCAGTGTTTGTCAGGACTCCGGCGAGGATGTGCGCTGACGTCACCGCCGTGTTGATTTGCTAAGAGGCGAGCGGAGAGGAGTTAGTGCGCGTGAGAGAGAGAGAGAGCGGGGACTGTGAACCGCGTTACTATGCCACAGTCCTAATAACCGCACGCTCGGAAGCCAAACGTGCAAGACAGGTGAGTACAGGCGCGCACCTTTAAAACTCCCACAGCTCCTGACAGACCCATCTGTCTGCGTGTGTTTTTCAGTTTGGGAAATGTTCACGTTAAGAGATGATCCGCGTTGTGTTGATCAGATGTGTTTGCGCTCAGCATCACATCAAGTTACGGTGTTTCTACTGTTGCTTCAAGTGAAGGTGAATTGGGGGAGTGCACCGAAAAAGTACAAGCGTGGCTGTCAGTGTGGTGCAGGCTCAGGGCACCTGGTGGATATGGCTGTTTATGTTCATCTTTACACATGTGGAGATGTTATGTTGACGTAAGCGTGTGTTTTAGTATTCGGGGGACGTGAGGTCTGCTCGCGCACCAGACAGTGACGTGCTTCCATGTGCTTTATTCTCAACGTGACTATTTCAAATTCAACACCCGGAGAGTTTAAATATGTCCCGACTGAAGAAGTATGTCGTAGAACAAACAAATGCCGGGGTTTCGATGATTATTATTTTGCTTGTCAGTAAGTCTGGTTATTTAATCAGGGCCACCGTGGAGGTGCGTGTCACTGTCTTTCCAAATGAACCGAACTGTATTGCTTGTGATTTTTAAAGTGAAATGACCTTTGCTTTAATTTGTTGTTTGTTTTATAACAACACCGAAACAGATTCATTTAACCGAAACGCTATTTTACTTGTTCGCCCGATTTGTTTATGTAATAAAATAACACGGCTTCAATTGATTCACGTGTGAACAGTCGAATAATCTCGTATTGATCGGTCAAATGAGCTCTGACTGGACTTTTCATCTGTCTTTTTTGTCATATATGAGTTAGATAACGCTTATCACAGCAGTAGTTGACTAATACGAATATGTGTTGATCGTTTCTTGACTTTTGTTTGAGTTGTTGTAGTGATGTATACAGTTCGCGTGCGTGAACTGGCGTCATTATTGCTAACGTCTCATCAGTTAACTGCACTTCAAAGACAACGTATTCATTTCTCACTTATTTCTCGCCTTCTTGTATTTCGTAGAATTTAAACAGCGTGAAATCCCTCGAAGATATTTCTCTTCTCTCGTCCTTTATCCTAACTTTCGCTTATTTGCTGTCTGAGACGGTACAATCACAGTGAAAAAGCCCGTCATTCACCGCTAAGATGATAGTGTTGTTTGACATAAAGACTAATTATTTACTAGTCTGCTCTTCTCCGGCGAGGCTTTTGTTGATCAAATAAGATGGGGGAGATATTAAATGTCTTGAGTCCGTTCATCCGTTCTTTATCTAGGTACTATTTTAAATATAAGTGATAATGTTATTAAAGGAAAGGCTTCCTCTCGGTGCTGTTACATTAGTGGTGGGTTTGGTTGTGTTGTAATTTACAAACCAGATTTGAACGTTAAATTATAGCTAGAATGTATTTAATTAAGTAGTTAAATTGATTATGATTGATTAAAATATTTTACATGAACTGAAAAATTCCAGCCGTTGTAGCAACTGAACAGCCAGTTAATTGACAAATTGCACTTTTTAAAAAAAATAAAGATTACATAGTAAGTATATTTGTACTATGAATCTGATATAGTAACGACAGAATTACATCATATAATTTACATATGACACATGGAAGTGTATTTAAATTAATTGTGTTTTAGGAGCTCTGAGCTGTTTTGTGTCATCCTCTGTTCCAACTATTCCTGGCAACAGCTTGCCTCACTCTCCATGCTCCGCTCAGTATCCCTGTCTGTGATGAGAATACTGAATAAGATGCCATTTCATTTCAGGAGGCTGTTGATGGGCTTTGTGAGGCGAGCTCGAACACATAGAAACAAAGGCTTGATTACTGCCAGCCTTTACTAGCACTAAAGCCAAGTTTACACGTTTCTCATGTGGGCCACTTGTCTTTTTGTGTTTTACTTTGTGCGTTTTAACGGATTTTTCAGTTGTTTTTTAGAGATCTTTTGCTAAAAATGTTTTTAGTTGTTAAATAATAATAGATTTGTGTTTTGTACAGTACAGAGTACATTTGAAGTCTAATGTACTGATATTATTGTGACTTTATTTTATTTATTTTTTATTTTTTGTAATTTATCTTTTTTATATATATACTGAAATAATAAGAATGATGGCTGTTAATTTAAGAACAAAGAAAATCAACAACTAAGGAAAGGGGAAAAAAAATTGCGACTTTGCTGCATCTAACTGTGAGTCTCTCTTTCATCTCTTTCTAGATTGACCTTATCTTGTTTACAAAGATAACTGAACAGACAGCTACGTGGAAAGAAAGACTCATGAGTTGGCCGTGTGGATTTCAGAGACGTTATGGATTTGACTAAAATGGGTATGATCCAGCTCCAGAACCCCAATCACCCCAATGCCCTTCTGCACAAGGCTAATCAGATGCGCCTGGCCGGCACACTGTGTGACGTGGTCATCATGGTGGACAGCCAGGAGTTCCACGCTCACCGGACCGTGCTGGCCTGCACCAGTAAGATGTTCGAGATCCTCTTTCACCGGAACAGCCAACATTACACTCTCGACTTTCTCTCACCAAAGACCTTCCAGCAGATTCTGGAGTATGCCTACACTGCCACGCTCCAAGCAAAAGTGGAGGATCTGGATGACCTGCTGTACGCAGCAGAGATCTTAGAAATAGAGTACTTAGAGGAGCAATGCCTGAAGATACTGGAGACCATCCAGTCCTCAGATGAAAATGACACGGAAGTCAACATGAACGATGGAGGCGCAGAAGACGACGAGGAGCGCAAGGGACGACATGGAAGGAACCCGAAAAAGCATTCCATGGAGGAGGGTGGCTATGTGTCGGCTGCCCAGCAAGCGCTGACGCATCCAGGAATGGTGGATCAGAGTCCTTCTGTCTCCACCTCCTTCGGCCTCTCCACCATGAGCCCAACCAAAGCAGCCGTGGACAGCCTGATGAGCATCGGTCAGTCCCTCCTGCAGAGCACCATGCACCCTGGCGCGAGTGCCGAACAGCCCCTGCACGGCAACTCCCACCCCATGATGGGAGAGATCAAGACAGAAATGATGCAAGTAGATGATAGCGGAGAACACGAAAGCCCTAAAGCCATGGAATCCAGCGCCTCCAGCAACGGCGAGCGCAGCGGAGAATCTGACAAGAACCGCGATGGGCCCGGCACCCCTACCAGGAGCAGCGTGATCACCAGTGCCCGTGAACTGCACTATGTCAGGGAGGAAGGTTTGGGCGACCAGCAGGTGGAGGTCAACCAGATGGGCCTGGAGGCCATGGCGGGGATGACCGAAAAGCACTTGGCGTCACTCTACGGCATTCCTCCCAACCACAAGAACGAAGCAATGCTGTCTATGCCTGCATCCATGGCCTCATCCTTGCACATGTCCCCAGCCTTGGCCATGTCCATGGACTTCAGTGCCTACGGGAGCCTGCTGCCTCAGAGCTTCATCCAGAGAGAGTTCTTCAACAAGCTCGGCGAGTTAGCTGCTGGGATGAAGCCCGACGGCCGCAGCCCGAACGAGCGCTGTAACGTGTGTGGCGCCGAACTACCTGACAACGAGGCTGTAGAGCAACACAGGTAAGCTTCTGTTTTTGTTTTTTCCGGTTGCCATAAATGCATGCTCTTCCCGAGTGTTGTCTTTTTTTTTTTCTTTTTTTTTTGCCTCCCCTGGTGCAAAGACAGGTCCCTAATTCAATTAGATTATTGCGCTCTGTGAAACAAAGGACCACAAGGTTCCCATTTTTAGAAATTCTTTTGATTAAAGAACTTAGTTGCAGAGAAATGTTAGTGGAAGATGAGTCATGATGGTTAACTGTTGATTGCTTATCTTCTTTCATGCTGGAGGTCAATTTGCTTAACACTCTGCCTGCGGTGGATATGAGAGAGAATGATTGCAGAGCTGATTTACGCACATATATGTTTTCCTCTTGCTTTCTCCTTATCAAGAAAAATAGCTCTTCAGCTGAAATAACTTTTGAAAGGAGTAAGGAAAAATAGGTCAGTCAAGTAGCAATTCAAGAACTATTTTAAAATATTGCATAAAGTGTCTTTCATTAAGAAAATGTGTAGATTCAGTAAACAGTAAATGCTTTATAAATTAGACGCCAGTAGTTGTTTATAATTTATAATAATAAAGGCATTATTTTCTGTTGGTTTTGCAAAAAGAAAAAATAGGTTAAAAAATTAATAGTAGGCTTTTGACGTGATTAAGAGTTAAATATGTGTAAATTCTTTTGCTTACTGTAAAATGTAAAATGCTGCAAGTGCACACAGCAAGATGAGAGGTTCCCAGGCTAGTGAAGAAAAATTATAATTTTTAACTTCGTTCCTTTAAGTGGGCTGTCTGTTTGTCGCGGCTCCCAGGCGTTGGGTGCTGATCACTTCCAGGCCTGCGCTGGTGGCTGTCGAGTGGTCCTGGAGAGGCTCTGACTGAGCCCATTAGCTGCACCTGGAGAGGGGGCAGGCTAATGGGAAGCAGCCCCCCTGACCCCCATGGTGTGGCCAGTGATGACTAGGCCAGCCTGGGCCCCAGCCACCAGGGACAAGGAGAGCCTTATTAGCTTTATGAGTAGAGCAGACTGTCCAGCCCAGGAAATGAGGGTCTACGTGGAGGACCTGTGCCGACCTCCACAGCGTAACCTTTTGGCCACTTGGCTGGCCTCTGGTTCTCGTCAGTGTGACTTGTGGGGGTGTTGCAAGGAGCTGGGACGAGGCGAGGAAATCCACGCCAGACGTTATCAGCTTTTGAAGACCGCAGCCACACCCTTGTTGCTGTCGACTAGACAAAGATTGCAGGATGTTGAACTTATTTGTACAATATTGTAGAAATGGACAAAACATATTTTATGTTTATATTAACTTAGCAGACACTTTTATCCAAAGCGAGAGAGTTGTTATAGAGCCAACAATATTCATAGTAAAAAATGCAGTGAATTAAAGCTTACAGGTTAAGCATAAACATTTAAACGTTTTTTTATTTAGATTCACATTTACTGCATTTGAGAAACAGCCGATGACTCGAATGAGGGGCTGAGTGTGTTTATTCTTGTGTCATAAAGCGGGCTGTTCAGTTGCCATCCAGCAGAGAGAGTTTTGATTGGATAAAAGATAAAGTTAAAGTGAGCCAGTCATGCACATCTTAGAGTCAATTGCATTGAGACGCAATAAGATTATAAAGCGGCAACTGCATGAAAAGGTGTTTCTTCACAGAGAAGTTGATTATGTATGTCCTGCCATTGCCTGCACAAATCATACAACGTTATTTTGATAATTGAGTTTTAGTGCCTGTTGTTTACAGGATTTCAGTAGATCTGCATTCTGCGGGTTTCTTAATGACAGGCCCAGGATTGAGAATAAACTGGTTTGAGCATTCGTCCTTAATCTGTTGGAATGCACAACGGTGAAAGTTCATCTGAGGATTCAGTTTCAGTCCAAATATTCATGTGTCTTTGCAAGTGCTCAAGATGGCATTAATAAATCCCTCTTAATTACCTTCATTATTCACTGAGTGAAAAATGCTCATTCAACCTTGTGAACTTTAAGGTTGGCGTTTATCTTAGAACAGAATAATTGACAAGCCGTGTTAATTTAAAAGTTGTCTGTGCTTGTGTGAATCATGGAAGTAAGCGCGCTGGCATGTCAGATGTTCTGGATTTGACTAAAAAGGATGCAGCAGTTGCCGAAACAGCCAATGGCACCTAACTGCAGTTATTTTTTAATTAATAAAATTTTTTATTAAGTAGCATTATTGAGATCTATATTGTTGTTTGATTCAGTACATTAAGGGTTCTTAAGATGGGTGCGTTTGTCAGTTTGAATTTGCATCAGTATTTATTTCAGTGCTTTAAAAAATGAGAATCTAAAAGATGCATGTCAGTGATAATAGAATGTAATTTCAAATCATAAAAATTCAAAAGATTTTTCCCCCTCTTATTTATTTTATGCCAGAGTTATTGATGTACTTATTTACTTTACTTTCTTTTGAAGTTTCAATGAACTTCTTCTTTTAATGAAATGGATGACAGTGTCAGATTTGCCATGGTAAGGTTTAGTTCCTTTTTAAAGTTTTTTTTTTTTTTTTTTTTTTCATCACAGCTTCTGACGGCTTGCAGCAGACGGGGCGGCAGCTCTTGTTACTAATTACAGATTATTTTGCAACATCTTGTGCCAGGGTCTCAGCCATCTCTAGCACTCTCTGTGAAAAATATTTCTGTTTGAGAGTTCATTTAGGGCAAACAGGTCAAGTTAACCGTCTGTAATTATTCCCAGATTGGGCACGAGCCTTTCTGTGTGTGGATGTGTGTGTGCATTTGAGAGCGAACACATCAGTAAGTGCTTGCTTCCTGTATAAATTTAGCTTGCTGCATTCATTCCCCATTGCCCTGGGTTATGTCATAAAGCTCTGAATGATATGTGCATCGCTTCCAAAACCATGCGAGTGTCAAGACTATCCTATTAACTAGACCACTGGAGTAATCTTGTAATATCTGGGGTAGATGTATGTCTGAGGGTTGCCTAAATGAAGGAGTTTATTTGTTTTTCAATCACCCAGAGTTCCCTACAGGAGCTAAATCGAAGTAACGTAGCAGCTTCTTTTTTTTTCATTCTTTTTTTTTGACAAACCGAAGGATTTTTTTTTTTTGCCAAGGAAAACAGTTTGTGGCCCTTTGACTCATGGAAAATGATTACAGAAATATTTCAGCAACCTGCCAAAAGAAAATAATCAACATGCACAGCACTGAAATGGAGTAGGGAAAAAAGACACTGCATTTTATCCACACATTTTAGACTGTTGTCTTTGTTAAAGAGATCGAGGGAACAAAGCAATGGTTTTTAGGTTGTTCTTCAGGGCAGACAGGTGGAAGAAGGTAGAGCATAGTTGTTCTAGCTGTAGGTAGTGCTAACTGTACAGCTATAGCTCCGGTGTTTAAACAGGAGGCAAGGCTTTATCTGTGCATATCAGAGACAGCGATAACCCTGTGCTCTCCTTTCCACTATACCAAGAGCAGATGGGGATGATAAGTCCTCATGGTGCTGCAGAATGAGATAACACCAGGCTGCAGTGAGGTGAGAGGCACCTCACAACTTTCCTTGCGCTCACAAGTGCAGCTGAATCTTACCACAGCATTGTAATGCCCCTGTAACGGCTGTCCCCTGGAATTTGTGACATACAGCGTGAACTTTGTGTTTAGTTTGTGTAATCAGTGAGCTGCTATAATATGGTGTATTTTATTGTTGGTATACTTGCTTGGTAACTTCCCTAGAGCTCCTATTTAAGAGTGAAATATGTCAAATTGGTAATAAATCCTGACATTCCGTTAGGAATATGCTTTATGTCTTACAGTGTGATATATGGCGGATATACTGCACATACATGTCACATGCATAATGTCCAGGAAAGTCAAAACCCTGGAAATTACATTTGAACATGGACAATTTATCCATTTAGGTCATCTTAAAAATGAAACGCCTTCTGTGTCAGCCAATTTGATAGTGTGGTGTTTAACTCTAAAGCCTTATGGTAATTAAGAATGATTGCAATTAAGCCAAAGAGACTTCAAACAAGTGGTCCCTTCACTTTGTCAAGTTAGCCAATTAAGTTTCTGAAACTCCTCATGTCTGCTCTGAAAATGGAAATAATGCCTCCCAAAAATGATTTTGACCTTTCAATACATTTCTGGGACAAGAAATTTTGTCTTGTGAAATTTAGGATTCTCATGTCTAGTTGTCTGAAAATCTGAAATGCCTATTTCATGTTTGAGATGAGTTTTGTTAGTGTTTTGAGGATGAGGTTGAGTCATTGCCTAATTAAAGCTACTCTTTCTCAAGATATTCTGTGGCAAGGAAGACCTCTCAGAAAGAGGAAATCATAGTTTTTTTTCAACCAAGCAGTGTGAATTCACTGGTTTTCATAGCCAATTTTAATTTATAGTTGTATAATTTTATAGAATATGCCATAACAAAGATTTATTTTTTTTATTTAGTGATAAGTGAACCATATTTATGTAATGCCTGTGAAATATGTGTGTATTTTTTTGTATTTTTCAATGCTTTTTCTTTCAGTTTCTAGTATTTGTCTATGCAGCCCACATACGGCAGCAGCTGGCAGGCTCCCAATTATGGACAGGCTTTAAAAGCCCTGCTTGAACTGTAAAGATTTACACCGCCACCCCTCTGATCTGGAATCTGCCTTCTGTCCTCACTGTCAAGACAAGAGATGTATCGATTAAAGACTTAACACTAGGTTGCATCATGTGTATTGGACTTGCGCACCTTGACTGCAGCTCTGTATCTTCAGAGCCTCGCTGACGAAAACAAGTTTGTTGATTCATGTATCAGAGCAGTCCATCAGGTGAATTTCGCCACCTAACTCTTATTTGATTCACTTCTGTCTACTCATATCTAAGGCATCACCTACACAGAGTTTGGGTTCAACACTCGCATGTAGAAAATAAGAGACTTTTTGATTCGCACATGAATAAAAATAAACACAGACAGGCAGACAGCGCTGCCTCATATTATTAAAGCGATAGGCATCTGGCATGCCCAGTAAAAAGACATGACGGTTGCTCACAGGGCTTTTTTCACTGAGGTGCTTTTCACTGGCCGCTTTCTTATCTGCTTTCTGCAACTGGAGATGGAAGGATTACAGACAGAGCAGGGCGCTGCAAGCCCACTGCGGTGCCAGGTGCCACACTAACGGTCTGTGAATATATCTGAAGCCATTCTGATCCACCACACATGTAGATGTACGTATATGTGCATCAAAATCAGATTTAAACAGTGGCCGTGACGATGTCAATGAAACGAAAGCAGGCTGGTCGAGATAAGACGCTGGTGTTTCATAGAGGGCGGGCTTGTCTTTTTGGCCCTGTTCTGGTCTGGTCTCACTTGACTGGTCAGAAATCAGATTCGCTGATGGTCTGAATCAGTTAATTCGGTTGAATTTGATGGGAAATGCTATAGTTACTGTACTTCCACTTTATTGACTAGTTACTTCTGATTCTTTCCTTTTACCCTATAAAATGATCTCTGTTATTTAGTAAATATTTGACCTTTTGGATTTGTTTTCACAGGAAATTTGACCCATAAATGAGAAAATTCAGTCAGCATTTACTCACCGCCTATTTGTTCCAAACCTGCACAAAAGATATTTTGAATAATGTTGGTAACCAAATTAATTGTCTACCATCAACCGTCTGCTTACCAACATTATTCAAAATGACTAAAAACTAAATTATACATTACACTTCTTGTAGCCTCAAAGAAAAGTCAAGATCCAATTTTATTTCAAAACACATTATATTCCACAGGTTCCTCTTTTCAGTAAGTACAGTGTTTTAATCCCATCAATATCCCATTAGCATCTGGTTTCTGGCTCCCGCGACATGAAAGAAGACGTGTCGGTTCCCCCTCGCTAGTTCTAAGGCGCTGCAGAGCTCTGTGTACAATGAAGGTCTGGAGCAAAGGGCCAAGCCAAGCGTGCGAGGGCTGTGTGAATGCACTGCTGGGGCTCCGGAATCCCCTGGAAGTATCAAATCAGAACCTTCCTCGAGCTTCCACCGAGAGGGGCTCTAATTAGCTCCTTTGTTGCCTGTTGAATGGGGTGCCAGAGATTGGCAAGGGGCCCCCGATAGAGTGATACAAGTGTGCTACGGAGGGGGTCATAAAATACCCATCACATTAGATCTGTGTGATGTCGGACCAGGTAGGAAGCAGCCAAGCTGCATGTTAGAGGGTTTGTTTATAGGAAAAACCTGGGCTTGAAATGCCAAGCACGGTAGTTCTTAGTTGCTCAGAGGTAAATCAATAAAGATGGTTAAAATGATAATGCTAATGAAACTAATTTTAAGACTTTTTTTTTTTTTTTATTCCACCAGCAGCATAACATCAGTTGCTGCAAATCAGTTGTACAAGTTAGTACAAGTATACTTGTATCGTACTTGAAGTTGACATTGTTTACATTATTTTGAGTAGCTAAAGTAATGGGAAAAACCTATGTTTATTATGATTTTTTTTTTTTTTTTTTTTTTTATACAGCGTACTGATTTTTTTATTGTTGTTGATGATATTGTTACTAAAGAAATGCAAATCAGCTAATGCTGAAAATGTGTTAATAATGTAGAGCTTAATTGGCATGTCTTGTGCATTTAGCGTGGAGCAAAATTTTGCGGGCATAAAGGTCTGTTATTAAACCAAGCATCTGTCTGTTGATCATTGTGGTGAAATCACGTGACCAACTTGAACCCAGTGTGGAATCAGTGTAGGTAAATCTTTCTCCTTCATGCAGATTTTCTAAATTGCATGGATTTCTATTGAAATAACTGTATATTCTCGATTTTCATTTATACAATGGAAAATGTGACCAGACCTTAAAACACAGGTTTTTAAGCTCCAATACACTGCATAAAAGCACTTATTTAGTGAATTTATTTCATATTTTTAGTGCCTTCGCCCCCTCAGTGTTTTCTCTGTCTTTCAGCCCCCATCTCTTTTCTTACACTCTCTGACTTCCTCTCTTTCTCCCCCTTTCTGTGAGGGTTGGAAATTGAGTTAGTTGAGACATGGCCTAAAGAAGCCTCCCTCTCTTTTTCCTCTATTATCTCCTGCTGGAGGCATTTGAGAGATATGGGATGGCAACTCTCAGCGAATGCAGAAAGCCAACCGGCACGTTATAAGCCATGTTGTAATCCAAGGGGATCAGTTGGATAAATGGTAGAATAAAGCTCAAACCATAATTGATTTATGTATTTGCTGACTGAAGACGCCTGCAGTGATCACTAGCAGGACAGGATGAATGATTAATGGCTTGGCCTTAAGAGAGCTTGTTTGAGCGCGAGGCCGTGCCCTGCACTTACATTACCAAATACATCTGAGCTCTAATTCAATAGAAGAGAGATTATTTCACTAAGCGCACTACCTTCATTTAGCCACAGATTGAGCGATGGCCGTCAGTAAATCGGCATTGTTTGGCATACATCGTGACCGTCGGGCTTTCCGAGTCTGAAGACGTTTTATAAAACTAAAATGGCCCTGTAACGTTTTAATTACCTCAGTGTCTGTTTCTCATGTCACGAACAGCCAATATTGTCAGTGACACGCACTTCTTCATCTTTCTCCCTGTCTGCTCGAGACAGACATGAAACCGAAATGGGTTGTTTGGTTTTTTTTGTGTTTTTTTTTTTTTTGCAGATGAATTGATATAGTTTTCTACCCTGTCTCTCTCAGACTATTTTTGACCTGTCACCAAAATTGCACTTGAGTTTTATTGGCACGTTACACAGAGAGCTTTCTCTCCCTTTAGTTCAGGCTGAAGTGTTTTTGTGTTCCCTCACTGTCTGGGAGTCCAAAAGCCATTCCATTTACTGGACTGATCACCAGGGCTGCCCACTGTGACACGTCATGACTCACACGGCATCATTTCTGCTGTTTGTGTCCGTGGCAGAAGGAAACTGATGATGCTGTCAGGACGTTCTGTACACCATTAAGCATAGAGCAGAACGGAGGCTCTCAGCTTCTCCCCTACATGAGCCACCACTGTCTCGCCCAGCAATTTTACACCCTGTGCTCTTTGTTTGACCTTCCTGTGAAAGAAAAGTCACATTGATCCTGTCTTTGGGGTTGGCGGCAGCGACTTTTGAAGAGCCAGTGCTGCATTGTCTAATGCATTTTGGGATTTTTGGCCATTTCAGTGCACAAGGATCAATCTGGTTAGTTCGCTGTATGCAACTCGGTCGCTTTACACATCATTCATCTGGTCTCTTCCTGTCTAAGTGTGTAGTTTTTGGCCAGAATAACAAGGACCAAACGAGAAGACTTTTTCCTGCTAGTCAAAGTCTGACAGAAGAGCTGGAGTCCTCAACAGGTGTTGGTGTCCTTATCAGCACATCGAGCCTTATCTCAGAGGCTCAGCTTCCTGCATCCTCACGCATGCATCAGAATAACTTAGCCTCTGATCTCATTCCACACTTGCACCTTGTTCCTCACCAAGCCTGAGCTGAGTTTCTCCATCAACGGTAGGGTCACCCTATCTCTCCTCCTATTCTCCTGCGGTACAGGTTCTCAAGATGTGGGTTTTCGTGTTACGTTGTGAGAAAGAAGCATTCAGTGCGCTTATATCAACAAGTACGCCTTTGGACAATGAAGAAGTGGAGGTTCGTTGGGGGGTATGGGTGGGTTGGTGAGATAAAAGGCTGTCTTATAGAATATAGAGAGTTCGGTTGAGAGGTCTGACTGTGCTATTTTAAATCCTGACTTGGGTGTAGTGGGGTCTCGGAGCCATGAGAGCTTCCATTGTGAAAGGTTGGTCTGTTACAGTAGAATGGATGCAGGGGTCTTGCCACAGACAAAGGCGGGGTCAAACAGGCCCCCATTATTTACAGTAGTCCCTTTCATTGGCCAAGTGAAACAGGAGCCTCCAGGGGCCTCATGGGAAGAGCAGTGTTTTTGCTCAGTCAGGCCTTCAATAAGGTCAAAGAGCATCGCGGGTGGGGTGAACTGACTTCCAGGCCTTCATAGAGGGTCTTTTATTGATCAGCAAAGAATCTGTCACACAGGCAAAGTTTAAAAAAAACAACCGCGGCAATACCACATTGCCATGGTGGGACCAGAATGTGCTTTAAGAAGAAGAGAAAGATCAAATAGATTTCTCAAGTCTGTTTTACGTTGGTTAACATTCTTCTTTCAAATTTGTTTATTTTAATTGATTAATGAATTGATTTAAATTTCTCTATTTTATTTGCTTAATTTTTTATTCATTAAAATTTTTACATTTATTATAATTTATTTATTATAATTTTATCTTAATATTACATTTAAAATACAATTTAAAGTGTATTGGTTTCGTTGTTATTGTTTAAAATTTTCTAATGTTTTATTACTTTTAAAAATTTGTTTATTCATTTATCCTGTTTCTGTGGCTTTGTGTGACTGGCAGTTGCTAAGGGAAATTAATCACAATTGGACCACAATGTCTGCAAAAATGCAGCTCCACATATGGTTTTATATTGTTTTGAGTCACGCTCTTGAAAAAACAGACACGTTTTGTAATATTATATGCCATCTTGTTGGACTCAATACCCAAAGCG
Source organism: Enteromius mattozi (assembly GCA_032359235.1). NCBI lineage: Eukaryota > Metazoa > Chordata > Actinopteri > Cypriniformes > Cyprinidae > Enteromius > Enteromius mattozi. The sequence continues at coordinate 2,258,258 of JAUMHE010000032.1, read as the reverse complement.
TTCTGAAACCAGTAGTATTTGTTTTCTTTCATTAAGTAAGGGAAAGTAGCCCAGCCAGCTCCTGGCTCCACTCAGCTTTATGGAGAAAAAAAAGCACCATCTGCCAGTAGAATCCCACATAATCTTGGTGTAATCTTGACTTAAATGCTAAGAATGAGAGCGAGAGTGTTCAAAGAAAGAGCCCTACATACAATACGCATAACAGAACAGTCTGCCGGAACAGATTTTATTATTTTTAGGCACACAATACGGACAGGGTCAGAGTTCATGGGGCAGAGGTCTGCATGCGGGAGGTAGGAATGGGAGGGTCTCAGGGGTTCCAGTGTTGACCCCAACCTTTCGGACCATTGTCCTGAAGAGCACAAAGGATGGTCATCCTCCAGTTTGGCCTGCCTCAAGCAGAGTTTGACAGAGGCTTTGAATCTGGTTGACAGAACAGTGAGCAATCAAACGGTGAAAGAGCTTTTTGTTCAAACTCAGAAAAAATGCTAATAAAAAGCCAAACCTTTTATTTTGTGTAGAGCGATTTGGTTCAAGATAAATCTCCTCTTTAAAATTTGTTTATTTAAATAAGACATTGTATAAACCAGCATAGATTTTACAATCCCTTTCCCTTCTCTCATGATTGCCCACAAACAGCACATAATACACCTGTACCTGTATCTGTCTGACCTGTTTTCTTAGTTGCAGTGTTCTTCAGACTGCACTAGAGACCCAATCACCTGCATTAGGAGCACATCACTCTCCATCCACTTTACAGAGTTTGCTTCAGTCCGGCGGGCTGAAATAGAGTTGTGCTGTGGAAATGCTGATGTGTGAGCGTGAAGTGGCCACAACTCCTCTCCCCCTCTTTTCTTTGTCTCTCGTCTCCTTGCGCTCCCACTATTGTGATGAAGTAATGAGTCCTCATTCTCCCCCTGTCAGCTGCTTTCTGTTGTCTAATGTGGGGAATGGTTAAAAATAAACCTTTTTATACTAGTGGTTGGGGGAGAAAGAAAAAAAGAGAGGCCCAAATTTAAATCCTCCAACTGAGCTATTAACATCTCTTGGCAGGGAAGTCCATATGCTTCCTATAGATGTGTGAAAGAGGCGGAGATGGAAAACCCTGAACATATAGTGTAGCATGTGTTTGTTTATGTGGTGTCATGACTCCAGAATATAATGAGAACTATGGCTGCAAATGATTTGGCTAATAATAGCAATATTACTATTATTAGTGGTAGTATTATTAATATTATTTTCATCTATTGCATTTGTAATAATAAAATAACCAATTAGTGTGTGAATATAGTGTGTGTATTTATAATTATAATAATTAAATTATAATTAAAAAAAATAATAATA
>JAUMHE010000032.1:2218356-2252858 GCA_032359235.1 Enteromius mattozi | reverse complement strand
TATATAAATATATAAATAAATGTGGGTGTGTTTGTGTGTGTTAAATAAAAATTAAATTTAAAAAAATATATACATGTAATAACATCCATTGGCTTAGAAATCTATTTGTGAGAGAAATATTTCAAAAGGTCAAAATGTTCTTTGCTAGGAATGCTAAAACGAGGTCACCTTGTCCCTTTTCCAGGCCAGCTGAATTGGTACTGTTCCCTGAATTTCCGATACCAAAAAAAAGTTTGATTTAAAAATTGAAAATTTAAAAAAATATTTTACATTTTAAAACATTTGCCTTCGAAAGTATGTTAATCATAGTTTCCTTTAAGTCAGCAAACCTTATGATCTTGCTAATAAAAAAAAAAAAATAGTTTCTTAATAAATGTTTGTGTAACTTTGAATGGTTTTGCCATTTAAATGTTTTTACTTTTTCCCTGACATCACTGAATGGAGGAGAGCACATATAGTCAGGGTTGATCCTCTCAAAGCTGTTGTGCTCTGGCTGCTGTTGTTATGTGGACTGGAGAGGGTCACATTTCCTTCCTGGTCGGTTACATTAAATATAGAGAGCCAGAATCTACTGCTGAAGGCCAGTTGCAGTAGTGGAACAGCGAAATCACCCAAAGCCAAGAGATGATAGAGCTTTTATATAGTGTCAAGGTTCTGACCCTTGCCTTTGTTCGATCTGATCCCTTTTCCTCAGTAAGAGGCACAGATCCTCAGCCTCCTTGAGACATTAGTAGTGACAATGGAACTGATTTAATGCACATTATATCACCAGCTGTGGCCTGTTGTTCATTTTTTGATTACGTTTTGCAAGAGAGAAGCATTTTTTTGTTTTCTTTCATGTGTAAACAAATCAGTTTGAACATTGAGTGCATTACATAGTGTGCTAACCAGATAAGCGATAAAAGCTGTTTCTTGAATCAGTATTTATGTCTTTGAATGTGAGATAGACCTTTCACAGACATGTCCAGGTATATGGTGCACTGGGGCAATGTTGGACAACTGTTGATTACTTGTTTTTTCCCCCTTCCCTTTGATTTCCTCCCTGTCTCCATTTAAAACAGAGAGAAGGGTGACAGAGTGCAAGCTTTTACGATTTTATTGGAGCAATGTGACATGCCTTCAGAGGTGCTGTATCTCGCCTCTCACCTTCAGTCTCAGTCTTATTTGATAACTCTTTTTGTGAGCTTGTGTTTGTTTTGTAAGCTCTGTCTTTAGCGCTGTTTAGACGGTATTCACCTTCTAATTGATGTTTGAGTTACAGTTGTTAACAGGATGTTGATGATTTATTTTACTGATTGAGATTTTTGTATTAGTAATGCAGTGTCTGTTGTCTGGTTGTGGGTGTTAACAAAAGGTTATGATGCAGTAAATGTTCTTAATCCAGCAGCTTACAATCCTTTTGGGAAACGCAGCCCTGGATGGTTAATGATTGTTGAATTTTTATGTCATCACAGGACTAAATTATTTTATATATATATATATATATATATATATATATATAATTTATCAAGATACAAAAGATATCTTATATTGTAGTGATATTTTACAGGATTACTGTTTTTGTTGTAATTTTATTTTACGTTTTTGATCAAGTGCAGCCTTGGTTAGCATAAGAGACTCTTTTTTTTTTTTTCTTTTTGGAAACTTGAATGTTTGTTGTTTGACTAAAATAGGATTAATTACAAAGTATGTCTGGAAAACAAATTTACACAGCCTTCTCAGGGAAAACTAGTCCTGTCAGATTATACCTTTTTTACCTTAGTGTTTTGATTGGTTTGTATCTTTTTTTTTTTATTGTGACGTTTATATTCAATACATGTTTGACTGCCATATGTTCGACAACATGGAGAGAACAGATGTGTCGACATATTTTTAGACCTGGACAGTTGGCTTTGTCACTGCAACGAAATCAGCAGCTTTCTTCAGCGGTGTCAACACGTGCAAAGGAAGCATTGCTTTTTCTGTCAGCCTCACTGATCCTGGTGTAAGGACAGTGCTCCGTGTTTCACGTGCCCACAGGGCCAAATTAAAAATTTGCAGTAGGTAGACGGAGCCCACGAAGAGAAGGAGGGTCAATATTAGATTTATCACCTCTCGAAACATTTGGAGAAACTAACCAGAGGGCTTTCTGCTCGTCGGCTGCACTAAAAATAAACGCCACATGTGGACCGCTCTTTCTCTCCCTGAAGGGCCACTCCTGGAACTGTCTGTGGCACTCGGCAGACCAAAAGATAAAGGAGGGAGGGACAGGAAAGGTACTAAACCCAGAGAATAAGTCATCTTGAGTCGTTGCAGTTAGCACCGTTGCTGTGGATTTCTTTTTATATCTGACGACATCTGAGCTATGGGTATTTTTTTTATTTTTTATTGTTTTTATATGCCAAAGCCAGCCGTCAATCATATCATGTCCTATCAGGCAGAGCATCAGTCATGCAGTAAAAGAACAGGCTGTTCATATTTTGTAAGAATTTACACAGATGCTGATAATGCAATAATACCTGCCATTTCTCAGCATTGTGTGAATCCTGTTTTCTGTAAATGATTTATGAATTCAAACCAAATGAGGTTAAATTTCCTGTAGGAACAAGGAGCACATACTGAACTGTTGATATCAGCCAAATTTATTGTGTTTTTGGTGGAGCATTTGAACTAAAGCAATCACTGGTGCTTAAATCACTCACACATCCTTCATAAAACTAAATAACAGCAATGGAAAGGCCAGTAAGAGTTTTATACGACTTTAGTTATCCAAAAATACTTATTTTACAGCCTTGTAATTAATTCTGAATGCTATTTACTACGCCAATTAGGCACACAGGAAAAACAGCCATTTGCTTGCTCGAGCTATGGATTTTGCATGACAGGGAGCAGAATCCATCTCAAGTAATGGGCGAATCTGAACTCTGCGATAAGCAGCGTCCCATCCTGCTACAGACCGAGTTGTACTGTGCCCCGTATCATCACATCTTTCTTGCGGGGTGAGATTGTGCCAGTTCAGAACTGGCACACACTGGGGGAAATTGATAGCACCTGGGCATGAATGCCATAGCAGAGCGGGTCGTCTTATCTCGGGCCAATTTCTCCTACCTCACTCTCCAGATGAGAGCGGCTGTGTTTTTCTAGGTCAGTCTCTCTGTGCCCAGAGAATAGGGCTGTGTTTTACCCATTACTCCTAATATGATCACTAATATTTTTACTTCTGCCCAGCCCTGAGGTAAGGGTGGCCTGAATAGTGAGAAGATCTAGATCAGCGGCTGTTGATGTTTCGATGGGATTGTTTCAAATCTTTATTTGGCCCACAGGCTCCTGGAAGTCCAACCTGTTCTGTTCTTAACTAAACACAATGCTTTTGTGAACAATTCATGCTTTATCGTGTAATACATTGTAACCTTTGGATTAGAAGCGGGGAAATATTACAAAGCTTTTATTATGCTCTGAGTAATTAACATTATAGTGATGTATAGAGTTTTTTTGCTGAAAATTCAGTGAGGAAAATGGAATATTAAATAAGAATGTGGTAATTTCTATTTTTAGATATCCTGTACAAATGAGAGGTACTACTGTACATCTAATTATTTCTCCATTTTTCATTTGGAACAAGGCAAAGCAGTTTTATTTATATAACTTGTATAACACTCCATATGCAATGGTAATTTAAAGGATTTTATTAAAAAATAATTAACCTAATCGTAGAAGCTTAATAAGAAATGAAAAAACAACAACAATGAAAAGTAAGAAATAAAAATAGATTGAAGAACCAAAACCAAAATTATATATTAATAATTGAGCTTTCAGATCATCCAGTCAGACACAAATACTGATCTGAGAATAGTTCAGGGCTTCTGAAAATTCTTCCAGTCACAAAGAAGACAGCTTGCTTCTCGGTCCTTTTAATGGCTAGCTTGTGCAAATTTGAGTCACTTTTTCTTTCCACTCTCCCCTCACACTGACGAAGGTGATAGACAGGACATTCCTGACTTTCACACGTCTCTCACAAGCTCTCAGCTTTCCACAACAACCTCCACTCCCCTTCCTAAAGCTGCACTTTCTCTCTCTCTCTCTCTCTTTTTTTTTTTTATTTGGCCACAGACACAGAGAAAAGAACAAAGTCTGGAGAAATTAAAATAGGCAGGTGTTGTAAACCTGGGAGCAATTTGAATGCGTTAGCCTTGGCTGTCCCTTTTTAGATGCAGTCGCAGTGTAGGCTGTGTGTTACATCCACTCACGAGGAAGTCTCGCCTTTCAATGCGTTCCAAGTTTAATAACCTCTAACTTTTAAATGTAATATATCAAAAATATTTCTGACCACTAGAGGATATCACAAATTGACCTTTTGGCTCAATACAAAGAATACAAACTTTGATGCTGAATGGTTTGCGGCTGTTTAGAAAAGGCCTGAATTTAGAATTTATTGTGTGGTTTTTATTTTATTTATTTATTTATTTTTTTTGGAACTTAGCATGTATTTAGTTTTGATAATTTATTAAAAACAGAAGTTCTAGCATGTCACGTCAAATCCTGTTGCCCCTTTTCACAGGCTCTGAAGTAATTTTGCAGCCTAAAGTGTAGTGACCACACCTTTACTGAGCACAGCATTCAGGAAGTGAGGTAAGGCTTGAAAGCCACATGGATGCAGAGATGTTCAGATTTCACTTGGTTAAAAACCACAGTGTCATCCTATATAACATAGTGTACGCTATATCCGTCTTAGCTTAGACATGATTTACTGAATGAGTTTCTTTAAAAACATGATTTTCAAAGGCTTTTATTGACTTGGCAATGTAGCTTATTCAAGCTTTCAGTTTATAAAAGACTCAGGCACTTTATTGATAAAGTAGCATGGTGTTTATTTGCAAGGAGGACCCTTTTGGCCCACATCTCTGTGGTAAGATTCAAAACGAACATTTCTCAGATTATTAAATTACAGTATTAAATCACATCCTCGTAGATAGTGCTGATGTACTGTGCATTAGAATGCTTGTATTCTCAGACTCATAGGTAAACCCCAGCATGCACCACTGTGAGCTCTGATTTCTGCACACATTCTCGCAGAGCACCGTCGCTTTTTAATTAAGGTGACATTTTGCTCTGCTGCTGGGATCAATGCAGGCAGATCATTCCTAATGAGCAATGACCCTGCCTTTCATTTAGTGCTAACAGTGCTAGCTCATAATGAAATGTTATGATTGTTTGTCCACAGACGGTTTGCAATGAAGCGCAGCTCGCTGATTTGGATTTTGTGTGCATAAGACCAAAACGCCACAATTATTTCATCAATTTGACAGGTCTCTTTAGTTTGCTTTGCACTGGGATATTGCTACCTTTTTCCGGCTTTTCTCGGAATGAGGCTTATTAAATTTCGCCATTGTCTTAATGCTAAAATACCAGCCGCAATTATGCCCGCGGATGCCTTTGTTTGGCGTCCGACATGGTGCCAACAGGACGCACGCCAGCAGTCTTGAAAGAATCCCATTTTCTAACACTAAAGATGTCTGAATAATTATACCTCCTTTGTTAATAAAACAAGAGGATATTGACGCCAAATCAGAGTGTTTCGGACCACAATTCTTTTCCGCTGTTAAAGAAATTCATGAGTTGGAAATATGTGCATACTCAATTCCCCAGTACGTCGGGACAGATGAACACTATTTATAGCTCTCTCTCACCTACATTGGCTACTTGCAACATATTTCATAAGGAGGCTTGTAAAAATAACCACCTTTTTACTGTTTGCATGTGTACATGCGTGTGTCTTGTGAACATATGTCGGTGTGCAAACCACTTCCTCTGTTAGTACAGCAGTGCCGGGTTTGCTGACAGACTTGTGTCATGAGAATGAAAAAAAAAAAGGAAGGGCTACCAAAGGAAAGGAAGACCTCTATTTTTTTTTTTTTTTTTTCAGTTCGCTCGTGCATTCTTAAAAATAGCAAACAGAGCGACATGGCACAAATGTTTGCACGCTCACATGAGCTTTCGACACTTTCTGAGGGTTTTAGGAAACAACTCGTCGTTTCTGCCTGAATTGAAGGGATAAGGACTATCTAGAAGGACAGATGATACACAGACGGAGGGATCTTGCGTTAGTCGCTTGATTTTCCAGTCAGGTTCTCCTTTCCGTCTCGTACTGTTCCGTCTGATCTAGATTAGAACAAGACGCTCACTCTACGGAATACCAATTTCTTTTATCCACTTGATGTAATTTTGTGTTTAGGCCTGCAACACCTAATTAAACGAGGCGGTATTTTTACATTACATCAGATAGGAGACTGCAGAGGATTGGCTTGTCCGCACCTCAGACTACTGAAAAAGCGCAGTCTTCGCCCTCACCGCCTTGCATACGAGATAATACACAAGAGTTGATACACAAATAGATGTGTAGAGTGGGCGGACGACCCTCTGACCTCTTACTGAGATTCAATCGATATTTCTGCAGTTGCCGTTTGTCGCATTTCTCAGGTGCTGTGTACTGACAAAGATCATTTATTCTGACAATTGAAAAGCCTCCAACTGTTAAGCTTGATGAATGAGCGGATGACCATCGCAGTCCGGTTTTACTCGTCTGGTGGCAGGATCCCGTTTGGGTTAGCCTTTACAGTATCTGTTTGGCCAGAGGCTGGTATCAGCCACACACAGGATGCTTTCAGCCCTTATCTGGCCTTTTAGGCTGACTGTTGAGTGCTAGGGCTGACCTTTGACCCCCAACCTTCCCCTCCATAAATTCCTTCCCCTTAACTATAAAGCAGTGGAAAGTTTTTTCAGGGCTGGGCGAAAAGGGGTGGTTTTAACAATGGGCTGTGTGCGCAAACATCATGCATCATTCTTAAGACTGTCTGTCCGTGATAGAAACAGCTTCATCATGTGAACTGAGAATGCTTGGTATTCTCTTTCAAATATGTATTTAAGGGAGCTTTAATTCAAATTTAAGATGTAGATTTTGACAGATTTATTTGTCTATGCTCATAATAGCCCCCTCTGCAGGTGAGCTGTCTTTCCTCTCTTTTTCTTTAACACATTTGCTTCCTGTTGGGTGGTTTGGGGGTTAGCTTACTTTCAGCCTAGAGGGCACTACTGCCTTTAACATGGCCCACATCTATGATTTTCCTCTCTTTCTCTCCTCAAAACCTGCCGATTTTCCCCCACAGCTTTCACTGTCATCGCCAGCTCTGATTGCTTTATACAGCAATGCATGGCTCAGACCGCAGACGCTGAAGTTCTTGTTTCCAAACTGCACAAAACTATGTCAGGATCAGCATGTGATGATGATTTTCATCACACTTTATGAATAGAGCGACTCAACCAAATTAGATTCCCCACCATTCTTCACAATCCGCCGTTGCATTAAGAGTGTCTGGAGCGCAGTTGTTTCTGTTTGGATCATTTGCAGTCTCCCACCGCTCTGGGAAACAGGACCCCATGAACGCATTCTGTTTGCTTAGGGTTTTTTTCCCCTCCTTCTCTCCCTTCCACCCTAATAACCTCGTCGTAAATAATGCGCATTGCCATAAATATTAGATATTTGTATGGTTGCAAGAGGAGAAGGAGATGTCTTGCTTGTGTATTAAAGAAAAAGCTCAAGGCTATTATTTCTTTTCGGTTTTTAACTGCTGAGCCTAAGCAGCAACGGTTAATGTTAAATACCCCAAACAGACCAGAGAATAGAGGCAGTTTGTCTGAGGTTAACCTTTAATCTCCCAAATTAACAAGAAAACACCACAGCTCCCCTGCTGATTCATAGTGATGTGGGCTTTTTGTTGAGGCAACACTTTGTGTTTCTTAAAGAAATCAGTTTTTTTCTAGTTTGGTAGCAGGTTTGTATTGTAAAATATGTCAGATTGTTTAAGCATTGTTTGTCTTTTTTTTTTTTTTTAACAAGACAATTTAAGCAGCTTAAGGTTTGTCTTTATTTCTTTCTTGTACAGGAATAGTAATTTCTTTTCAGGTTGCCTAAGGAGGGCTAATTGATTATGCCTGTGTTTTAAATAGAGCAAAAAGCCCATGTGCAAGGAAACTGCACTTGAATGCTCTTGACAATGCTGTCGTTAAAATGCACATTGATTAATTAATTAGAATCCGTTATTTGCAAATTGACTGTCTGAGCTGATTATCAAATCCAGCTTCTTTATTAGCGGCGGCGCGATTCCCCTGCGAGAGCGCGTGAGGTCCTGAGCGTGTGTGCGTGTGTATTGATGCTCTAACTGGAGAGCGGTCTCTAGAGGACCGAGGGGGCTCCAGGTGGAGGAACGGCTCCTGTAGCCCTCTCCAGTCTACCTTAATCAGACGGCCGCCCCCTCCAGCATCTCCGCAGTGCTCTGTAGCAGCTGCCCGGCAACGGGAGGAGAGGAAAACGATAAACTTTGTGGTGAGATTTCTGGTGCATACTGATATTTGAGGAGCTCGGAGGGGGCAGAGATTCATTGCTTTAAATTCAGCTCACATTATGAGATGGAATAAACCTCAGACAGTGCGTTTCCATTCACATGGCATTTTCCTAATGATCACGTTATTGATAATGAATCAGATTGAGCTGTAATGTGACATTTAAACTTTTCTCTTCCTTCAGTGTACTGCTTTTAGTTATGTCTGCTTGTAACTCCTTATGCGCTGAAGAAAAATTAGTGTAGAAACTATTTTAATTCAGTGAATTGCTAGTAAATGTCATAATTAATACAAAGATTGGCTGTAAATTTTGAAGTAGAAATACTGAAGTAGGGCTGGGCGATATGGCCAAATTATCATGATAAAATCTTTAATATCAGTAAATGTCAATACATTCTTGTACCTGGTCTGAACGAAAGCAACCAGTCAACATTGGTAACAGCTGAAATGATGGTTGACCCTGCTAAAGCAGATGGATATCAAGGTCCTGGCCAGTGAATGAAAGGCTTCTTTGGCTAGGGTGTGTAGGGCCATTGTGGCCAGTGGCTTTGTCCAGATGGTTCACATACCTTTAGTCATGCTTTGGGTGAGGAATGCACTCCCTTGGGAGAGCTCACAGCTTAGAAACGAGGCAAGCATAAACATCCTTTCTTCCGTACCCTCCACCCCCCCCAAAATAATCCAGTTTTTGGCACAAGGGGGGTTGGGAACTGAGAAAACACTTTTTTTTGAAGGGGGAAAATGTTTGTTGTGCTTGTTTTGAAGGTCGGCTTTTTCGTATCTCTCCTTGCTCTGGCCATCTTGAACCGTTTTGGGTGACGTGTTATAAAAAAGGCTTATAAAGCAAGCGCTCGGAGGGAAAGCCCTTGATGGCGATGCAGTCATCTCAGGATACTAATCAGCTTGTTAAAACATGTTCTGCCTTGAAATGTAATAATGCAATTGCTCAATAAACGTGCAAAACAACAAGCAGCCAATCATCCCGCAGTGAACCGATTCCCTCGTTTTGGTTTATTTTCGAATAAAAAGTTGTTTAATTCAAACTATTATCGAATGCAAAAGCGTGTTTTGGAATGGAAGGACGGTCGTGACTAGGTTGTCAGACATTTTGTATGAAGACAATTGTTTATTTAAAGTTCTCCCCAGGCATTGGAACAGAGTTTGGCCTGTCAGCAGCTCGACAGAGTGTTCTTGCTTCGCAAACTTTGCATTGTTGGGCATTTATAAAACCGGGTAAACAAAAACCTTTCCAACATGTTTTGAAGAGGACGTGTTTGCTTGAACGCAGTGTGTTTTCTTGAGGTTTTAAGATTCGAGCCAGGGGAAAGAAGTTCTAAATAAAAGACAGAAGAAATGTATTTAGACAAAACAAGAATGAAATGACTTGGTTTACAGGAAAAGGAGTCTGCTGTTGATGAAAGCTTAAAAGACAGACAAATCTAATCCTGTAATGTCTGGCTCATAATTACGATTTAACTCGAGTCGCATTTGTCTCCTATCTAATGAAATGCAGTAAATTAGTTTTATTGTACATTTTAGATTTAAAGTGATCAAACTTAAGACGCTTAAAATAATCGTTCCCCGTGACTGCCTCGCCAGTTAATGTGTGTCATTTCTCATCAGAAGAGCCATTCTCTAATGGCTCCCCTTCTGTCCACAGGACATTTTTGCACCCCATAGTCGCTTTCCCATTTCAAACCCTTGAACCCCCTCCTGTGCTTTATGAGGGAGTATGTCCAAACCCATCCTCTCCTCCAGGTCCAGCCGTGTTCCTGCATCTGTCGCCACGTATCCCTGCTTCAATCGCTCTTTCAGTAGGAAGGCTCTCTAACAGCTCAGTATCACACTTTCATTAATCAAAGACACTTCCAGTGTCCTATTACAGAAACACAACTACTCGCCCTGTCTGGAACCGACAGCTCACCAATTCATCTTCCGGGGGAAAAAAGCCGCCCGGTGCCTACCTGTTCAACTGAGCTGTTAAACCCACAGGAAGACCCTTTGAAATTGTTTTCTCTAGGTCAAGCAAACAACGAAAAAGGCAAATTGCTTGTCTCGAGTAACACAAGGGGGATTTCTTTTGGTGAGGGATGGTGGAGACGTTTGTTAAAATGCTGATTTAAATGCGTCAGTCAGTGGACTTAAAAACAACATCACTTGCGTGAAAAGTGCCATTTGACCCTCAAGCCCCTAGAGAGTGCATGGAGGTCTGAATAGCAGCAATACTAACCTGTTGAGCGTCTCGATAGAGAATGCAGCAATAATCATGTGTGTTCCCTGTTGAAAACAGTATTTTCAGTTGAAATTTCAAAACTTAAAAAAAAATTGAAAGTTGTAAAATTAAAGACTTGTTTTATTCATAAACCACAAACATTGTTTAGTGATATTATAGAATAGTTTAGCACAACATATCTGCCTTATGTGTTGCTTTTTTATTTGTTTGTTTGTTTGTTTATTTGTATATTTATAGTTTATATTGTGACCATGGACTACAAAACCAGGATTAAGTAGTAAAACTTGACACTTATGGCTGGTCAGGTCCAGGGTCACATTTGATCTTATTTAAATAATTTGTAATTTGTTTTAATTAATTATTAAATTAATTCAAATTACTGTAATTAAGTTTTATTTCAGTAATACTGTAATTTCTGTATAAATTCAGAATGAAGCAGTCTGTGTGCATGCAGCTTTTCCTTATATTAGTGAAAATATTAATGGTGATTAATCGCATCCAAAATTAAACGTTTTGCTTACATAATTTTGTACTGTGTATTTATTCTTATAGAGTTTATATATTAAATAGCCTATATTTATCTAAAATATAAATTATATACATGTTGTATTTGTGTATATGTATTTGTGTGTGTGTGTGCACGTAAAATATATGTAAAATACACCATATGCTGCTTCAAATGCAGCTTCTGTACTATGTACAGTTGGTAATAGGCTTGATCGTCTATGTGCATAATTTTGGGAATTGAAATTTTATGCCATGATTTTCAGAAATAGATGTTTTTAGCTCAAGGCGTACATTTTGAAGCCAGATAATAATGCATATGTGGTGTCGTACAGTTGATGAGATGATAGATGCAGCAATATATTTAGGAAAGCTCACAGGATCCCTCCAAAATCTCATTTTGTCTGTCATGTTGGAGATATATCATGGCATACATATCCAGGGGAACCGCTTATTTCAAGATTTCGCCTCTGGGGATCAATTGAAACTTTTAGATGATATAGCCTGGTTTAGAGTAATGGGTCTTCAGTTCTTTTATATCATATCAAAGACAAAAAAAGTTTCAGAAACGTAATTTTTAAGTGCCCCAGCTATCCTCAGTCCTACTTTCATTTCAGATCCATTTAATATCCAATTATTACACATCTCTTTTTTTAACGGCACACCCTGCAGTTGTTCTATAGAGACATGCGTCTGCTGGTCTACACTTTGTCTACATGAAGAGGTTCTTCTGAGGACCTTTTATATGCAGACAGCATGACTTGTTTATTCTATACATTATGGCAATGGAGTATGTTAGTGGGGCGTGAATCAGAATGAGCTTGCGAGTACTCCCGCAGAGACTGGCTGCTGTTGATGGGCATAATGAGGAGAAACATGGCCCGCAGAAAGCTCCATCCCGCCGCATACTGGATGGCAAATGAAGACATATTGAGGCATGGGGGATTCTAACACTCGCCGCTGGGCTATTAATTACTCTTTTGTTGCATGCATCTGTTGAAAGACATGACACCTTACTGAGGACGGAGTGTTTGATGAAGCCGAGCAGCCACTACAGCGCTCACCACTCCTCAATGCATTATTCATGGTCTTCAGATGCGTGGAACAGATGACGCCGCCGCTTTCAAGAATTTTACTGCTAAATAACGTGAACAAGAGTTTATTGCTCATGCGCAGAGCTTAGCGATTTTCCCTTAGTGAAATGAGAGATTTTTATTTGGAACAATATTGTGCAAGATTGTTTTTAGGGGAAAAAAAGCATTAATATTTAAAATATTTATTTATTTTTCTTAAAACTACTAGCTTTTTTTGTTTTTTTTGAAAATCTTACCAGATGTATTTCTGGTTGAAATAAAGCTTCTCAAGTAAATGTCTTTATATGTCTATTTTAGATATGTCTATTGGAAAACAAGACACCGTACTGATTAAGAAAATAATATTCGCAATGTTCACTGATCGCTCTGAGCGGCTATGAAAGTGATGTAACATGGCAGGTGGAGGCGCACATTAAAAGACCTCAGAAAGGCTTATGTGTGTTTTCTGTGTACCTGCATCCAGCCACTCAGAGCATGCTGTTATTGTGCCCCTGCTGAGATGTGAAGGATGAAAGAGAGAGAAAGACAGACTGATGTGTCTGGCTAGACCACTCTCTCTATTTCTATCTTTCTCACTCCCTCTTTCTCTCTCACCAAGCACCCAGCTCAGGAGTGACAAGTCCTCCCAGGCATTCATGCTGCTGATAGTTATTAGTTTTGTACAGAAGTCTGTTTTGATTTCCCCTCACAATGAGAGGCAGCGCGCGACTGGGTCATGGGAGCCGTATTGATTTCTCCTTACGCTCTCATTCCAGAGCTAAGGCTCCTTCACCCTGCTTTCTTCATTTTCAGACAGCCGGCAGTCAGTAATGAGGCCTTGGTTGGACCTGAATCACACAGCCATTGCTCCCTCCAACCTCTTCAGTCCCAATCTATGACTTCTCCTGCTCCCAGTACTGTAAATAAGCATCAGTGGAGGTGTTTGCCCCTTGGCACTGATCCGAGACCCATCTGATAGCTTATCTAGCAGTGCTTAAGCTTTACATTTTAGTCAGTATGGAAACTGTTCTGAGTTCAGCAAAATGTATAGCATTACATATAGCTGAATAGACTTTATAAAGGATGCACAGCAAAACGCGTTCCAACAAGTAATGTCATCTTTAATATCTCTCTTAACCCTTTTGGTTAAATTAATTAGTGGATTGTATACCTAGCTATACTTTTTGCTCTTAATTATTTTAGCTCCAGACCTAATGGGAAAAAAAAAACTTATGATGTCTTATACAGAACAATTTTTATTATTTGTAATTAATTGTTTGTAAATAAAAATCTGTATATCTGCATGTACATACATACATACACATATGTATAAAATAATATATAAATGTATAAAAAATAGTATACATACACATTATATTTTATATTATTTATATATATATATATACACACATATACATAAAATATAATGTGTATGTACACACATACACAGTATATGTATATAGATATATATATAATATAAAATATAATGTGTATCTATATTATTTTATTTACTTAATATTTTAATGTTTTTAAACACTTAAAACATTGGGATTTTCAGCTTTACAGTAGTGTGATATTTTGGTCCTCACTCAAGCAACCTTGCTGTTATGGACCAGTATGCCAGAATTGTAATTGTCAGAGCAAGAGAGCTGTCAGGAGTTCTCAAGTGTTCAAGTGTTAGTGAATTGGTTCTTGCTATGTGGCCAAAATCTGCCTCACATTTTTCTAATGCAGTTTGCCGAGCACCATGCGCTTCATAACTGCACTCAGCTGAGCTTCACACACTGGCACACACTATTCTGTAAAAAAAAATGGCGCAAAGGCGACACAAACCACCAGACGGGGTGACTTGAAATCTCTATGAGAACCATTATCAATGTCCCGCATACAGCGGAAATCTAATACGGCACACATTCTTGACATTGCCGTGTTTTGTGTGCTTCCATTCTATTCCGTCTGACCCCTTCTCAGCGTCTCTCTTTCAATATCTCAGTATGTCTTCACGCCTTTATTTCCTCCCCTCCTCTTCTTCTTCTGTCTTCCTCTGCATGCGAGCTGTTGATGGCACTTTCTCGGTGAGAGGCTGGTTTGTGGGTGAGTAACAGGGACGGTGACTCTGCACGTAGCAGGGCTCGGATGCCGCTCGGCCGTGCCAGACGGGAGGCTTGTTTACCGCAGGCGAAGGGATGCTACAGCCTGGCTATTTCAGACCACTGCTGTTCTTGAGCAGGGCGGAGGGTGGGGGCATGACTGTGCAGATACCACGTCTTTGGCAGGGTACGTGCGCGTGTGGGCTTTGCGAACACCTGAAACCCCCTCCGCGGCCCCCGGGCGAGGCACGAGGCGCTATCACGACACCGCAGGGCGGAGGTGTTTACGCAGTCTCGCGTTTCTGAGGTCAAGCTCAGTCGATGTGCCCTGTCTGGACAGTTCGACCAACCAAAATAAAAGCATAAATCAAACCCAAACGAAATCTATAAATCCACGGACCACCAGTGAGCCCCCACCTGTCACTGTCCGCAGATCGCATTCCACCTCAAGTCGTTGCGTAACACTCCGAAAGCAGCAGCCAGAGCTCAAATAATCTCGACGAGCGGCCTGCGCAAGCCTTTAATGTCCTTCTTGTGCCTGTGCCCAGACAACCAAACATGTCTGTTTACAAAGAGCGTCATAGCAGGTGGCGATAATGATGATATGAGTTGAGGTTAAGGCTTTTTTTTTTTTTTTTATGGTAATGATAATACGTCTGTGCTCCGCTTCACAGGCTGTTCCTCTTAAATTTTAGCATCTTGTTTTTGCACATTCCGCCTTGTACAAGTTGTTATTTTTATTTTGCTTTATTAATGTAACAGGTGCCAGCTTGTTAGAACAGGAAGAAATGTATTTCTCCCGGAGCATGGCAGATATAAACTGGAACACACAAGAGGGTACAAGTATTTGATGTCATCTGAACAGGGAATAAATTATACAAGACACACTGGAATGTTTCTTGCCTGCTTCTGTCTTCTTTTTCAAAAAGAGAAGACCTAAAGTTAGACATCCTTGAGGTTTCTGCCACTTGATTGAAGGTGATGCCCATGAATAATGCATGGCAGAGGGAACTCTCGTCTGGGGCTTTTTATAGAGCCACGACGCGCTTGTGTGCGCTAGCCTCACAGATCTGAAGATCAACAAATGGCAACGGAGGAAAACAAGAACATAACAAACTGCTAAGGAATGTTGAGAAATGAAAGAATTGCTATATTCAGAGATAGAAAGAGGCTGGCGTCGTGATAAAAGGAGAAGAAAAAGAGGATTTGGGAGCTCGCGCTGCCATTTAACCTCACTCTGCCAGGCTTAAAGATGTCAGTTAACCCAGCGCTTTTCTTGTTTTCTCCTTTCCACACTCACTCGCTCTCTCTCTCTCCTTTTCTCCGTTCTCATTTTTACCAAGAAGCGCAAACCCTTGATTAGCCGGCACAGCTATTATTGTAAGTGTCACAGGCTTTCAAATCACCGAGCTAATCACTGAACACAGACCTGATATATTTGCAAACATGAGTGTCCTCAAAAAAAAAAAAGACCCCTCCTTTTGTCGCTATCAATAACGTCACAGTATCCCTTTTATTGGCAAATGCGCCGGTCATAGCGCTCTAGTTTGTGTCATTAGGTTAATGACAGAGGCTGTCTCATAATGGCTGCCAGTGAATGAGGCATTAGGTGCGAATCCTTTCCCCTGAGCTGCTGTTGAGGGTGCAGGTATAAATTGTGGATTAGAACGGGGGGAATGTGTCTCTTTTTCCCAGGTAGCGCAATTAGGAGCGCCGGCTTAAGCCCGCTTCCTGACAGAGCTCTTGTGTGCGGCTAATGCGCCACAGTTCTGCCTGTTGACTCCACAGAAAAGAGGCTTCGAAAGGATAATGAAAGGAGTGCTGTGTCGTTCCCCCGGACAACATAATTGAGCTTTGTTCAACGCCCCAGTCTCCCAATACACCTTCACTGTCTTGTTTTTGAAGAGACCCCCCTCCCTTCTCATAGAAGAGCCTGGACTACATGCTGCTTATTTAACCTAGCCTCCACGGTGTGGTTCAGCCACCCAGCGTGGGATGTTCGCCGAAAAACAAGATTGATCCACAAAACAAGGCAGGGATTTATTGATGACATCGGCCGTAAAAAAGAATGTTTAGGGCGTCTTTGGTAATTTTGTGCAACAGGGCTATGGTTGTTTTTTAAATACAGCAGCTCTGTTTCGAAGCCTAGTGAGCTGTCTTGCTAACTACGGCCTACTTACTAAAGGAGTTATTTACTTATTTAGAACGCTGCACTAATGATTTTCTAACAAGCATTGAAGGGTTAGTTCACCCAAAAATGAAAATAAGCCCATGTTTTACTCGCACTCAGAGCATCCTAGGTGTACATGACTTTCTTCTTTCAGATGAATCCAGTTGGAGTTTTTTAAAAAAATGATCCTGGCTTGTCCACGCTTTAGAATGGGAGTAGGCGGGTGTTTTTGTATAACAGTCTAAAAGTAGTCAAATAAAGTGTGCGCATCTTTGGTAAAATGTGCTTCCGTAGGGGTGAATAAAGGCCTTCTGTAGTAAAGCAGTGTGTTTGTGTAAGAAAAATATTTATATTTAAAATGTTATAAAGACTTTTCTCTCACTTCAACTACCTGTCAGCACAGAAGCTATTCCGGCAGTTGACGTATGCGTCTCACACACACCAATGAGATATGCCAGTTTTGAGAGTTTGGTTTTTTTTGGCAAAGGAAGCGAAGTTTCTTTACTTTAGTAAGGGAAAACCAGTCTCTTTTGGTCTAAAGATCTATAACCTCCTACATGTTTCTTTACAAATCCTCGTTTTGTGCTTTTAATGTCATGACCAGAGTTTTGTTTTGCTGTCTACTCCACGCTTCTGCATTCGTCACTTCTCACCGCCGCACGCGCGATGCATACATCCTACATCCACACGGGAAGGCCTGCACGTTTGACAGTGAGCAGAAGTGAGAAAAAAAGTTTTGGGAGCCGTGTGAAGCCCATTTTTATTATGGATGCGCACGCTTTTTGACTACTTTGGACTGTTGAACACAAACACCTGCCTGCTCCCATACTAAACGTTGCAAATTTTTAATATTATTATGATTAGATTTGTCTGAAAGAACAAAATCATACCTACAGTAGGATGCTTTTAGGGTGTGTAAAACAGGCAAAACTAACCCTTTAATGGACACAGCATGCATCATATTACTTTTATTAAAGCAGTTCTAAATATTTAGATTAGAACAACTGCTAATTCATGATATTCATTTAGTTATTCTTCAGTATTGAATAAGTTAATAGATATTAAATACATTTAATAGTAAATAAATATAAAATATTTTGATTAATTTGCTTTGCCTTTTTGGAATGTCCTGTGCATGTAGGGTTTGTTTGTTTGTTCATTTATTTAAATGTTTTAGTTTTTTGCTGTTTTTTCATTTTGGTATTGAATGAGTTAAAATATTTGAGATAAATATTTAGAATCATTTATTTTGCTTTGGATTTCCCCCCATTGAGACTGGGTTATGAAATTGTCATGCTACTGTAAAATTTGGCCAAAATCAAATATTTTAAGGTGTGGTCACATTTATAGTTTTCCTGTAAGTTTCCCGAGGGCAAAATCTGTTCATTTCAGTACGAATCCATGCAAACTGGAATTTTGTGTGATGGTGCAAACGCTATTAGAAAATTCACTAATGTAACTATATCTTTAGGCAGCGTAATCATGCTAACTACCTTTACTAAGAGCCTTCGCTTTAGGGAGCGTCCTCATAACGCCTGTGTAGGCAGCTCGCTAGGTTTCGGAACAGAGCCGTATTCTTGGCTGCTATTTGGAAACGGCCTGTTAAAGGTTTGATTGCCTGCCATATTCTTATGTTGTAAATGTTGTCTATCCTTATCTGTCGAGCTGTAGGTGAAATCAGTGTGTGTATAGTGAGGAATAAAGCTCTTTCTGGATCATAATAAAGGCAGCCACCGTCGGCTCTCACACTGTCTCGCTTTCTCTGTCTGTGTCTCTCTTCAGCCGCTACTCATCTATGCTTAGCACGAGTTTGCAGTATGTGTGAGTGTGGCTGGAATTCATATGAATGTCTCGCCGCAGGGAGAGAGGGCCGAGTCATTGATATGTACAGGAGGACTCCTGATAAACAGCCCGCGCCGCTGAGAATTACCCAGCCATTTGATACATTCCGATCATGAAAAAAAGGCAGAAAAAAAAGATCTTGAAACAAAGGATAGACATAAAGACAGGGTTGGTAAACAGTGAGAGAGACTGGCAGTACTATGTAATTTTCTGTCAGTCAAAATAATATATTCAAGCACAATTGTATCTTATAGAGCGTAACCACATTGTGTGTGAGAGAAAGAGATAAAGAGAGCGAGGGAGAAGTGGCGCACGGCTCATAAACGCAGTAATGGCTTTTCATGGATGCAGTTGCAGGGGTTAAGGGTGGGCTTATCTCGAACAGCTGAAATTTGGTTGGTTTTTGTTGTTGATGCTGTCGTTCTGTTTTTTTGTTTTTTCGCCATCTGATTCGCCATTGTCTGCCTCATTCATTCTTAATGGACTGGAAAAGACTGGGGAAAAGACATGCTGGTAGTCTCACTGAAGATTGCTAAAATAAAGCAGATATACTGCAAACAGTCAGTTTAGGGATGTCTCATCCCTCAGAAGCGAGACGAAACCAGTTTTGTGTTTTTTCTTTCATGTTTGTCTTCAAGTATTCATTCTTATATTCATCTTTGATGAAGAAAACAATTCATTTCTGTTTTAAAAAATATTTTGATTAATCGTATAGACCCCCAATATGTTAAATAAACAGTTTGAAATTAGCAAGTGTGGTTTTAGACTCGCTATGTTTTGCTGTCATTGTTGAGTATGAGACATTATGTTGTTCGATTCTTCTGTTTTCTATTTGTACATTGTAATAATAAAACACTTTATAGCCGAGGTCAGTCAACTGTCCTTTACTAAAGAGGATCTTTTGAAAAGTCAATTAACATTAATCATCATTATGGTAATGTTGTGGCAGTGTGGTGTCAACACCTCACTGAAATCTCTATTAAGCTCAAGTGCAGCGGTGGATTGACAGATTGGCCCCCCACCCCACTCTCTCTTTTCCTCTCTTGTGCATTGTTGGCCCCCTTTCACAAATACCTTAATCTGAGTGCGCACATGGGCCGGCATGCCTTTTAGGGTTGGAGTGGGACCTTCTAAAAGCAGATGAATGAGGGGCATGGTTGGCTGCACGGGCCAGCTTCTCTGTTCCCAGGAACAGCCTTCCACTCTCCCATGTTTTTTTTTTTTTTTTTTTTTGCATTATCATTTCTTTGGCCTAGCGTTTGTAGCCTCTCCTGCTGCTAGTGTCACATGCCCCTCCGCCACAGTTGTTAAGCACGCTGCTCTTAAACCTAGCAGTGCTCCAACCTGTTTCATCAGGGCAGGGCCAGACAGATGAAAGGCTCTAGGATGAAAAGAACAGCGTAGAGGACAGTAGACGGCAGACAGTAGAGCATAGTTTATTGTTGTGAGAGACATGGGTATTTAGCATTGAACCAGCTCCTTCAGTTAAATATAGTTCAAAATTTGAAAGGAATATTTTTTTCAAAAGGAGTTTGAACGCAGGTTTTATCACTTCATCCATCGACTAGTTGAGGTCAACTTATTATTTTTGTCTGAATGTAAGTTTTGATATAGTGCTGCTGTCACTAGCAGAATTTTAGAACATGGTTATTGTGGCCAACATAATACAAAATAACTACAATATATCAATGGAATATCTACATAAACAAAGAATTTGATCAGTTAACTTTTTTGTGTTTTCTGTTAATAAATTGTTTTTAACAATAACAGCAAAAGTGCACAAAAATAATGAACTCTTGCTGCAGTCTTTTTTGCAGAATCCACCGGTGAGCTAACTTTTCACACTTTTTATCATCTTCACTGACATTAATTTGTTCTTCAGTAGTAGGTACACTGTGTTTGTCATCTTTTCATTATTATTTTGACAGGTGGATTAAGCGTTACGGTGCAATATTGACACCTGGTTTGCTGACAATGTGATGCGCTTTAGGTGTTAAGATAAAAAGCCCTACACATTCAGATGGACATATTTGGAAGTTGTTGTGCATTTCATGCTGATTTTAAATGCTGTCTAATTAGTCTTTCTGTTGAACACAAAATATATTTCAAGAAATGTCAAGGGGCCATATAATGTATGTCAATGATCTCACCAAAGCTGTTTGGCTACTGTACCAACATTCTTCAAAATATATTTGGTGTTTCACCAAAATAAACTCAATCATAAAGGCTCGGAACAACACGAGTGTGAGTAAATGATGACAGAATCTTGTTTTTCAAGTGAACTCTCCTTTAAAGGCTGATCGGTCAGGTAGTCATTTCATGCATCCAACCAGTCATTGTTGAAAATCTGTAATTTTACCTACACGTATTCCGTTTATACCTAGTGTTTTCAGGGTTTCCGGCCTGCTGGGGGGCAGCGAGCGGGCCACACTGACAGGGAAACTCCTAGCTATGATGTACTGCCTGGGGTCCACTCAGGAGTGAGAAAGTTCAGGTTTATATGGGCCGGGCTCTAACAGCTCAATAACACAGGCCCGTAATCTTCTCGGGTTTCAAACACAGGGCTGATTTACGAGCCAGCACGCCACTCCGGCATTGAAATGAGGTGTTCAGCATATGTTTTGTTGACATAAATTTAAAATTTATTGCTGTTGTCAAAACTGACTGTTAGACAAAGTCGCTTATTAACTGAGTAAATGGCTTGAGAGTTTTATGCCTGCTTCCTTAATGACTACAGTCAGTCTGTTTCAGGCACACAGAGTGCCACCCCTCCCCTTTTTTTCTTCTGCTTTCACACACACACCATCTACAGTTTCTGTGGCAAAGCCAGAGCACAGCTGGTTGGAAAGGCCTGAGGGGAAAAGGAACTGGCATAGTTCACACATACGAGGTGTGTGTGTGTGTCTTGAAGAGGTGGGGTGCAGGGGCATATATGTCCCATAAAATCTACAGAGGCTTTACTTCTGGTTGTCCAGAAAATAGAAGTTGTCGTAATTGCAAGGGCAGGTGCCCCGGCGACTTTACCTTTACGATAGGACTGCTGCCTCGCTCCACGCTGGAAGCAGGTTTGAGCATGTCATATCCAGGGTCGCCCTGTAAAAATGAAGCGCAGATAAAACTAATTACCTCCCTCTGATTTTAAGCAAACCGTGGGATTGCATGTAAACGTCTGACTGCTTCAATCAAGGTAAAATCAAATGCAAAATCACTCTTCAGTAAAATTTAAAACTGGGGATGCATGATAATAGATACTGATGTGCTGACATATATTTTTAATCAATTATGCTAACAATCAATATATGATCAAAACTATTGACTACCAATGTATGACCATTACTGTATAACCAACACTATTTTATCTTTTAAATCAAAAAATAAAAATGAAAACCAAATGGCTGGTTGGATAGTTTTTTTTATTAAATTAAAAGTGTTTAGTTAAAAATATAAATACTACAAATTAATTTAGGCATCACATGACAGCATGAAAATAGATCTTCATTTAGAGATTTAGTAAATATTAGAATTATTAGTGTTTTTTCGAGATGAGTTGTGAGTGTTAGATGACAGCAAAGTTAATCCAAATTTAAAAATAGGTAATATAATCATGTACAAATAAATATGTATTTATATATTTTTATTAGTATTTTCTTTTGTGTTTTTAATTAATTGTATTTCAGTTATTTTTTTATCTTTTTAGTTATGCTTAATGAAAATGAGAAATAATGTCTTAGTGATATTCTTTCGTTGTAGCTGACAGTCCTGCTGCCAATATATTGCGCAACCCTAATTCACAGTGACATTTGTTAAGGTAGTAAAAGTTTTGATGATTGCACAAGTCTCTTATTCTAATGTACTATATATAGTGAAAGTCCTTCCTGCCTCGAGTAGCCAGTCTGCCTTCTATCAGCTCTCCCCTCAGGGCTTGGAGGGTCACTCCGACAGTATGCGCTCTCTGTCAGTCTCTAATCAGTGGAAGCGCGTTCTCCTCAGACCTCAGGAGAGGGACAATGGCTAGATTGAAGGCACACAAAGGCCTTTGAGTGTTCCCCCTACAGTATCTCTGTATTGTGCCGCATTAGCCCAGATCCCAAAGGTGCACAGACCCCTGGCTTTTCCCAGCTCCCCCTCGTGCGCTCACTCGCCCGCCCGTCTTTTGAAGTGCCCTTTATCCTGGAAGGCGTTTACAGGCCTTTTTAATTACTTGCAGCTTGCCAAAGGGCTTTGCTGCTTCATTCTTCTCTTTGTTTGTTGGGTCTCCACAATCCCCATCTAGAAGACAGCCATCAGGATTTTGGATGCGTTGCAAGTTTTCTCTCACCCCCCCCTCTTTTGTTTATTTTCTGAAGTCTCTCTTTTGTGATTCTCAACCCTCAAATGGTTTTCCATTGGTGTTTTTTTTCTCTTTCTCGCTGATGTTAAACCACACTTCCTTGCTTCATAATTCTTGCCACTATTTCCATGTTCTGCCAACTCTTGTTTATAAGAACAGAGAATAAAAGCTTAAATCATTACAACCCAGCATGTGATGCTGATTCTCACAACTTCAAACAAAAACGAGGGGTTGTTTGATAAAAATAGTTTTTGGTTAGTGCGTCTTTATAGAAGAATCAACCAAAGAATCAATTGAACCAAACGGCTTATGGATTTCACTACCATGAGAATGACACGGTTTAAAGAAACAAAAACCTGCCTTGTGCAGTCCCCGTTATCTATGTTGTATGAATAGAAAGCCAGGAAAGTACACATCTTTGGTCCTCATTAAAGATGTATACATTTGGCACTAAAGTGCAAACAATGAGCTAATTACCACTGTGGAAACAATTACCAAATGCTGTAAGCATGCTAATAAAAACCAATTCAGTTCACCACTCACAGCAAGTTGCCAGTGTTCTCGCGGCATTCTTACAAACCTCGTACTTTGAGCAACCCGCCGCTCCACCGCAACCCATAAAACCATTTACCTGGCGTGACTGTGTTTCATATTCTTAATGAGTGGCAGTGACCAGCCTCGGTTTGTTCATTTGCTTGCATTGACTTTCGATTATTTCTACTTGCGTATTAGCAATCGGTTGCAACGCATCTGAGGATTAGTGCGTTGAAAAGATGCAGATGCTCGAGATCTTTTGTTTTCAAGCCTGAGAAATTCACACATGTGCATTCACTAGTTGATTTGAATCCACACATTGGTAAGGGCCAAAGCAGAATGCTAATTAAAGAAATGGTTAATACACTTAAACATAGCCTTTCTGCACCAGGTTTCAAGCTTAATTCAAGGGATGGTGAAACAAAAGGAGATCTTTGTCTCTTCCTGTACTCAATGGGGCACCATGTGGCAGTCCTGACTCACTTGGTGCCCTAGGCGAGATAAGACATGACCAAAGACAAAAACACTTTTTTAACTACTTAGCAGTTGTTGTTTTTTTAATTTTAGTAGTCGCAAGCAACACAAGGGTGATTTTTAAACCTTTATCGGACTTAGAAAATGCAGATTTCTTCAGCAAGGTTTTAGACACAATTGTGCAGCTGCTTTGAAAGTCCACTTGACTCATGCTTTTGTGCGACTCCATTCTGTGGGGTTAATCTTTCCTCGATACTCAGAGATGTTATAATTTAAGAGAACAAATGTTTCTCTTTTAGCCTTACGATTCAGCCATTAAAGTCACTCTTATCTGGGGACTCGTGGCCATCTATACGTTCCTGTTTAGATAAAGGGCTCCTTCATCTCCGCTTGGGGAACTGAATGAGTGAACAATAGGACTTTGAAACCGAATGTGCCATTGATAATTTTTGCTTTCAAGGGATTTCATGACATTCAGGCTTAAATATACACATGATTGTGTAAATATGGGAATAATTAGCTAAAGTGACAGGGAGATGTGCAAGTTTAGCTTAAAGTGGTTGCAAACAATGGTTTCTTCCTCTCTAAAGAAGATAAACAAAGGTTTTACAGACCTGACTTTAGCATTTCCCAAAAACAAGGGCTCTGGTCTTATTACGCTTTATCTTGTTATCTGATGTAAGAGGAGTTTTAGGACTTGTGTGGTGAGAAGTAAAATTATGCTATTCTGTCTTTGCCATTTAGCACGCTAATCGAATCTCATAGTATACCCAGGTGCTTTCCTGGTTTTTGTACAAGTGACATAAACGGTGTTGGCTGATGTTATTTTGTCCTGTTTTTCCCCGCAGGAAGCTGCACAGCGGAATGAAGACCTACGGATGCGAGCTTTGTGGAAAACGCTTCCTAGACAGTCTGCGCCTAAGGATGCACTTGCTGTCTCACTCAGGTAACATCATTAATAAGGATGCTTGTTTTTAAGGGTTGTGTGAAATTCTGAATTCTAACTTTCAGGTCATGCATCTGAAAGTTGAATTGAAATGACAGGAAGAGGAATTGCAATTAACAGATCATTTAAAATAAACTTATTTTAATTTAAATCATTGTAAAAATTTAATAATTAAAAATTATAATCATTTTGACCCAAGTTTAAGGTCATTCTTTTTTTAATAATATTTTTGATGCAATTTACTTATGCGCATCAAGATTGCATTTATTTGATCAAAAATACAGAAAACACAATAATATTGTGAAATATTATTGCAACTTTAAATTATTAAACGTTTTGTATTTTAACATATTCTAAAATGTAATTTATTCCTGTGATTGTAAATGAATTTTTTGCATCATTACTCTGGTCTTTAGTGTGATATGATCCTTCAGAATTCATTCTAATATATAATATTACTCAAAAACAATCTTACTGACCCCAAACTTTTGAGCAGTAGTACATTTCTATCTGTCATATCCTGGCGAAATCCTGGAATATCTACATTTGTTTTCAGTTCATTTTGGAGGTTTGTATGTGGGGTTTTTTTTTTTGTTTGTTTGTTTGTTTGTTTGTTTTTTCTTTCCCTGGAGTGGAGAGTCTTTTATTTTAATAGAGAAGTGCTCTTTTCGTGGTCTGTAGTGAATCTGGTTTATATAGAGTCTATAAAAGCAGTGGGACTCCAGGTTTCCAGCCCAGGCCAGCAGGAATCTCCCTTCACCTCCCTCTGCGATTGCCAAATTCACAGGCCAGAGAAGCCAAAGTCCTTACCGCACAGCAGATATGCATAATGGTCAAATTTTGTAGATTTTTTTGCCCTCCTATCGAGCGCACTCGGGTTTATGATAATTAAGAGCGAGTGCTGTGCTGAGGTAATTGATTCCACAGTAATTAGGGCTTTAGATTAGATTAGATTAGTAAAAACTCACAGATTACACCACCAAACCGTTCCAACTTTCCGCCTTGCACTGGTGGAATATTTCAATGTCAATATCTTCATATAGTGAGATGAGATTGACTTTTTGCAGGGACGTTTAAAAACATGTGGAGTGGAGAGATGAGTGACATCTCATGCTGGGCCGCACAATTCAATTCATGCACAACTCAGCATGGCAGATGCTGCTCTAAGGAAATATCTAATGTTTATTTTAGAGGCTGTTCAAATCCCAAGATGCATGTTCAATAACAGACTCTGTGGAGATATTGTAGTACTCGTGCGCTCATAATGGCAGCCCACGGAGCATGTACTGCACGGTGACATTTATGAGAGCTGTTCTGCAATGAGACAAAGAGGCCGAGTCTGAACTCCAATGAATACCTCGGTTTGGTATTCCGCACTGACCCGCAGAGACGCCTGTACTCGTGCGAAAGTATGTTCCGTGTCATTATAGTAATCCAGAAATCCTTATGGGAGACTGGCTTGTGCAGTTTGGATAATATGACTGCGGATAATCCTGCGCTCAGAAGCTGGGTCGCATGAGACTGTGGGCTAGAGAACGCTTCAAAAAGGCCTTTGTAAAGCCACTGACTTGCTCAGTGACTCTCCAAACAGAAGGACTGAGTGCCATTTGATGTGTTGTTAGTGTTTGCAGGGCCTCACACTTCACCCTCTCTGGATTACTGTGGGAGTTTACTGTAGTCCGAATGTCGGCCCCCGCAGCTCAAGTGTCCTCAGCTTTAAACGTAGTCTCAAATCTCATTTTCTCAAACAACAATGTTGTTTTTGAACTTGAACCATGTGATTCTTCCTTGTCCTGTTCTGCTTCTTCATCTCCCTTATCTTTTTCTGCTGCTTCATCTGCTGCTGCTTCTGCTGCTTCTTCACCTGTTGCTTTTTCCTCCGATGCTTCTTATGCTGCTGCTTTCCTATTCTTCTGCTGTTTTCGTTGTTTTTCTGCTGCTTTATCTTCCTCTGCTACTGCTTTTACTCTTCCTCTGCTCTTCATCGTCCTCTTGTTTTGCTGCTGCTTCTTCTTACTCTGTTGCTTTTTCATCTATTGATTCTTCCTTTGCTGCTTCTTCCTTTTCCTCTGATGTTTTTGTTGCTTTTCTACGGCATCTTCCTCTGCTAGTGCTTTTACTCTTCCTTCTTTCGCTTCTGCTTTTTCTTCTTCATCTATTGCTTCTTCCTTTGCTGCTGCTTTTTCATCTATTGCTGCTTCCGTTGCTCCCGTTTCCATTTCCTCTGCTGTTTTGTCTTCCTCTTCTTTTGCTGCTGCTTCCTTCCTCTGTGGCTTCTTTTTCCTCTGCAACTGCTTTTACTCTTCCCCTGCTTTTTTTTTGGTTCTGTTGCTGCTACTGCTGCTTCCTCCTCTTCTTCCTCTTCTGCTGTTTATTCCCTCTATTGCTTCTTCCTTTGCTGCTGCTTCTGGTTCAACATCTCCTACTTTTCTGTTGCTGCTGTTTCCATTTCCTCTGCCGTTTTGTTGTTTTTCTACTTCATCTTCCTCTACTACTGATTTTACTCTTCCTCAGCTCTTCTTCTTCCTGTTCTGTTGATGCTGCTGCTGTTACCTCTGCTGTTTTTGTTGCTTTTCTACTTCATCTTCCTCTGCTTTCTCTGCTCATCATCTGTTGCTGCTTCAGTTGCTGTTGCTTCTTCCTCTGCTACTGCTTTCTTTTCTTCTGCTGTTTTTGTTTTACTCATCTTCCTCTACTATCCTTCTTCCTCTTCTTTTGATGCTGCTGCTTCTTCATCCATTCCTTTGTCCTTTGATCTGGCTTTGTTTACCTCTACTGCTTTTAGTCTTCCTCTGCTCCTCTTCTTCTTTTGCTGCTGCTGTTTCTTCTGCACCACTATCATCTTTTTCTTCTTCTTCGTCATCTCTATCTTTTGCTGCTGCTTCCTTCTATCATCAGCTTCTTTTATTTCTCCTCTCCTTCATCTTCATAAAATGAATATTAGAATAAACTATTGAAAAACCAGTTTTCAGATCAGAATCAGCTGTTTTGAAGTGCTCTCCTTTGAACTGAT
This sequence comes from Enteromius mattozi, assembly GCA_032359235.1. NCBI lineage: Eukaryota > Metazoa > Chordata > Actinopteri > Cypriniformes > Cyprinidae > Enteromius > Enteromius mattozi. Next base: position 2,225,273 of record JAUMHE010000032.1, on the reverse strand, counting down.
CTCAGATATCTAAACCAAACCTAATGGAAAACACCAGAAGACATGCGATGATGTGATCTGCACATGGGTTGTGTTCATTAAGCACCCTGCCACATACAGTTTCTGTTTTTTTCCCTAAATTTACATCACCTTCTTAAAGTTGAACCAAAAATGAGAAATGTCGGTAATCACGATTGCAGTTTTGCATTTAAAACGGCAGAAGAACCAGTCATAATTCCTTAAGATCTTTACCAAAAGAATCAGCCCCAGACAGCCTCCCTCTACAGGCGGAATAAGCGAGCATTGCGAGGCGGCTTATTTTTAGTGCATCAAAACAGAACACAAAAAAACCCTAGAACAAAACAGTTTTAACGTTCATATGCTCGATGCTTGACACACAGCGCTAACCTGGTTTTTGTTTGTAGCAGTCTGGCTCTTGAGAGCTTCACTCTTGTGTAATGCTCAAGCTTTTCAGTGGAAACACTTTTATAGACACAGACAGTGGCAGAGAGGCAGAGACACGGCGCTGCTCTTTGATTGTTTTGTTTTGTTTTTTTGTTGCTTTGTTCTTTCATTGCAAACTTTCTGTTTTTATCCTTCCTGTTCTGAGCGGTTTGATTTTTATCAGTGACACCAAGCAAGTGGCTTTGCCCTCCACCTCCTCCGCTCCCTCGTCTTCAGGAGAAGGTGCTGAAGAATGGTATTAGGTATGTCGTGTGTATTGTGGTGTACCATTTCAGTCACACATACACACCCCCCCTCGCTCTTCTCGGCTGGTGCACGCCGTCTCTGTTTGTTTTATTGTGGACTTGGCAGGGCGCCAGTCTGGGCCGTCTGCCACAGCCCAGGGTACAGTATGTACAGTGAATCTTGCGCCAGGTTTTTTTTTTTTTTTTTTCTTTTTCTTTCCTGTGTTGTCTTTTTTTCAAATGATTGTCTGAAAGCAGCGGTTGTGGTAGCTGTTTTTTTGAGTTTTTTTCTTCTGGGGCTTTCGAGACCTCACGTTCTGGAGTTTGGGTGGAAGTGCATTGCAGTGAGAGGCTGATAATGGAAAAGTGCGCGCGTGTGTTTTTTCTCAGGTTTAAGGTCAGCATGGTCTGGGAGCTGCTGGGTAGTGAGGCAGCACAGTACTGAAGCAAAAAAAAAGGGGGGAAAAAAGTGACTCAGCCATTTGGAGCACGACTAGGCTATTAGTGTTATGTGAGCTTCCCTTGTGACTTCAAAGAGTGCAGAGCGTGGTCTGGGTAGGCTAGCCAAGGGACATATTTTGATCCATTTTTGAAAGGAGAGGCAAAGCTTTTCGCTGGGATTACAGATCAACATAGGCTGTTTGGCATATATCATGTGTATTTTTAACTTTTAAATATTTTTTTAATCTGCAGCTTAACTGACTATAGCTGTTAGAGGTCAACAACGATTGTATTAATATAACTTTCTTTATTTAAAAAAAATGTTTTTTTTATATTATGTATTTTTATATATTTAAAATATCATTATAAATGTAAATTTATATAATCATGATTATAGCTATTTTCTTTTTATTTTTTTATGCCATACTTGCTTCTGACTAAGTTTATTTATAGCTCAAACTGCTACTGTATTATTTTCTTTAATGTGATAATAATATTATATAATAATAATTTTCACACTTCATATTTTATAAGTATTTTTACATTATAATTATTGTAACCTCTTTGCATAGTTATTTTATCAGGATGTTATGCAACTTATCCATATTGGCTTTTTGCAAATTTGTCTAGTTTCTTCAATGTATGCTATTATGCATTTTTTTTACCTGTAGCTTTAACAATCTGCAGCTTTCACAGTTCTCCAGACAAACAGAAGGTCCACAACCTGAGGTGTAGTAACTTTCAACAGGTGCAAGACCGATAAAAATCTTGCTCTTTTTATTCTACCTACCTGTTTGGGCAAAGCTGGGTGAATTGAACTGTCCACACACATGCATACATGCACACGTACACTTGGGGACTGTGTGAACACTCTCATTAGCAAGGCGAAGTGCCTGGCCCAGGCTGATTAAGTCTGTGTGTTATTCTCCAGAGGGCCCAGCCAGTGGACCTCACTTGACTTCATTAGCTCAGTAGACTGAGACAGGGCTAACACAGCAAGACCCCTTGTACACTATCCAGCAGCTTGGCATGCGCCTTGGCCATTGCAATCACACATATATGCACTATGTGCCTGTGTTTTTTGTTTTTTTTAGTGAAAGTTTTGTAACTCTTCCGTAACCTACTCATTTAGAAGAAATGGGAATCGTTTTCTTGGCCATTGTGATCTATCAGCTGTTGCTTTCAAGTTGACTTGCAAGCACATGGGCTTTTCTTTCTTTTGATGACAGCGAATTAGCCGTTTCAATTATGGCTGTGTTACTTGGCCCGCAGGCTGTTCTTTAGCTCCATTGTTGCCGAGCTATTATCTTCGCTGTGTAGGAGCTTTTGTCAGCCCATTTCACATTGGTTTCCTGGTTCATGTCCTCAGCTCCATGTGTTGACACTCTGTTTAAGCACAGGAGCAGTTCTCAGATATGTTTCCTCGTTCTTCAAGGTGAGAAAAATTCTTTTTCTCGAACTGCTTTCGTTTCTAACCCTAGCATGATCTGGAGTCACAGTGAGTCAAAATTGTGCTTGTGGATTTGTGTATAATAGAGAGCTTTTTTTTTTTCCAAGTCGTGACCCAACAAAGTATTGTATTAATAAAATAATATATTTTATATAATACAACAGTAATGTCACATAATTAAAAATACAATATATAAATATATAATTATAAGATTTTAATTATTATTTTTATTATTATTATTATTATTATAACAGTACTTTGTTTGGTCAACATTTCATGTCCAATATAAAATTCAGATCCTAAAAAAAAATAGTAGTAGTAATTTTAAATAGCTCAAGAAAGTAAAAAAAAAAAAAGGAAACATTATGGTTGGCAATAAACTGTCACCTTTTTAAAATAAATAGTTTTGTTTATGGTTTTCAAGGTTTCATGCAACTTGCCCATGTTAGCTTGTATCAAGTGACAGATAGGTGATTATTATTTCTTTCATTGTGTTATTTACATTTAACATTGGTTTTTCTCTCATGTCCGTGATCTTGTCAAAACAGAAATGGGTCATGACCCTCCAGTTGAGAACCACTGCAATAGGCAGCTGAACAGAGACACTGAAAAATGTGAAGCATGAAGGAAGAGGAAAAGAGAAGACAGAGAGAGCATTTCCCTCTTTCTTTCTCTCTCTCTCTCTGTCAGAAAGTGCCGGGCTCCCACAGTCTGGCCCCTCGCCAGCTCTTCCCTCACAGTGATGACATCATCAGCTGCCGGCAGGTCTGGATGTTCTGCCAACATTCCAGAGCGTTTATGATCGCTCGCAGATGTGAGTCCAGGAACATACTGTACCCAAACTAGAAATTAATGAAACTTGACTGCTTTCCAAGCCACATATTCCAAAATAGAGAGCCTGCAAATGGGACAGGAGGAGGGGTGGGATGGAAGAAAGGGCTCTAAATAAAGAGTGGGGGGAAAGGGGGAGAATGCCCTGGTGCTCAACGCTCTCATGTAAATTCTTCACAGCAGCTGATAAAGCCCCCGTCTCACCCTCCTCTTCCCTCCCTCCCTCATGTGCAATAGTCAGGGGATGACGGGCCACATGGATAAATGGCCTGAGCTTCTGTTTGGCCGCGTGCCCTAAGTTCTCTCTGGTGGTTTAAACCCATAATACTTTCCGTGACCTGTTGATGTACATTAAATCCCCATTTAAAACAGCGTTTGAATTATGTGCCACATAATTCTTCAGTTATGAGGTCCAGGAGAAATGATTATGCATGCGGGTAATGGCTCTGTAATTGTTTGACAAGTTTACATCCCATCAAAATGCTGACATGAGTTTATTCTCATGATGCCCAGGGATGGTCCAACATGATAAATATTAATGTCTGCTTTAGTGTCTCTGTGATTAATGTTTTAAGTCATGAACAGGAAATTATAAAAGCTCACAGACTTGAGTGAGTCCCTAAATACTATGATTTCATCTGAATAAGACCTAAAGTCTGTGTGTTAAACGGAAGAAACCGTTCTTCATTCATTGTGTGTGTGAATATGTGTGCATATATATTAATGTTGTCAAACAATCACAATTAATTAAATCCAAAATAAGTTTTAGTTTACATATGTGTGTGTACTGTGTATATTTATTGTGTGTGTGTGTATATATATATATATATATATATATATAATATGTATATATATTTACATGCATATATTCATATATTTTATTAGTTATATGTATATATAATATATAAACATAACATTTTTCAGAAAAAATAAAATAAATATATATATAGAATATAATATATAGAATTAATTTTGATATTATAATGCATATTGCAATTTTTTTTGATATATTCTGTTCCTGCATTTGTTACTGATGTACACATCAGCTTAGATTTTTTTTTTTTAGATACAGTCATATTTGATATTTCACAATTCTTTCTGCGAAAAAGGATGAAAAAAGCGACATCACTATGCTATTTTTTCCCCTTTAGGATGGTTCCGTTTAAGGATGTTTGGTATTTGTTTCATTCCTCTGCCTCTTTTCATTGCAGCCATCATCTTGTTAACATTTTTTGATTAAAACATGGAATAAGCTCACACCAGCTATAATACCCTGTAAAAGATCCTGATCTTAGTCCTTTGTTGTCGGGTATTGCAGCTTTAAATCCCTTTGGTTGCTAAGTAGCAAGTGCCCCTGTGCTCTAATGGGCTGATTTGGTATTCAGCTCAATGCCGGGTCTTATTTTTGTATGCGAGACAAAGTGTTTTGATGGAGGGTGATTGCAGCAGCGTCTGGAGGCTGTTTGGGAGTTTTATGGGCTGTACAGTACACCGTGTGCCTTCTAAAACAGAACACAGGCGATTGAATTTTGGATTTGCTTCATCATTTCTCTCCTCTGAGCAGCCTCTGTCAAAAAGGGAGCGTTGCTGGAAGGGCACAGATTAATTTGTTCTGCTGGAAATAAGAGCGGTACAGCAAAACACACACACAAACACGTAATATGCGCACGCACAACGAGCATTCTGAAACGTAACTACACCAGGGAATGCTTCAGCCGTCAGAATGGATTGGTGGCTATGAATGGAAGTGATGCTGGTATTGCATGATTAGGCAACGCATAAATTGACTTGCGTAATGTATTTGAAGTGACATCTTTGGATGATATAGATTTAGCAAATTTATAAAAAATTATTAATATTGTGTTAACGATTTTTAAATCTTTAAGCTTTTTTTTTTTTTCATTTTTAGGCCATTGCAGTTGAAATTGTTCAAATTGTGGACAGGGTTCTTGTTTGTTTTAGATTTTTTAATATTAATATTATGTTAACCTTTTTTTTTTTTTTTTTTTTTTAAGCTTACATATAACATTTTATTTTATTTTAATTTAATTTATTTTGTATTAGCTAGTTGTCAAGACAGTGTTTCTTATTAGTTTAACTTTTGTACTAAAATAACTAAAAGTGAAATAAAATTGTGTGTGTGTGTGTGTTTTTATTTTTAAAATTTGTTTATCTTTTATTTTATCTTTTTATTTTATTTTATTTTGAATGCTTTCATTTTTAGGCCATTGCAGTTAAAATTGACAGGGTTCTTGTTTATTTTAAATTTTTTATATTAATATTCTATACATATTTTTTTATTTTTTTTTTATTTTATTTTATTTTATTTTATTTTATTTTGAATGATGTAATTTTTTTAGGCCATTGCAGTTGAAATTGTTCAAATTGTGGACGGGGTTCTTGATAGTATCTGAGTGAAAGGCTCTTTTATTGTTTTACGACACTAACAAACATTGGACGCAATCTAGTCTAGAAAGCTGTTTTGTTCTGTATCTCAGTTTTATATCAGTTTATATCACGGTAAATCTTTATGGTGCAATCGCTTTCACCTCACTGATAACTCTGCTGACACACATATGAGGGAATGCCTTGACCTAATCAAGGTTTCATCACTCATTCACAACAATAGCTGATAATTAATCAGCATCAGAGAGATACCACCCTGCAAGTCCTGCAGAACTAACCGCACAAATCAGTCAAGCCTCTGATTTGCGTGCGTTTTAGGTCAAACTGATTTAAACCAGTTTGGTGAAGTTGCAGTTCCGCCACCAGATTTTAGACACTGGCAGGGTCCCTGGAAAAAATGATGATTTGTTTGTTTATTGGGTTTTGTTTGTGTTCAAAGATCAAGGCTTTGATTGCAGCTGTGAGCCAGTGGTTGAAATGCAGTGGTGTGGTGTGTTGTTGCTAGTAGCGTGTGTGTGTGTGGGGTGGGGTGGGGTGGGGGGGGGTCTGCAGGAGAGGAGGGGGTGGGGGGGTTTGTAAGGGGAGGCTAAATTTAAATTGTAATTGGCCGACTTCCACAAGCTTGCGGGCATTTTAATGAGTCATAATAACTTCATTTAAAACCAGCTGAGCAGAAAATAGATTGGAGAGGAGCCTGTGGCCAGTATGGATTTGTTTTTTTTGTTTCTTTCTTTCATCGTTGAGGCCGGACCCACTCTGCCAGGCCTGATGGGCCGCTGAGCAGACAGACATCCTTTGTGGATTTATCATATCACTGTCCACTTTGCATTCAGATCATATTCGGACAGTTCCCACCAGCTTCATGTTCCATATAGAGTGCTGAGCAGTCGGACAGTGCGTTCATTCATGAGTTGAATACATCAAATGTCAATACTTTAGTACACTTCCTAAATGGCTTTTTCTGCTATATCAAAGGAGTAGTTCACCCAAAAATTGAACTGTATGTTTTTTTTTTCAATTTTTGAATTTTAATTTTAAAAAATGGCAGAATCATATTACTGTTAATTTCATGGCTATGTTTATGAACTAATTCTAAAAACAAACCTTTTCAAATATATATA
>JAUMHE010000032.1:2191695-2203503 GCA_032359235.1 Enteromius mattozi | reverse complement strand
TTCAGATCATGTATAAATCTCAATTTCGGAAAATTAACACTTATGACTGGTTTTGTTGTCCAGGGTCACATATATATGTGTGTGTGTATATATCTTTTTGTATATATATGTGTGTGTGTATGTATGTGTGTGTGTGTGTGTATAAAATATTATTATTTATTTATTATTTTTTAGGAAATTACTGTTTTTATTTAGCTTTTGTTCGTACCAAATTGATCAGATCTGACAGTATAAAGACATTATACAATCAAAGAATCCTGGAAAAAAATTAATTTCAACATTAATATTTCAAATTCAGAGGAATAAATTACGTATTATAGAATGAATATAGAATTTAAAAAAAACTATTTCTGTTATTGCTATTTTTGATCAAATAAATAAGACTTTTCAGTGTATGTATGTTTCTGTAGATTCAAGTGTTAAAATACTAAAGTATCTAAAATCTAATTAAAATTGTAGTTAAAAGAGCTTTTGTTAACTTGTTTGAGTTTTAGATGGTCGGCACGATTCCTGCCTCATTCCAGACTAACACCGCCACTTCAATGGGTCCCTTTGTAGGCTCCTCTCATTTCTGTTGATGTCAGAGAAATCAGCTGCTGTGATATGTTGATTGGAAGAATAAGGGGCCCTTGTGTACAGCCTGTAGTATTTCAGACTGGTAAATCAAGTTGGTTTCACCTAATTATTTACATATTCTATTTATTCAGCATTTAATAATCCTATTTGTAGCAAAGAACAGAGATGAGGTTATCTGAAAGCATCAAAACAGCTTGTAATGTACCTGAACTTTACAGTGAGGCTCTTCAAATGACTGTTGATGGCATTCCTTGGCGAGGTGTTTGTCGCCTGTGACGTTAGGGGCTTTTAGACAGTCGGAGAGGTTGGTTAAGGCTCAGAAACGGTCGGTCGCATTTGGTGCCAGGACTCTGAGAGAAAAACAACATCATGTGCTGTTGTTGACGCACAGCCCCAGTGCTACTGGAGTCTCAGTTCTGACCTACTTTAAAGGGCAGCCCAATTTGAAGAGACTTCAGCTTCACGATCACTTATCTCAAGGGTCTGCAATGAAAAATTCACACATGAATCCTGCTGAAGGGGCCTTTGTGTGTTTTTGTGCATTTTAAATAAGGGGTATTGACTTTTACAGAGTGCGAAACGGCATGTCTCATTTCAATCTGAAGCACTGATATGATGTCTAGCCGAGAGATGCGCTTTACCACACACAGCGGTGCTTTATTTGCTGTGACGGCTCGAATGAAAGATTTGAGGCGAGGGGGGGAAGTTGCAGCGTTTCTACTGAAGCTGCGCAACTCAGAATTGTGTTTTGACAAAACTATTATGAGGAAACTGACCATGAAGCTCCTGGGTCTCCGCAATCAGATCTCTATCGATGAATCAGTTAGACTTTCAGGACTCTCCCGCTCAGCGATACGCCTCGAAACATCACAGCCATTATTGGTTTACCGTTCACAGATACCACTATAGACGAGGTCAGTGGCGTAGTTGTCACACAGCCTTCTTTTAACCGGCCGAGCAGCTGACTTCATGTAAATCCAGATATAATAGCAGCGACTCCCCCTTCCCTCTTGATTTCCTCTCGTCCTTTTTAAGTCTTGTGTTACAGGGAAAATATGCAAACCATTTTGGAGAGAGAACAGCGGATTTGCTCGGTGGGAACACGGCGTGACTCCAGTGAACCAGGCCACAGAGTAAACACTTTCTTCTCTGAAGCCAGAAATAGTTTTGACAGAGCGAGAGAAAGGAATAGAGCAACACGGCTGTGTTTTGGCACAGCGAGAAAGAGAAAAGAGCGCTTTTTTTGGGTTCCCTCGCCCCCCCCATCACTTTCTCTCCCACATCTGAAAATATCCCCGAATAATGTGCCCAAAGGCTTCCACTTCTCAACCCCTCTGCGAGCTTGTCACTCTCGCAAATGGGGTCGGTGCCACCGGTAAACACAGGTCATGTCATACCCCTCTATTAACTCAATCACACCGCTACTAGTAGAACGGCTGTTAGGCATTTAGTTAATTGTGACGTAATTAACCTGTCAGTGTGCATTAAAGTTGCACAAGCCAATTCGTATAAATGTGGGCTGGTTTGGGCATCCTGTTCAATTTACACAATGGCAATTTTGTTTGCTATAGTGCTTCAGAGGTGACCAGAAGCATAATGCCAATGAGGGACCATGTGCTTTAGAGAATTTGAAAAACTATGACTATTTTGTCCCCCAGTATAACACAAAAGAATTTATTATGACACAAGAGTTGAAAGAAAGAAAAATGTATACACTGGCTGTCAGAGGTTTGGAATCATTCATATTTTTCTTTCTTTCTTTTATTGTCAAGACAGCATTTATTTGATTTATTACTATTTAAAAATGTCTGTTTTCTGTTTGAGTTATATTTTAAAATGTAATATATTATACACACATTAACTTTTAATTAAAACATCTGCAGAATTTTGACTGCTAGGGAATATAGATTGAAGTCACCTTCAGGATGGTACACTTACAAGAAAAACTCTCAGGGGCATTGATTTAATCCAAATGTGTTTTTCAGTGCAATTTTTTTTTGTACAGGACAATGAGCTCTTAGCCTGAATTGTGGCAGTGTTTGTAGGTAAAGGCTGATGGGGTTGGATCGCTCTGAGACAGCATGGCATCAGAAATGGTGTCCATGTGCTGGTCAGCTGCAGCTGATTAAATGACTATTAGCTGTGCCAGACTCTATCCCCATATCTCATTCTACATCCATTACTGAGCAAGCTGTCCCACTCTCAAGCGGAGGACCCATCTGTCCGAGCCCCGCTGACCGCCTGCACCCAGCTTGGTTACTGTAGGCCTTCATTATTCTCATTGCAGGTTGGCTGTACGCTTGCTATTATTGCTGCATTGATGTGCGAACTAACTTAATTTCCCACTATTTTTAGTGACAGCGCAATACATACTGTAAATTGCATTTCTTTTACATAAAAAAAAAAAAAATCACTAATTTGTAACCTAAATGACTTTCTAATTACGTTTTCCTCGTAACTGTTTTCCCTTTCTTGTGTCATAAAACCTTTCATTCTGCAAACAACTCTGCCCGTTCTGTTTTGAGCTTGCAGGGTGAATAACAGGTGACATGGAGCAGACTTTAAACCCGAAATCATTTGACCCCCGTGTCAATTTAGCTTTTCAAGCTCTATTCAGAGGGCTGTAAGATTTAAACGAAAAGACTGAAAATGATTATCTGAATGTGTTATGTGGGATTTTGCCGGTCCAGCAGAGGCAGCGGCTTAGACCCTGTTTGACGCTTAAATCCTTTGAAGTGGTGTGTGCGCGAGTGTGTGTTTGTCCTTATGCCAGGTCTATTGAACACAAGCTTTTTTATTTTGATTTTTTTTTTTCCTCTCCTCTCCCCAAATACAGAGGGCACAAGTGCTTGGACTCTGTATCAGTGACCAAATTAAATCAAGCGCAGACCAGCCTGGCCTCTCTGTTTTTTTCACAACTAATTTTTTCCCTAGATAGGATCTAAATGAGTTTTCCAGTGGGTGAGATGCTCAGTTGGCTGATGGATACCATGTGCAGACGTGCGGCCAACACCCAAAAGTAATCATCTGTTGGCAAGAATGTTTAGCCATTAGGCGAAGTATAAATTCCCACAATGAGCTCCACTTTTATCAACTAAGTCGATGTAAGCGGTCTGCTTGGGAACTCGGGCCGGTGGCCCTTCGATGAAGACCCACCACAGTCGACGTGCTGTACTGAGGGTCACCGTCCCAGCTTAGTAGGTACAGTGGGGGGAAACGGGGTTTTGTGGCATCTCTGCGTGATGGCCACAGCCTGTATTGTTTCTCTGTGGAGATTTGACAGCAAATAGTTATGTCTAAATCCGTCTGGCACAGAGTTAGGGAAGAATCTCGACGAGAGAGAGGCTTTGTGAGGAGAGGCAGCAGCACATGTCCAAAAGAAAATAAAAGTTTTGTGGGGAGATTACGGACTCCTGTAGGCCCGGCGATTCACGTGCTGTAAAGAAGCCAGCAGGAAACTCCCGATCTTGTCCGCCAAACTCGCCCGAGATGGGATGCCCCTGCCCGCTACAATAAGACTCATCCTGTGTTGAACAAGCATTATCCGCCTCAGTTCTGAATGCATTGCATCTCAGTGCTAATAACCATAGGTAATTAAAAGCTGAGGGGGTGTTAAGATCTGAAGTACAGGACAATCTTCTGCTGTGATAAAACTAAAAAACCGTACACACACAGACCCTTTGTGGTTGAGTTTCCCACCTTGAAGTATCCCTGTAATGGATTAACCCCCATCCCGCGAGTGGCCTGAATAGACAAGGATTCACTGGAGACGCAACAGAGCTACTCCACAATAGGCCAGTCTTCTTTTGTTCCTTCAGCTTTTCGCGTAAATCCAACCCCCCCCCCCAAACCCTGTAATTAGATTTGAGCTGTTTGCAGACATCCCAAAAGTGATCTGTACAAAGCATAAAAAAGTGTACCCTTTAATTTACAGTGCAAATACTTGTGGGGGATTTGGTCCTGTTTGTTCCCCTGAAAGGAGAAGGGGGAGTAAAGGGAGGTGGAAGACACTCTTCTGTTACTTAATTGTGAACTCTGAGATTAGTGTGAACACTTCCAACCTTTCACCCCAAACAAAGGAGCGATCAAGTCTTGTTGCCTAGTGACACGGTCTTCACACCGGCCAATTTATCCAGTGAGCTGGTTCTCACTACCTGTGCCTGCGCAATTGATGGAGCAGCCAGTGAATGACTCCATAACAGCTTTTGCTCTTCATCTTCATTTCTGGGCCAGATATAAATGCCTTCATATATGAATGCCTTAATATACCTGCCTAGAGTAAAGACCTTCATATCTCTGCAGTTATAAAAGGTAAATATTCATAGGTTTTCCACAGGTTCAAAGCTCCATTCCTGTATGGTATTTATTTTATTTTACGTTCACATAACAGTGATATGCATTTTCACTGGCTCCACCACACTTTTTATTAATTTTTTTAACAATGTATGTTTACATATTTTATTCTTTGTCTTATGTAATCCTTAATGAGTTTCATATTTTAAGTTCATTAAATGATTTTCTTTACAATTTTGCAAAAAGATAAGCATATTTATCTATTTATGATGTAATATACATCTAGATTTAATCCAAGACTCGCTGTTTCTCAATTATCTAATTTATTTTGACTATAATATGCATCTATAATTGATAAATATACTTTTGATGAATAATTAATATGATGCATTTTTTTCCCATTGATTTTTAGTTTTCATCCATGTTAGTCAAAAATAACTTTATTGTTAAAATCACCAGGTGAAAATCATTAGTATAATTGCTTATAAAATAATAGCATGCATGCGTGCATGATCAAGCACCTAGGTTTAATAGAAGTTTAGGAGTTTTGAAATCCTTAACCCAAGTATGAGCAGCAGTAATAGTATTGCATGCCTTAGCACTGATTATATGTAAGCTCTTCACCTTCAGTTTCTCTCACATTCCCCAAAGCCTGCCTGTTCCCAAACAGAGTTGAGTTGTGAGCTCAGGTGGGAGCCATTACGCCATGGAGGCTTGCCCTTATCAGTTAATAGCAGGTTTCCAGAGACTAGGATTGTTTTGATAGATGACAACTGGTCACTCGCTCACAACTCACACAAAGCAGAAGAAATGAAATGCTAGGCTAGATAAGATATCACTGAAAATACTCAACCATTGATTGCTCAGTCATAAAGGTTGGGTGTGCTGCGGTCCGAGTTAATCTTTCCTCCTGTTCTTAAGACACAGGACCCAGAGTAGCATCGGGTTCAGATGCAGCCTTGAGCACCCCAGTTTGGTGCGTTTGTGTCGAAAATGAATGGTTTTGTCCTTTATTCGCATCTGCGGGTAGAAGAATGCTCTTCATTCAATTTTTTTAGGCATCCTGCTGATATAATTAGATGTTTGGATGTGTCTGTTTACTTGTTGTTTTTTTTTACACATACACACACACACACACACACACACAAAGAGAATAAAGGAATGCTGTTATGGTCTTTCATCCCCCTGTCACCCTGTAGGATTGGGTGTCTGTTTACAGTCCGGCTCAGAGGGCTGTGCAGCCCGGTGCTGACCACAGCTTCAGAATGTGATTGATTATGTGGGGTTTATGCCATTGAGAACCTTTCAACGGCTCCAGGGGGTCACAGGGTCATCTCATCCGCAAATCTGTTTCCTTTTGTACAGTGAGACACACAAAACCTTTTTCTCCCTTCTTTACCCTGGGAAAAGGGGAATGGGAATGTCATTTAAACAGCTCTCTTCTTTTACCCAGTTTCTTTCCCCATATGGCTTTCTTTAAACGTCCAAAAATCTTTGACTGAAAATTGAAGAAATTTTGGATCTGTAAGAGGAGTACTGACGTTAAAAGCATTTTAATAGATACCTTCAGATAAGTGTGCTTATATTCACAGAGCTGGCAGCAACAGGAAGCTAGATTAGAAAATTATGCTCTAATATGTAAATGATCTAACTGTGCAATCTAATTTTTTGAATATATTTTGATCTTGTTTAACTAATTCCCGATCAACGTCAGATTTATGAGACCTTCTATCAATTTTTTGCAATCAATCTCTATTATCCTGAATCTAGGTTGCTTTACACCCAACTATAAAATTTTAAATGAAAAATATAGTGGGAAAGCTGCCGCCAGGCACCCTGCCGCCTTGATATGTGGTTGACAGAACAGTGTAATTCAGAAAATGTGCCAGTCCTTGGCCTTTAGGCTCAGGTCTTTGTGGTCATACGCCCTGGATTACACTTTAACCCCAGGGAGGGTCTCTAGGCGAGGTGAAAGGCCAGCGGCCTCGTTTGGAGGGAAAAAAAGAAAATCCTCTCTCTCCTCAGGAATGCAGTATCTTCTCACCCAGTAAGCTCACTTAGGGATTTCACCACTGATAAACATTCACCTGAGACCCTCAGGAGTCGCACCCTGGGCGCAAGGTCTTGTTTGCGATGTCTCTGTCGTAACACACAGATTGTGGTGCGCATTCCTCATACAGATGCCGTTTCTAGACGTTCTCGCAGGAGGTGGCGTTTCTTCTGAGATTTTTATGTGTGTGTGATGTGTATGTGCCATTATGTCTCTTTGAGAGCACTGGGGATTCAGACTAACCCTTCAGAAGAATGTGTGGCATACAGGCCGGTCTGGTTTTAGAAACAAGAGTCTTATCCTGTGTTTGCTGTAATTTGCAGGGCTCAAGGTCTATGAGATATACAGCCCTGAGAGAGGCCAGAGACTCCCAAAGCGCGCGTCTGATTTGTGGCAGGCAGAGGAAGGCACTAGACTACAAACATTGAGAGTAAAAAAAAAATAGTCTAGCTGATGTGTATTTATTTAATCTACTCTGTTTTTAGTTTATATAAAGAATGTCCTGTTCTTATTAAACCAATATTGGCTTTAATATTAAACTCTGTTTCTGTAGTTTTTAGAAAGCAAGACTTGTTCCAGCATCTGAACGATTGTAAAGGGTCAATTAATATGAAATGAGTGAGAAACTTGCCGTTTAACGAGTGGGTTTCATGTGTAGAATAACACACGCTCCTATGTTATCCATACTCTCAGAGGTCATTTAAGGTCTGTCTATGTCTTAACTGGAAGCTTGTGTGGCCGCTGCTTATGAGGGCAGGTAGAGCTCCCCCTGCTGGACGTCTCAGGGGTAGTGCACTTGACAGCATACTCAAGCCTTGTTCTTATTTTCTTCTTCTTTGTCGTTCTTTATTCTTTAATATATGGAGACCAGCAAAAAAAAAGCTGTATTTCAACACAACATGTCAGTATAAGTGCACTTCGACTGCATATAAAAGTCGTTCAGATAACTTTGTAACGGCACCATGCCAATCCTACTTTCTGTCTGTCGGTTATGAAATGCGTCCTTTGATATTTTTCCCACGTGGCTCCAAACAAAGCAGACATAATTGAAACCAAGTCGCCAACCTTGAAATATGACAGATAAAGGTGCGCACTAGATGTGTTGTGCGGCGCCATCGATTTGATTTGATTTTGTCACTCTCGCTGTGCTTTCTTTATATCTCCCATCTGTCTCTCTCTCCTCGCTCGCTGATTCATTCTCGGGTCGGCCGCAGCACATGGATGCAGTGCATTGTGAATTCACAGAATGACATTTGTGACCACAGGCTCTTTGAAAATATCGCTGTTCTAGTACCTGACGGCCCGTTAATATGATTCCAAAGCATATCCCTTTCACATATAGGAAGTCGAATGTAAAAGAAAATACAGAGCTGTGATTGAAAAGGAGAGACTGCATATAACTATATGTTTTCTTATTTAGTAGCAAGTGAAATGCCAGGAAGCTTGCAGCAGCAAAGGGATGCTGGTTTGCTTGTATGTGGCTGGAATAATAAGATATCACCTTAAGATCTTATTTGACGGCTCTCTGCACTTCTGTCCCATGACAAATGCTTTGATGATAATCAGGCGGCAGGACTGGAGGTCAGCCAGGATCTCATTGGGAGTGACCCGTGTTTGGTGAATCTATCTGTCAGAGTAGTTCCTCACATCTGTGAAAGATGTTGTTTGTGTGTTTTGCGAATGTGTTTGGGCATGCAGAGCCTTCTTTCCTTTTAAAAAGCTCATTACTGTGGAGATAGTGAATTAACAGGTGTTAACACACAGGATAAATGACAAGCTGATGAAAGCATCTCTTCCAGTATCAAATGTAAATTAATTAGATTCTATCTAAATTAAACACGCCACAAAATCATCATGGGGCGACGGGGCCTTTTTGAACATTTGGTGGGCTTGAGTTTTACGAACTGATAATGTTTCCTTTTCTTCCGTTTTTTGCTGTTTGAAGCTCGCTAAGCCCCTGATTCTTTTTCCCATGGACCCTTTAAGCATCTCCAGTTGTCTAATGCATCCTCTAATGTGCTCTCACAATGAAAACATCTCTTAGTTTATTGCCGTTTTTTTGAAACCCTCCGTTTTCACCAAGGATTTTTACCTGGGAGTGTATAGAGCACGCCTTCCACGCTCAGCGGCTGCAAAGCCAAATCAATTGGCTTTCTAATGGAATTAAAAAGGGGGTTGAAGTGATCGAGGCAGACCTCTATATTAGTTGCTTCAAAAGCGTTTCCCCCAGGCCCCTCGTTTTTTCTTTCCTCCCCAAGCACTGATGCCGCTTGATCGACACTCAGCTGATCTATAAATAAAGTCTTTTCTTTCTTCACAAAGACTTTGCGGTTTACTGTTTGTCCTCAAGGTCAGGGTCAGGCTGTTCTGAAAAGACATGTTCCAGTGATCATTAGGAAAATAACCCGGTCCTAATTGAGACGGGCAGCTTCTGTCAGCTGTGTGAGGAAAGCAACTCTGAAATTCTCTGATTTTTCCCTTGCTGCCTCCCTCATTCTCATTTGCACCGATTCTCTAAAAGAACAACAAATCTATATTGAGAATAAAGACTTTAGCACCTGCTTCTATTAAACTGTCCGTACATTTTTTTGCGAACAGATAAAAAACTATGGTACACTAGTCAAGTTCCACAATAACTGAAATGCTTACGCTCTCCGCGTGACCTTGATACGCTTGTTTTCCCCAGCGATCTTGAGACGTTTAGTCACAACATCGTTTTACATTTCATTGCGTTGTTTTGTTTTGTTTACGGTGTCGAGAGTTGGAGAAGACACTGTAGCACTATAACACCACTGGCCTCCAATTTATGGAGCATGTTGATTGCCTTCCATTTTCTCATTTGAGTCTCCGTATGACAGAGAGAGCCTTCACGGTTGCTCGGCTGAGCATTCATTCTTAATGGTGAATTTAAAGCACGCAATCCCGTAAAGGAGCCCAACAAAGCGAACTTGTGCGCGCCATCGGGAAGGTGATTTTGCTGGGCAACAGGCTTGTTCGTCGACCCTCATTTCCTCTAAGAGCTACACAAAAGCCTACATTAAGCTGGAAAGAGGCATGCCAGTCCTATTATTCTTAATACCTTTATCTATATATGTTATTTGGCCATGCTTCTCCAGAAGCATTTAAATATGATTAACACTGGCGCTTCTTCATTTTTTTTTTCCCCCTCCTCTTTATATTCACAAGCAGATCATGGCCCACCGGCCCCCCCATAGTGTTTTTGTAGCCGCGCGGCTTTAGAGTTCCATTCTCATTCCTGTCGTCTCAGAAAACAAAACAAACTCCTGTTCCTGTCAGTTGGGTCAGAGATAGGGGCAGCGGTGGGGTGGTAACAGTGAAGGGTGGTGGGGGTGCAGCAGCTCAAAGCCTTTTGTCCAGTGGGAAAGACCGTGTCAGCAGCCAGTGAGAAAAGGGGCTCCGGTCATTTGGCCACAGTAAAAGACCAAAAGTGTAAAGATTAGGGACATAAGGGGTCGAGGTAAAAGCCTATGACTAATGTGGCTGGTCATTCACAGCTCTTTCCACATTGTTTGTCCACTGTCCAAATGGTCACTGGGAATAAATCACAGCGAGAGAGGGAGCTTGGTGGATTTCTAGGCTTGACTTCCTGTGAGATTACCGTGTAGTGAAGAAAGTCACTTGCCTTTAGATTTTTCTCACTTTCTGATTTTTAGATCAGCATTTCAGATGAGAAGCAACCGGTTTTTGTCTCATCCAGTGACTGCTGTTTGTACTCATCATATGCTACGGAAAAGTTTGGGATCATTAGGCTTTTAAAGTCTCATTCTCACCAGTGCTGCATTTAATTAATCAAAAATACAATAAAACAGTATTATTGTGAAATATTATTTACAATTTTCAAATATAACTTATTTATTTGACTGCAAAGCTACATTTTTAGCAGCCATTACTCTTAGCACTCTTAGCATTACTCTTAGCCACTACTCATTAAATCATACTGATGTGCTGGTTTAGTGCTCAAAAACATTATAATCTTATTATATCTTCTTATAATTAATGATAAAAATAGTTGCGCTGCTTAATCATTTTGCAATTTTGGGATCAGTAAGCTGTTTAAAGATTTGTGCTTACCAGTGCTGCATTTATTTAGTCAAAAATGCAATAAAAACAGAAAAAAATTATCTACAATTTAAAATCTCTGTTTTCATATATTTTAAAATGTAAATAATTTGTCTACGTTTTCAGCAGCCATTGCTCCAGTTCAGCCACACAATCCTTTAAATAAATCTGAATATATATATATATATATATATATATATATATGTATCATTCAGATATGCTGGTTTAAAACATTTCTTAATTAATGTTGAAAACAGTTGTGCTGCTTAATAATTTTTTGAAACAGTGACACTTTTTCCAGGATTCTCAGATGAATGGAAAATTTAAAACAGCAGCATTTATTTGAAATGGGTATCTTTTGTTACTTTATAAATGTCTTTACAGTGACCTTTCTAATGTTCTGTATGTTTTTTATGTCCTTATTTCAGTGACTTAAAAAATTTCCATTAACCACTCGTAAACGTTGTTTTCTCAAAAACGCAATTATGTACATGCTGCTCACATACAGTGGGGCAAAAAAGTATTTGGTCAGCCACCAATTGTGCAAGTTCTCCCACTTAAAAAGATGAGAGGCCTGTAATTTTCATCATAGGTATACTTCAACTATGAGAGAAAAAATGAGAAACAAAATCCAGAAAATCACATTGTAGATGTGTTAAATGAATTAATTGGTAAATTCCTCTGTAAAATAAGTATTTGGTCACCTACAAACAAGCAAGATTTCTCACAGAGCTGTAACTTCTTCTTTAAGAGGCTCCTCTGTCCTCCACTCATTACCTGTATTAATGGCATCTGTTTGAACTCGTTAT
>JAUMHE010000032.1:2174856-2188906 GCA_032359235.1 Enteromius mattozi | reverse complement strand
ATATATATATATATATATATATATATATATATATATATATATATAATCAATTTTAATGTGTGTATGTATATGTATGTATGTGTAAATATATATATTTATTTTTTTGTATTTTTGCCATTTTTGTAGAGATTCTAACATAGGCATACTTTCTATTTGTCGTAAAAATAAATTTCAAGCCTTTAAGAAGTATTTCCATTTTTCTTTTTTTTAAAGTCATGATAAAAATATTTGTAGCCTGAACTGCAAAAACACGTTTACAAATGCATGCGTCGTTTGAAATTTGCGACTGAGATTTTTAGAAGTTTCAGTCATGTAGTAGTGTTATTCACAATATGTTGTGCATGTAACATCGCACACAAAGCTTATTCGTGTTCTCTTATCCAGTTTAAATGGTAAACAGGCGAATGAGTGAGTCGTTTGGGACATGACATATGCATGCATGTGTAAATACAGTAATTCTTATCCTGTCAGATGCCTTGATAAGTGGAGCACCCCGGCGAGATGTCATGATGGACATCAGCAGAGGCATGATTTCCAGTTTTCAGTCCTGTTTGACAGCTACTCTCTTCTGCCGGCATCCTGCTGACGCTTAAGTCATTACTATGGCAACCCGTGTGGATATAGCAGATATTGACTACACCGTCTGAACAAACACCTCTGATTTCATCACTTGCTCTATGACAGCACGGACACTAAAGAAAAGCAAATGAGATTTATGTGCACAGTGAACACGAGAGCACGCCAGAGTCAGACAAATCCAGATTTCTGCATGCGTGTCGTCTGCTTCAGAGAGCAGATGAGCTTTAGTTATTATGGGACTCATCAGCACTGTAAACTTGAGAGAGCTCCAGACATCCTCCAGACACTCTCGCCTCCTTGGTATGAATCGTCCGTATCTCATTCCCTGCACTAATTCCAATTTAATTGCCAGTGGCCTGAAGCCTCCTCAATAGGAGTAACAAATGGTTTGATTTTGTAGACTTCATCAGACTGCATTTTAAATGCGACACTCACCCCGCGCGAATGCCAATGAGGCAGAGGAGAGGCTGCCTGTTTACTAATTATCCTTTTTCTTACTGGGAGCCACACTGCAAGGGTTGTCTGATTAAATCGGATTTGTGGGATAGGGGGGAAAAGCAAGCACGGTCCTCTGCTTTGTAAACGATCCTCATCCGAGGCAAGGGCCAGCCGTGCACTGTAAATTCTGCTCTCTTAAAGGGACACCGTGTCTTTTGTAGACCTAACGCAGGGGTGGGTCCACTCGTAAATTCCTCCCCCCGGCATTACAGTGTTTATGATCTTTTATCACTTCATCCATCAGGGCAGTAGGATGATTCAAACACGGGCCATGATGTATATGTTATGCAGGTTTCCAGTCACACTTTTAATATGTTTGAAAATCAGCTCGCATTCAGAGAATCTGCAGCATTTTTGACACGTCAATTCATAATTCATTTTGAGGATTTTTTTTTTCTCTTCGTTTTTTAAGAAGACTTTAAAGAAAATGTACATCTCATCCCTTTGATGTATATTATAGTCCATGCAATGCAAAAAATGTCATCAAGACAATGAAGATGAAAAAGTACATCATGTTAATAAGTGATTTCAGCCGCATGTTACATATTTAATGTTTATATTTTGTTGCTATAAATAGCTATTTAAAAAAAGTGGTGTTGCAATATATTAGTAAATGATAACCATGATATTACAAAAAGAACATTGTTTTTGTGTTATGTTAAACAATCTAGCAGCACTAACTATTTGATTAATCCCCCAACAGAAGTGACAGTATTGCTCCTTAATGCTGGTTAGCACCCTTCAGAAAATGGAAATAAGGTGGTGATGATGCCCAAAATCATGTTGGAGTAGATGACAGACAAAAGTGAGATAACTGAAAAAGGTTTTCTCTGCATTGTGGTAGTTTTTTTGATTTTCCTTTAAATTTACAGGGTGTAAGACACCAGAACTGAGTGTGATTTAATGGCCAAAAAAGAGAGAGAAAATAAACAAGATAAAGATGAATTTCACTGATAGCATTATTTTTCTTTCAAAGTTTCTATAGATATCTTCATAATGTAGTTATTGTGATTTATTTTGGTATAATGTAATTAATTTGATAATAATGTAATGAAAACCTGTTATCGTGCCAGTGCTTCATTTTAAGTAGTCGTCTATTGTTGTAACCATTATTTATTTATTTTTTGATCATTTGCAATTTAAGGATGATTCAAAATAATTTAAGATTACTAACTCAAACCGGTAATTGTCAAGTGTGAATCAGTGCTCCAGAACCATACTCCGTTTTGCCGAATCCTCTTTGCAGTCACGTCGAGCTAGTGTTGAAAGCTTACTTAATTATGAAGAATCTGCCTCCAACACCTGTCAAAGTCAATAGGGCCAATTTCTTCCATGTGGGTTTGTGAGTGATGAAGACATTTTCTCTGTCTAAATGGACACTGGAGAAACCATATGGTTCCATGACATTATCTTGAGGTAATTAATATGGCTTCTACAATGACATCTGGTGGCATTAATCTATCTGAGAACGCGGCATCTCACCGCAGCCACCCGACATGAAAGTGAATTATCTGTAACTATTATTGGTGCAAAGTCTGGAAAGGTACCAGCCCCAGAATGAGAAGCAATCTTTTCGGCGGTTTAACGCAGGTTGCGCCGTCCTCATTCTTTCCCTTCCAAGCGTCAGTTTAAGGCTTTTAAATGCAGTCTGCCATTGTAATTCTCCTTTTAAAAAGCCACCACTTGAGATGAAAACCTGTTAAATCAAATAGCGTATTTTACACGTCCCCCTGTCGGGTGTCATGTATTTGTAAGGCAGACCTTCGGAGACCAATGACACTTTGATAGTAACACACAAAATGTTATTTTGTTTCTCCCTCTCTCTCCCTCTCTTGCTGTCTCCCGTCTCACCATCTCTCCTCCTGTTAGATCAATAAACAATTCATTGAAGCTCTTTTCTTTGCTTTTCTTGTCAGAGGCACAGAGGCGTTTTGAATGCATTAAGGCAGCGCTCTGTGCTGTCACACGCTCTGTATTCCAGACCAAAGCTGTCAGTCGCTGCCCTCCCTCCCTCAGCAACCCCCTCCGAAAGCCTTGGGCTCCTCTAATGCCACATTATGCCCAGCCACTCTCCCGGATTACATGGATGCGCAGTCCTCCTGTAGTCTGGGCTCATTAGGTGTCAGCCCGAGTGAGCGAGTGAGTGAATACCCTGGCCGGAGAGATGCTGCAGACATATCGCATCACACGCACACACGGCCCCTGGAACAGCTTGTACCTGTTGACTTCCCAGCAGCCTGTAGCACTCTGTCATAAAAACACTCATGTAACATCTCTTTATCTATCTGTCTCGCTCTCTTCCCGACTAAAAATCTGATTCGTGCTGGAAAAAAGACAGAGGGAGATATGAAGCCAGGCAAGAGAGGACCATTTCTCTCCGATCGCTCTGAGTGCAAGACCCCTTGTTGTTTGCATTTCATTCAGCATCACGTTACCGTGGAAATGAATGGGTCAGAAAGCCTTTAGATGTGGATCTACCCTTCAGACCTAGAGCCCTTTGGTAATGCACTCCTATAATGCTCACATTTATACATCCCAATTATAATTAAGATGCAGTCCCCATGAAAATCATTACACTGCTCTTGGGGGTTCTCGTGACTAATGTTCTCAGTATGCCGTGCTCTACACAGATATGCTCGCTTGCGAGCGCAGTAGGAAATGGTAAATTTCTCTTGATGGCCCAGTTTCACACTGAGCCAAAGTTCTGTGTTTTGCACATTATACTAATTGTGGGACTAAATATTTGGGCTTTCTTTTGAGGCTCCTCACACCCCCCACTGTACGTTAGAGGGATGTATGGTTTTGGCACCAGTTTGACCAAATTGTCTCGCCCTCCTGAGCCCCTGCTAGCACCCATTGTCCCCAAGCTCAGCGGGGCTGCCAAGGCCCCCTCTGCCCCAGAGCGCCCGGGCAGCCCTACCCCCCACCTGGCCCAAACAGCTGCCCCCGTGACCCCTCGCTCCCCTCCCTCTGTCAGACCAAAACTTCACTCACAAGCTTCACACATACTATACAGTCTTAGTGTGAGTATATATATATATATATATATATATATATATATATATATATCTATCTCCATGGCACTGGCTTTCCTGGTACTCACGTATGAAACACAAGCTTTGCAGACACATCTAATCTGTCTTTCTGCCTGGATGTCTTGTACATGCATAGTTACTTTTATAAAACATTTTGACTTGAGGACGTAATTGTAATTTTGGGTGTGGTTAACCATGTAATATTCAAGTATTACTGTATATTAGTGACTTATTACACAGGTTACTTTATTACACTAGTAGGTGACTGTGACTGAATCATTTATTCAAACGATTAATTCAAAAACATTGATCCAATAAGGAATGAAACAACCAAATTTTCTTATAAATGAATTTAACTGATTCAAGCAGGCCCTCTGAGGAAGAAAATCATGATGTTATTAAACTGTTCCCTCAACTGGTTTGTTCAAACACACCTATTAATTAAATACGTAATCACTGATCATGGTTTGATTTGGCACTATTTTATTTGGCGGAACAAAAATTGACAGTAACTATGGTAGCTTTAGTAACACATCATATCAGCTCAAACACCAACATCCTGCATACTGCGTGCTCATCAAGGTAACACATTCCAAGCAGAGCTTCAGAACAGGTGTGTCATATTTCCAAGCTCTTCGCTGAGCAACAGGTGACATCACACCTCAAGGCACTGGCGACAGACAGAGCAGCAGGAGTTTGTATTCCATCAGCACGGGCGAATTGAAACTCAAGCTAATTGACTTTGGTCTCACCAGCTTAGAAAGACACACGCTCTCCATGTGGGGTTTCTCAGCTCAAGCATCGGCTCTGTGGGAAACGCAGTTGCCTCGTCTAACTCTCACATTAAGTTTTAATCACAGCAACATTCAGTTTGTTTGCGTAAAAAACAGTATTGCATTCTTACTGTACTGCATTCTTAAAATAAAAATCCAATTTTTGTGGTTTTAGTGCATGCATATGATCTTTGACATCTTTTGTGAGACTACTAAAAGTTGAAAAAAATGACCTTCCAGTGTATTTATGCATTTAAAATGCATAATCTGTCTCTTCTGGGAAAATTATTATGGTGATTCAAAAAGGTTGATGACTCCTGCACTACACAAGATTTTTGTCTAATCAGATACTCCCCCAACAAATTGTTAATGGCTGTAATGTAACCAAAGACTTCTCTAGAATTCCTATTGCAACAGAAAATGTCGACACAGGACAGAATTCACTGGGTCTAGACATAACACCTGATTGTTTCTAGGTGTTACATGGCATATTATGCTAGACATGGTTTTCTGGTATTCCCACAAGTTGTCTTCTGAACGAGGCATGTGGACACAACCATCCAGGAGTTTGAAAGTGTTTGCAGTGGTGAACACAAGTGGAACACCCTCAATACCTAAACGGTGCTGCGCACCCGCTGTTAAGTAACGGCCAATGCTTCTTCAGGGCCATTAACTTAACACTGCGATGGAGCCAAGAGGCCCTTATAAATAGACACAGGAGTGGAGGTAAATTATGCCAAAACTCAGGCAGCAGGCAGCAAAAGCCAAAGCTAGTCCTCTATCCAGGTGTCACTTTGTCCAACTCAATTTTGCACTGTAATAGAGGCGAGTGGGTCAGCCACTTCTCTCTCTCTCTCTCTAGTTCTTTTTCTCTGCCTTACCCTTCAGTACCTCACAGAAGAGTTTCTCCCAGCCAGGCCATTTACTTGTGACGCTCTTTACTTCACACCGAGGAACACTTAATTCCAGCTAACACCAATCACATGGACACTGCACTTCCCTTCATGGCTGCCGCTTTATCAACTGTCCCCCCCTGCCCTTCTCCTGTTCCCAAAATAGTGTTCTTTCTTCAATGGAAGTGGTCTTACCACCTGAGAAATATGGTGCATTTGGAGTGAACTGTAAGATGTTAGTGTACTGGTAAAGAATCCTTGAAACCGAGCTTGAAATGATTAAAATATTGTCTGGAAAATATTCTCTCTTTAGTATGCTAACAGCATAATGTTATTGATCCAAAATGTGGCCAAATCTTCAAATTAAAAAAAAGACATGGGTCACAATACGTGGTCACTGATTAGGCTTTCTGTGAAGGGAATACTTGAAATGAAAAGTGGGCAAATTATCATCATTAAATCTTTCGGTCACCAATAATGTGGGATTTTAAGAGCAATCACAGAGCAGCTCTGGTGATGTGGCTTAGTCCTTTCCCTCCACCCCATCCAGACCCTTGAGCTCCCTGGGTCAGAGTCCACCTAACCTCTCGCATTCCTCAGAGCCTTTCCTCCCTACCCCCTGTCACCCTGTCTTTCATCTCCCTCCACCCGCCCCCTTAAATTTAGCTTTTTAAGTTACTTTACAGCCTGTAGTTTTGCCACGAACCTTCCTGAAGCAAACTTGCATTTCACATCCCCAAACTTCTTTGGGATTTCCTTCAATAATCAATGACCACCCTTTCTTTTTATCGATAAACCCAGAGATGTAAGGAGTCATTAAAGATGGAGACGGCGAGAGGGGGAGGGAAACGGCTGGGCCCAGAGAAAGCCAGAAGGAAGGCTTGTCAGTATTTATTTGCAGAGAAGCAGCAATTCAGCTGCACTGTCTGAGATTTAAGAACAGGAATAGTCGTTTCTCTCGCTCACCTCACACTCCTCCTCTCATCCTCTCAATCGCTCCCGTTTTTTTTCCCCAGCAAATGCTGATTGATCGAGCTTTATGAACATGAGACTGGGGCTCCTCATAGATTTTTAAATTAGTGGCAGCTTTGCCCCAAAGATGTGTTATCGACTCATGAAATAGAAGCGGAGCTTAAAACACTCCCACTTTCCCCAGAGTTTTCTAGAGCCTGATAATTGAAAAAAGTGTGAAGTGTGAGTCTGTGTATGAGAGCAAAGCAAAAGAAAAGGAAAAATTGCTCACTTTATGCCTTTATCGATTTAAACACGTTTTTTTTTTTTTTTTAATGGAGCTTTCAATGATTTGCTAATATTAATACCAGCCATCTAAACACTAAAGCTTTTGCGTCATTTCCTGTATCTGTCAGCTGACCTTTTGTGGCACTAGGCGTATTATATGTGCATCTCACCCTGTTGTGCTGAATTAGATTCTCCCATTGATCCACTGAGACTGAGTGTATTTTCTAAACGAATCATTGTCTTTTTCAGCTTGATTGTCCACATTGTGATCATGTGATTCACAAGAACCTGTAATTACAGAAATTATTATTATTTTTTTTTTTTTTCAATAAGTAGTCAGGCAAATAATAGTCCTGCTCCAAAAGCCAATGATGCTGTGTTTAGTTAGTCAGGACATTTTAACATGCACACTGTAAACGAAATCATACTCTCATGCTAACATCTCGTTCTTTCTGCTTCCAGGATCAGATATGGCCATCTTCTGTTTGCTGTGCGGGAAGCGCTTCCAGACACAGACGGCTCTGCAGCAGCACATGGAGGTCCATGCAGGCGTGCGCAGCTACATTTGCAGCGAGTGCAACCGCACATTTCCCAGCCACACCGCACTCAAGCGCCATCTCCGTTCGCATACAGGTCTCACATCAGTCTTAACGTTGTGCATTTGTGCCTAACCGACAGCCTCAGGAGCCACATTTTTGGAATTAATCAGTAATACATACTAATTTGGTGCTTTGATGTTTTATGCACATCCGTCAAGCCGAGCGATTATTTTAAACATGCTGAGATGTGATTCACCCTGTAGAGTGTTTAAATCAGGATCCCGGTACAGTCATTGTGTTGGCTTTTTTTTTTCTCCCACCCGTCATTCCCATCACCTTCTGGATGGAGGTGGATGGAATGAAGATAGCAGGCTGAAGTGACATGTCATTTAGCGAAAGGCCAAAGCGCTGTGATGGCTTGTGACAGCACAGATATGGCCCTCCCCAGTCGGGCTAGTCCTGCTATATGCCGGTTCCATCCCCATGTGGCCAGACGCGTGGCTGAGCAGATGCGGCGACTCTGGGAACAGTCTCCATTACTGTCTCCGAATATGAGACGCTGGAAATGAATCCCATTTTCTCCAGAAAGCCTTTCCCCCCATCGTCTCTGACCTTAAATAACAGCCTGACGTGTCAGAGTTGCTTTACTCTGTGGCGGCAGGGATGAATATTTGAAGCGAAAGCGGGAGATGAGCAAAGCCTGCCTGTTTATAGGCCGCCCAGCCTTTATTGGGCTGCTGACGGTACAAGGCGGCCGAGTGCTTACTGTACTCGCTTGTCCTCGCCGGGCCGTACATTGGAGCCGACGCTCCCGCCTGCACGCATAAATGTCAACGGTCTGCTTCACCACAGACATGGTGGAGGGAGAAAGAGAGGCTGTGACGCAGCGTCGCACTAGTTTGAACCCAATTCTCTGTAGGCGTGTATTAAATTACAATGAGCACTAGCAAGCACCCGTTTAATGTGATGTGGGGGCTTTTGTCAAGGAGCTGAAAGGGAAAAACTGCTATTGGCACTTGCAAAAACCACCGAAAATAAGTCTCTAAATTTTTTCTTAAATAGGACAAAAAAAGAAGACTCGCTGCTCACATTTAATTCTCCTTTGATCTTCTTAATCTCATTCACAGTGTATTTTTTAATGCTGGAAACGGAGTCGCTGATGTGATAAGCACTCAGATGTTCCTCCAGAGCAGTGTTTCCCAACCTTTTTTTATCTTATGTACTCCCACAGCCCTGTCAATAGGGCTCCAGTGCTCTTTTATCAACACCGCACCAAAAATATCTTCCTTGAATTTGTTTACATTTAATATAATTGTCGCCATTGTTACATTTATTTACTTTAAAACAATCACTACATCTTGCGTCTTGAATGTTTGACTAAAGATTTTTTTTTAAAAAAAGCCTTGTTGCTCTTCAATCATAGACATGTTTTTTTTTTTATTTAAGTAAAATCAAGTCTATAATGGTTATAAATTATTAACCATGAGCAAAACATACATTCACAAACATTTTGTAAAGTGTAAAGTGTATTTATATACTATATGTCTCACACACACACACACACAAACACACACATATATATATATATATATATATATATGTATATATGTATATGTGTGTGTGTGTGTGTGTGTATATACATACATGCATACATACAATTTTTTTATATTGCCTTTCTGTCTTTTATTGGTTTAAAAATTTTAAAATTCAATATTTTTAATAATTTTGAATTACAGTTCTGAATTGTTGGAGTCAGTATATATTTTTTCTTTTTTTTTCATTAAAGGGTGCATTAAACTAACCAAAAATAACCGTAAACACAATTATTATGTTACAGAAGATTTTGACAAATAAATGCTCTTCCATACACCATGGTATATACCAAAGATGTAAATTATAGATATAGATAAGTATGAAGTGTTTTATTAATCGCCAAATCAGCGTATAATAATAATAATAAAATAGAACATTATATTTCATAATAGCACTTTTTTGACTGTATTTTTGATCAAATTAAGTCATTTATATTTGTATAGTTTGCGCATTTAGTTTTGCTTCTTTAGTGCATTAAATGCATGAAACTGTAAAATATTATCTAATATCAGTTGCAAATGTTAAATCAAATAAATTCATTTGTATAGGTAAGCTAAATCAAAGCATTTTCAGGTGTTCTATGCAGTACGTGTTCCTAAATCACTGCTCTGTAAAAACGCTGAAGCAATAGCTTAACATATCCCTTTTTGCTCCACGTGTGTGGTGCCCACTCAAAAATAAGTTAAATGAGTGATTATGGGCCCACACAGTCATTACTTGGTAATTCAAGCCCAAGCTTAAATTTGATTTCAGTCATACCTTAGCCTAAATGCTGATGCAGAACCAATTTTGACAGGATTTCAGCAAATGATTACACGCGTTTCCACTGATTTTAGAGAGGAATTTCTGTTCTTGAATGTACTTGCTCGTGTACTTTCCAGGCGCGCGCAGTGTGAGCGAACGCTGGCATCCATTAGGGCTGATAATCATGGCAGCCCCCTCGCTCCCCCCTCCGTTCTGCACGCTGCCGGCCGTGCCTCGTTAATATTCCGTTGTTGTTCTGTGCTTGTGTTTTATTCGGAGCCCATTTTCCATCTGCGGCGGGTGTTTTGTGTTCGCAGCTGTGTTTGATAGTGCAGCCCAGTCGAGACCCTGGCAGTGATGGATCCTTGATTTACGCTGCTTAGCGCATAATGAACTCGGCCCCTGCCTTAACGTAAGCCTCGGCCCTGCCAGGCGCCAGGCGGTGCCCGCAGACCCCAGCCAGGTACGCCACCACAGTGGTCCCCTGAGGCACGGTGGACGCAGGTGGCAGCCCCCGAGCTTCCCAAATGCCTTTTCCGCCCTCTTTGTGCCTCGCAGCCACCAGACTTACAGACAGACACAGAAAGGAACCGAGGAACACGCAGTCGGTGACAGCATCTTGATCTATCACCTTGTATCTTTACTGCCTCAAAGCTTAATGTATTCCAAACAAAGCAAAGCCGTCAAACAGAATTTGATAAGCGAATTGCCTTCTGTTTATAGCAGCAACACGCTGCATTTACATAACAGGTAGACTAAAAAAAACACCAGCCGAGTATTACGATATGAATTTGTGCCTTGTGGTATCAGGAGAGAGCTGTCACAAATTATTTTGTCAAATAAAGATTAAAGATGCTTTTACTGAGGGTAGAAGCAAGCCTGCGGATTTAACTGGTGGCCAGTTTTCTGGAGGCTAACGCAGATGTCTTCGATTGACGTGCCAGCTTAGGTGCAATTAAAGTCAGGTGAATTTGGCGCGATTGCTATTCTCGTCGCGTGCCGGAGAGCAGTCAGGGAGTGTGATGGATTGTGATCTCTTCTGCGGAGGAGGCATTTCGAAGCGCCAAATTTCTTACAGCGACTGATAACTTCATGCACACAAATAAATACTGTCACTTTTATTGATTTCTGAAATGTATGGGTTTTCTTTCTGTCTTGTGTCATCTCCTGCTTTTTTTTTTTTTCTCTTTCCCATTACTGGTGAAGCGAAGACGGTGGAGCCCGAGCAGCCGTGTAAATGTGAGGCGTTTAGCTGCGTCTCGCCACAAAACGTGCCTGAGGAAATTGACATTGTCTGGTAACGGGAGGCGGCGAGAGTCTGAGCATGACAGTACATAACGAGAAATGCAATTTATTCCCAGGCACGGTGCCGCTCGGACAGCCAGATAATGAAACGCGTAGGTCATAGACGATGACTTAAACCCTCCGCACAGAAGTGAAATGCATTAAATATGGGGAACATTACACGCCTGGCGGAGTCGTGCATCTGTACGGAGAGAGAGTGATATACGGTTAGCTGATAGTGAGACACAAAAATGCAATTAGAGCAGAGAGCAGAAAAAGAAACACCCCCGCATATCATAATATCATTGATTACTGACCTCTGAATATCCATTACAGTGCAAGACGACAGGAAGATATAGATGACAATGACCTATAACAGACAACTGATGATATTGTACTGAGAGCTTATTATGGCTTGATTTCGAATAAATATTATAGGCCAGCTGTTTAATGCTTTCTGAGAGAAAGAAATACTTGTTATTGTCCACATTTTTTTTTCTTTCCTACCTTACCTTTGTTTTTTAACATTTTTCAAAATCTTTTCATTTTACAGCCTTTCTATGTTCTGTTTATGGAAATTAAAGGTTGTAAAATTCATTCTGTTTTTTTTTTTTACATTTTGTTTTGCAGTGATACACTTTGAAAACCAACTTTTTGTTTAATTATTTATTGCTGTTTCTGTGCATATGATTCAATGGAAGATTGCTTTCCAGTGTGGATAAGTGTAAAACAGTGTATAAAGTCAGAGTAAATGCTGTTTTATGGCTCTATCAACTGTTTATCGACTATTAACATAGTTCTGTTTGTTCAAGTATCACAACACTGCAACAATGTCATTTTCTGTCACTAAAGGTATAGAAATACACATTTAAAGGGATAGTTTCCCCAAAAAATTTTAATTGTCAATTATTACTTATCTACATGTAATTCCAAACCCAAAAAACCTTTGTTCATCTTCAGAACACAATA
Organism: Enteromius mattozi; assembly: GCA_032359235.1. NCBI lineage: Eukaryota > Metazoa > Chordata > Actinopteri > Cypriniformes > Cyprinidae > Enteromius > Enteromius mattozi. The sequence goes on along the minus strand of JAUMHE010000032.1, from coordinate 2,176,760 downwards.
CATTTTTGATGAAATCTGAGAGCGTAGACAGCAACTACAGCATTCAAGGCCCAAAAACAAAGTAAGGACATAATTAAAATAGTCCATGTGACACCAGTGGTTCAACCATAATTTTATGAAGCTACAAGAATACATTTGTGCGCAAAAATACAAAATTATGACTTAATAATTTTCATTTTTGGGTGAACTGTCCCTTTAAGTGTAATTTAGTGATAATACAAGGTGATTATAGGCTTTACAATGTCTATCTGTTGCAAGTCCATTCATTCACAGCTCTTACAGTGTTTATGATTGACACTAACTTTCATATACTGACCGGACTTCTGTCCAGCAGGTGACCATCCATTTGAGTGCGAGTTCTGCGGCAGCTGCTTCCGAGACGAGAGCACGCTGAAGGGACACAAGCGCATCCACACCGGAGAGAAACCCTATGAATGTAACGGCTGCGGCAAGAAGTTCAGCCTCAAACACCAGCTAGAGACCCACTACCGTGTCCATACAGGTACTGTACGCCTCTTCCTGTTTATGAAACCAAGGTGACTGGAAAAGATTTCTTTGGGTATTATAGTCCTCCTTGGTTTATTGCACTACTTTTCCAGCACCACTGAGGATTTTGATCCAGTAACATGCCCTACTTAAATCACGTTAAGCGCTCACGGTCGCGTGTAGCAGCTTTCTGTTATCCTTGTCAGCAGACGAGCATCATATCAGATCTTTAGATCACAGCTGAGGCTGATGCCAGCACAGGCCGTGCCTCTGTTTGGCTTCAGACCTGTGTAAAGAGCCCCTTTCCTCTTGTTAAGGTGATATCTGATTGATTCCTACGTCTTGGGCTCTGTAAAGCCCACACCAAAGGGCAGGCCATTTCCAGTGCTGTCAGCTCGCTCTTTGACAAGGGGATTAGCACGGAACTGTAGAGACCGGGTCTCTCGGACGCACCGACGGACACCAGATCTTCCCCTCCTCTCTGCCACTCAAAAAGCCATGCCGTTAAGCCAAACTATCAAGAAAGCCTGTTGAATAATTGGCGTCTTTGGGTGGGGATGGGGTAAAGCCTCGGCGGCGAGCACAGAGCACCCGAGATAACAAGAACAACGACAAGCTCACAGTCAAAGGCCACCGCATGCAAAAAGGGGAGCCGCTTGATGAAGCATCGACATTGGCAGCCCTGCTCCTGTCGATGGCCAATCAATAACTCGGCTCCATTTGCAATTCATTATTGCCTGGTTATCTGAGGCTGCCCTGTTTACAGTGCAGTTAAAGTACACTGACCACACGTGCATGTTTCACTGGAGTCTCGACGGTTTAATGACCGTCTCATTAGGGCCTTTGCATACGCAAACGCAGACGGACATGACATTGCTCGAACCGTGAGGTCAAGGTTCCTCAATCCCTCCGTTAAACAAACAGAAGACCTGAGCAAACAACGCAGACTTTGCATTCCCAGGATGCCTTTACCCAACACGAGCGTTCTTCAATCTTCAACTTATCAATGCTTTCCCTAGTGACATTTTTAAAGGTCGACGTTTAAATGACTTATTTTTACCGTCAGAACAAATGTGCTGCGCTTTGCGTTACTGTCTCTTTAAGAGGTTTCTGTCAACATTCTGAGCTAAGACACAAATCTGTTGTTTAACTGTAGCTAGTTTGTCAAATGCAACATTCACTGCTGTTCCACATGATTGTTTTTCAGATACTCTGTGCTGCAAAGTTTTTGTACACTTGTCTGTTATGAGACAGAAAAAAATTAAATATAAAAATATTTCAGTATTTTGGTTTTACTATTTTTATTATTTTTTTAATATAGATCACATTTAACAATCCTCATACCCTTACCAATAAATGGTCATGCTGTCCAGTGATTCAAAAAGGAAAAATATATAAATAAAAATGTGTGTGTGTGT
>JAUMHE010000032.1:2135703-2174636 GCA_032359235.1 Enteromius mattozi | reverse complement strand
ATATAACAGCAGTTAAAAAACAGCAGTCATTACTTTTTATTATTATCTATATAGTAAACAGCTTCATATTTTTGTGGGAACTGTGATAGGTGTTTCAATTTTTTTATTTCTTTTTTTATTCATCATTAAATTTATATATTTGATTTAATGAATTTAATATTGTGTGTGCATGTATGCTGTATGTATTGTTTACATAATATATGGAGGTGCACTTTGTATATTTATTATGTGCCTCTAAAAGCACTTACATACAGCTTATATTTAGAAAATATTTACATGTATATATTTATATTCATATAATTTATATATAAATATATTTAAAATATAAACAATACATTTTTCTTATATATATATATATATATATGTATATGTGTGTGTGTATATTTTTATGTGAATTTGTTAAAATCTTGATTAAAAAAAAAAAGTATCTATGGATTATGCATCAAAACCATGTCTGTACAGCATTACTAGTAGAGTCATTCACTTAATCATATTCCTGCTTTCCATTTAGATGAGTATTGCTGTCTGTTCACGGATATCAGAGTATAAAATCTCTTGACATGTCATGCAAAATCTTGACATTTCCTGTTCTCCACGCAGGTGAGAAGCCGTTTGAGTGCAAGCTCTGCCACCAGCGCTCCAGGGACTACTCGGCCATGATCAAACACCTGCGCACCCACAACGGAGCCTCACCGTACCAGTGCACCATCTGCCTGGAATACTGCCCCAGCCTCTCCGCCATGCAGAAGCACATGAAGGGCCACAAGCCCGAAGACATCCCCCCGGACTGGAGGATAGAGAAGACTTACCTGTACCTCTGCTATGTCTGAAGGGGGGAGACGGCGGGAAGGGAGGGGAGCGGGAGGGCGAGGGGTTAAAGCGCCTGGAAACACAGTCAGGAAATGGACGGATTTGTCGGAGGGGCTGGGCGAGGCAGACAGGAACTAAAAAGGCAGAAATCTTACCCCATCAGTATCGCAAAACATTTACAAAAAAAAAAAAAAAAGCATCATGTTATAGCCGTATATCCGTTCACAGCACGGATCATATGGGAAGTCCACTCTCTACATTTCAGCTTACGTCCCAAACGATAAATATGTCTTATCAGTCAAACGACACACACTTCAACAACGATTCCTCCTCTTCATAAGGATGCCCTCTTCTGGTACAAAAATAGTAGTGTGAACCAGACAGTGTTTATCTCTGACTGATCGTTCGGTGCAGGAAGCACTTAGCGGTAACGTGCCAGTCAGGTACTCCACAGCAAATATGAACCGTCATGTTCATCAGGGTCATTACTGCAAAGTGGGACGTAAGCTTCCTGCAAAACATGTTCACGATGCCCGACTGACAGTCAGCGTGTAGATCCCTCCCATATGATTCACATTCATTAAGGGCTTATTGGTTTAACCAGCGTACAAATCAGCTAAGCTCTCAGTACTCTGCTCATCAATGTCATTTCGCTATTTTTTTTTTCTCTCGGTGTAGCACGTATTACAAGCTGACTTCACGACGACAGTTTTTGTTTGATGTTGACTTCTCAAGCGCCACATTTCGAGTTTATTTTAAGCAAAATAACACGCACACGCTGTACATGTTCACGTTATCTCTCCTCCTTTGCTTATCGAGTCTGAAATCGCTTAACCGTTCGAAACGAGTAACTTGGCAATACATACAGAACATCCATTACACACTAGACATCTAATCAACTGTTTATGCTGTTGTTATAGAGACCAAAATGATGACTAAAGCTGCTTTTGTCAGTGGCTTGCAGACTGAGCCGCACTGTGACGTACAGGGCTCGTCCGCACATATCCGTGTGTTCGTAGGTGGTCACAAGGCTTGGCCTGTCCAGCCGGGAACGCTGGGATTGATAAATGAACAGAGCAGATCAACTCTTTTGGTTTGGTTCCTTTCGCTTTGTTTGTGTTTCCTATTATACCTTGATTTACTTCAGCACATCGTACTTGAATTACCTCGTTTTTTGTGACCTCATGTGCTAGTGTTTTAATTTTTCCTTCGTTTCTTTGTATATTTGATTGTTTGCTTTGCAAGCAGGAGCGGCGTGTGCTTTTAAGTACTTAAGAAATTAAGTGCCATGGTGAAGAGAGATTATTTGTCTGTTCGTTTAGGTTTTCTTTGCATTAATCTTACCAAACTTGGTATTATGTTTTTGTTTTGTTTGTTCGTTTGGTTTTACTAACCCTGCTTGTTGAAGAGCTTGTGGGTTCGGCCTTTTTTTTCTTTTTTTGTAAGCTACCTCTAAGTTTTGTTTCTTTTTTTTGTTGCGTTTCGTTTGCGAAAGCACATTGTTGTGCGTTATTGCAACTTCATCTCACGCTTTCAAGTGGTTCGGAAGCGACGAATATGAAAGGGTAAGATTAGCTTATAGGAAAAGTGGGTTGAAAAAAATAATCAGAACGTTCACTATCAGTCCCCCCCCCCCCACCACCACCCCTGTAAATGTTACCTTAAGAGCAGAAAAGAGATTTCTGAAGCCTTAAGTTCGGGGTCGGAGTTGATCTGGGAGGTGTGTATGGAGCAAGTGAAGTGTAGTACTTTAAAGTCTGAAAAAAAACAAAACAAACTTGAAAATATGTGAATAGAATTGTAGTTTTGTAATGTGAAAAAAGATGGTTCACAGAGCGTGAGCCGCCAAGAACAGGTCATATGCAGCAATGCATTGTGCGTTGGACAATTGGGACTGCAAGTGGTAATCAAAGACGAAAGGAAGAAAAAAAAAAACTAAAAATCCTGTCAGTTGACATGTTTCTTTGTATGAGTGTAGTCCTGAGCAAGAGCCAACAGAGGCCATTTGATATATAAAATTGTGATATTTTTGTATTAAGTGTCAGTCCCTTTTTTCCATTTGTTGAGGTTGCAGCGGGGCAAAACTTTGTAGTTCTTTTTTTATATCATTATTCTCTCGTTTGAATCGTTTGCCTTGCTCCTCTTCAGTAATGTTGGACAGTGCGTGATCCTATAGTGGTAAATGTTGCTTTCTGGATGTCAATACGTTGCAGGTGAAGGACTAAATCAGCCACATTCTCCTTTGTGAAAATAACAAACAAACAAAAAAAAAAAAGATGTGATGCCAATGATCAATTCCATTGCACACGATATCTCAAACAAAACAATCAATGTTGCCAACGTTTTGTTTTTTTACTTGAAGTGACTAAAAAAGAAGGGATGGGAAGACGCGTCAAAGGAAACGCATTGTCGTGTGTCTTGCCGTTGTTTTCTGGAAAACACTGTGAGTTTGGGCATACTTGCCCCCTGTGAGAATTTAAAAACTAGTAGCTCCATGAAAAAAAAAAGGCAGAAATATATATTTTGTTCTGTAAATTGATAATGTCGACTGATGTTAAATGGGTAAAACAGAGTTTTGCAATATGTGGCAACAATACGAGATATTAAGTCACATGTTAGTGTACCTTTTTGATTTTGTACTTTGCTTTGAGTGTTTTCACATAGTGTGTGTGTGTTTGAGAACGAAAGCGTGTGTGTGTTTGTGTGTGTGAGAGAGAGCACGTTAGTGTCGAATGCACTAATCTGAAAGTCATATTCTATGCCACTTTTCTCTCACCGTGATTAAAAAATATTGGCATTGATATAGTTCTTCCCTCAATGTTCTTCTGATGTTTCTGTAATATCTTTGTGCCTAAATGAAATTGTTCAACAAATTGTCCACATATATCTGCTTAGTTTCTGTATTTTCAAGAAAATTATTGGTGTCTTCAGGGCTCCAGGGGTGCCATGGTGATCTCGGATCGATTTTTGTTATGTGATGATCATTTGGTCTATTTTCAGTGGTTCCACTGGCGACCGATCAGTATTGTAGTGTTTTATACACAGTTTGAAAAAGACGAGCCAAACATTCCTTGCATCAGAATACAAGTGTTTTTCACAATGAATATATTCTGCTTTGAGGGAGAAAAAAAAAATTAATGTTTGAGAATCAAACTTACTTTCTTTTCCCTTATTCTTTTAATTTTTTTTGCCTCAGCAACAGGTTTGCTGATTAAACTTTTCAACAACGTCCCTTTAACATTCGGCATTTGTACTGCCCCTACTAGACATGTTTCTTTGTTGTTTAAAGTACTTATGTCATCATTGCATCCCTGGAGTTGGCTCACTGTGTTCCAGTGTGGTGTTCTAGAAAGAGTAGCCATTTCATGCTGTGTTGCCATGCATGTGCCATTGAGGTCAAAACTAAACTGTTTGAGTAACAAAGCACCAAGACGTTGTCTTTTTTTATATTAGCACTGAGGACCAATTGCCCTGTCGGACCAAGCATAACAAAGCTTTTTATGTAACAAAGCAGTTTCTCTCTTGCCCCTCTCTCTCTGCTGTATCCCTCTCTCCTTCTCTGGCTTATCTGTATTTTTTTCCTCCCTGGTGACAGCACAAGTGCCAGTCCTGTTGCTCTTTAAGAATATAGTGTTTTGTTTCTGGGGTTTTTATTTTTTGTTTGTTCTATTATTATTATTTGAATTGTTATAGTTACGTCTACCTCAGCACCTAATCTTAGCCTAATCTTAGAAGGTGCCCAATATTTGTTTTGGTTTTTTTTCAGTTTGTTGTCAATTGTACAAATTTTAAGTTGAATTAGAGCTTTGCAACGGTCCTTTGTCTTTTCCAGCAACATGCTATTTTTTGTAGCACTACTTTCTGGATGTTGTGCTACAGATATTGGCATCAGTTTCCTGATGTAGTCTTTCTTTCGGTGTAGGATCAGACACATCTCTTTGTAACATTTCAGTGTTCTCTGATGGAGTGTGAAAAAAATAAAGAATTTAAAGAGATCGAATGCTGCAGGTTTTCTTCTCAGTGTTGTCACTAAGTAAATTTTGTGCCTTTAATAGTGAAAGATATTTTTTACATCCTACTAACAGTAGATTGTTTTGTAGTGTTTTTTTGTTTTTGTTTTTTTTTTTTGTACCTTTTTTTTTTTTTTTTTTTATTTATGAGTCTCAAAATAACAATGTTCAGTTGTATTCCTTAAATCTGCAGTTAGAAAAAAAATAAAAAATGGACTTAAGTTTGTCTGGCTTTTTCATGTGTTCAACTCACAGGAGTTAATTATCCTTTTTTTCTACAACAAATATTTTGTCGTTTATTCGCCCTCATGTAGTTCCAAACCCATATAATGTTCCAAACCCAATAATCTTAGACTGTGAATATATCAGAGGTTACAGAAGTGATTTGCTGTCCTTCGTGATACTTAAGTGCCATTGTTTATTATAGGCAGCCTAGAGTCTGTAAAACAAGGTAAGACCGTTTCATTAAACATTACCAGTTAGTCTGATTTAAACTTATCTTTATTAAAATAAATGAGTAGGAAAGCCTAGTAATCAAATTTAATGGCCAATGCATTGTGAATATAGTGTGGTTAGCACCACCCGCAGCTGAGATAATGGCAAATATCGTTCCAAGTTTAATATTACAATTTGAGAGAGTAGGAGGACAAAACAAGACAGTGAGACTGAACTTGATGCAGATACATTATCCAATAAATCCTTAAGATAGTAAAGTGGAGTCACACAGGTAGTGAAGAGAACAGGTTCTGTGCCTTCACTGCCTGCTCTCATTACTATTCGGAGGGAAATAGACTGAAACAAAAGCAGTCTCTGCTTCTCTTTTATTCTGGGGGGAGACAAGCTGAGAATACAAACCTCAGTGCTTTAGAGTCTGCCTGTGTTCATTACATAGAGCTCTGTGTTAATACCAGGAACCATCTGAGCAAATAATGGCAATTCGCTGCTATGCTAATGCTCCCTCTGGTATTGTATCTGTCTAACACTCTGTGTGTGTGTTTGAGTTATGATCCTGTTGAATTATTGTAAACATCTGCCAGTGTTAGGCTACACGCACAGCAAAAGCTCAGCCTAACTGCTGCCATCTTGTGTGAGCGCCACAATTTTTGCCTGTTTGTTCATATTCAACAATTGTCTGACAGAATTTAAAACAAACACATTGTGTGATCACAAAGAATGAACATTTTATTAATGTACTGATTCCACATATAATACAAATACAACAGATATTATATCACAAGGATATGTATACAATATAATACTATGCTTCTCCATCTCCCTAGGCTGGTTAGCTGGTTTTAGCTGGTCAACCAGCCTGGTCTTAGCTTGTTAAGCTGGTCAGCAGGCTGGTTTTAGGGGGGTTTTGGCCACTTCTAACCAGCTGGAACAACCACCTAAAACCAGGCTGGGAGACCAGCTAAAACCAGCTAATTTCATTTTTTTCAGCAGTAGATTTTTGCATTGTTGGTTCTTTGATAGCACACACACATCACAAAGACATCTACATCTGCATTTACATCTGCAAGAGGTTTTTTTTTTTTTTTTAGTGTTTGCTCATTTGTAATACGTCTAAAGGATGGTTCCTATCAGATGTCAAATATACGTTTATTAGATGTCTTTAAGATGTTTACGACATCTCAGCTGACATCTCAAAGACGTCTGTCAGATGTTTGTAAACTGCAGATGCTTTCCAAATCAAGCGATCTTTAACAGACATCTTCCAGACAGATGTGCTATCTGGGTTGGTTTGGTTTTCTCTGCACAAATTTGCAAAACTGCAGCAAAATTTCTCTAAACAAAAAAGATGAAAAAAAATTATAAATAAAATATTAGATATGAGTTGTATACCACTCACAAAAGTCAAGTTAAAACAGGTTTTGTTGGTCAAATTCATTTCACCAATTTGAAAATGAGCGAAATTCTCGTCCTCGCGCAAAACTCCCGATCTTACAGATTCCTTTTGAAATGACTGAATTTTACAGAGCAACTGCAGATGTAGATATAGTTAGTTACATTATCAAAATGTCACAGGCAAAAACAAAGCCACTGTATAAACGTTAAGAAACAATTGTGTAGTTATTATGTGCATTGTAATGTTCAAAGTGGGTGTCATAACAATGTCAGGCAGTGCATTCAGAAATTCATGTGATGGGGCGGGGCTACACAAGACCTGTAAAGTGATTTAAAGCATACCCTACAAGTAAATTTCAAACAAAAAAGCACTGTCAATGCAGCAAAACGTAGCGTTCCAACCTCAAGCGAAATTCGCCCGGTAAAAAATGCAGAAAAATGGTATATGTGACTGCACCTTTACAGTTAATGAAACGCTGTTATCCCTTTTCACCTTCTAACAATCTCTGGAAATAATGTGCCTCATATAAAGCACACAATGCTACCTCAGTGTGCTGTGCTAATGAGTCTTTTAATTAGTTCTATCTCTTAAGATGAAACAGATTCTTTTAATGATCGTCTGAGAAAGACAGCAGGGTTCAGATTGTATATTTGCTTTGCAAGGCCTTAGGAAGTTAAGAATCATTAGAGCGTCGCTGATGCTGCAGGCACCCAAGACCGCCCGTTTTCGGCTAAGGTCACGTGACCTCCTCTGCGTGAATAGCTTTTGTGCGGCAAGCAGGGGGTCCCATCTTTGGTTGCTCTTTGACCCAGATATGATCTAATGGACAAGGGAAGTTTAGACAGCGAAGGACTGAATGGTGGCCATGGTCTTCTCAAATCCCTTCGATTGTGTTCCCAGCTAAGCCGTGCCTGCGGGCGCGAGCGGGTCCAGCCACAGCCGGTGGACGACCTCCAGCAGATGAATTTGCAAAACAAGTAACAGCCTACAAATGCCACTTGAAGCCATTTGTTATGACTGTGTATGGCTTTCAGGAATTACACTGCCAACTTCAGCCTGCCAACATTCCGTTCTTGGTTGATAATGAAATTCCTCTGGCACTGGAATCCTATTGTGTGCGCGCCAAATGCAGACTGTATTTAATATTACAGATACCAGTGAAACTCAGGAGTATGTTATGATGTCCCCAACATCAGCAGTGCCTTAAATACATTACATGGCCTTAGAAGCCCTCTGCTGGTCACAGTTGAGCGCAAACATGCTTGTGGTGTTGAAATGGTAATTATGATCATATTTATTTCATTTACCAAAAAGAGTGGCATTTGCTAACTCTTGTTCCTCATAAAACATGAGGTTTTATACCTAATTCAGGACTGTGGTGTGCTGGCGGGATGGAGAGATGTGGCTGCATTGATTGTATTGGGATCAATGCTCCATTTACTGTCTAACTGATTTTTTTTTCTTTAATTATGTAGGGTGTCGATGGCATTTATCCAATCACCCCAGGCCTGCTGAGTACATTCCCAGTGAGGTGAAAATCTTTACAATTAGTACATTTAGTGTCACAGGCAATGACTAATACTCAACCGCCCTTGGGCTGGAAAAGAGGGAACACAATATAGACAAGGTCCAACATTTTCATATAAATACAGACACTTTACAAGATGCAATATTACAGATTTTATCAGGATAACAGAAGTGAAATGGAATGAAGGATATAAATTGATACCTAAAGGAAAGACGACTGCACAAAACTACAGTTATTTGATTCCAACATAAACTAATTGAAGAAATACACTACCAGTATGTACCAAATACACTTCAGTGTGTTTTTTTATGCTTGTGAAAAGTCTTCCGCTCTCCAGATACATGAACAACAGTACCGTTTAAAAGGACTGTTTTCTATTTTAATATATTTAAAAATGTAATTTAGTGGCAAAGCTGAATTTTCAGCCATTACTCCAGTTTTCATAATCCATCAAAAATCATTTTAATATGCTGACTGGTTTGACTTTAATGTGTCCTTGCTGAATAAAGGTATTCATTTTAAAAAATATGAGCCAAATGACCTTTGAACGGTATGTGTCAGTATGATTAATCAAATGCAAGAAGGTGATTTTTTTCTTAATATTGGAATACTCGGGCACAATACTCTGCTGAAACTATTTCCATCAGCAGAGACAAAATAACCAAAATATCTGTCTAAAATATGAATTACAAACAATATTCATATTTAACTGTTATAAACTTGCAGTCGCACCGTTGTGCCAAATATAAGAAGACTGTGATATTATAACAGTCATACATGTATGTTGTATGCTTTTCAGAGACAGCAGAGATTCGTCTGGCAAGAACAGCAGTCTACAAGTAATAACTCTTGATTTGAAAGCACATTTCTCCTCTATGGTGCTCAAGTTATTCTCTTGTGAGATAACAATCACATTACCAGCACTTAAACTACGTCAAACACTGCATTTACATTAAGCAGTGAGACAGAATTGGCGCCACATCTGCGGTCAGTCATTCTGCCAGACCGACCACAGTGTGCCTAAAGTGATGCTGTAGGCCAACACGGTGAGCAGGTAGACGCGGAAGAGCAGGACGTCCAGCACGTACCCCACCTGCAGCCATTCCTTAGCGATCTCCCTGCTCTCATCCTTCTTCTCCAGGAACTGGCGGATGGTGCTGATCTCACGCATAATGCCGTCCATGACGGGAGACCCGCTGTCTCGCGTGGACAGCCCCAAACCCAGGTTCCTCCCAGAGTCTCTGGATCCCTCGCAGCTGTGATGGTTGCAATGGACTGCTTAAAGAATCAAAGGTTAATTTCAGAGCATGTTTTCACTGACTAGAGCACATTTGCTAAGCTCCACCTACTTTGGTACTGTTGCTATGTCACACTTTACTGATGCAGGGGATGGCAACAGTTGCTAAGGTAGGATCGGTGGGTATTGTTTAAGGCGAGGCTTAGCAAAGGGTCAGTTACCTGTGTTCATGTTGTTTTCTTTGTAGAGCGGCAGGTCAGATCCCTGCGAGAGGATGGAGCAGACCTTCTTGTTGCGAATGCAGAGAAGCACCGTGGCTTTCTCCAGCACCAGGTGTTTGACCCACTGGGGCACACGAGACTGCAGATCCTGTTTGTGCACCAGCCGCACGATCAAAACTGACTCGGTCAGGCTGATGACCAGCAGCGCCATGCATACCACGAAGTACACACCTACACTCGAATACACAGATATAACATAGACTTACATTTAGTGTTCGCTCTTATTTGAGCTCTTTCTGAGCAAAACATGTTACTGGATAGAAACACAGAATTTACATTTTCTAAATAATTTTCGGGCTTGGTAAGATTTTTACAATGTTTTATAATGATTTTCAGATATCTCTATCATCAAGACTGCCTGACTTCTATTTAAACATAAATAGCCAAAACAGTAATATTTAAAATATGGTTAAATAGTAATATATTTAAAATGTGATTTATTCTTGTGATGGCAGCAGCCATTACTCTAGTCTTTAGTGTCACGTGATCCTTCAGGAATCATTCTAATATGCCAGATTGGTGCTCAAGAAACGTTGCTTATTATTACCACTGTTGAGATGCCTAATATTTTACCTAATATTTTTTTCAGTATTTGTTTTAGGAAAAGAAAGTACAAAAGAACAGCATTTGTTAAAAACTGTTTTTTTGTTTATCATTTTTGATTAGTGGTACGTGTCCTTACTGAATAAAATACATTTCTTAAAGAAATAAAATAAAATTAGAAAGGTGGATGTAATAACTGGTCTTATTTTATACAGCAGTAGCTAAACATATATATACTGTATATACAGTGTGGTCCAAAAGACCACTGACCAATACATTTTATAATTTTAAACACTAAACAGAAGAAAATGCTAATAAGAAAAAAATACTGATTATCTGTAATTGTCACACAGTCAAATTTGCTTATTTAATTAGTGACAAAACAATAGTGTACAATTTAAAAAATTTTAACATTCATTTCCTTGTTCATAATATTTCTCTGTTGTACATTTTTCAAAACCCTAAAGCATTTATTCCCAGATTTAAACTGAATTTTGAATCCCCGATTTCTACTGTAACTGCTTTAACATAATAATATTGCTGAGTGACCCAAAGGTCACGCATTACCGATATTCTATATTTACTTGTTTCGTTGAGATATTATTTAGGATATATTTCTCTCAATACCATGAAAATGCAAGCCCTCTGTAGTCTTTAGTGTGTTTGAACGCATTAGTTTTGCAATTGCATGCGAACTTGAAACCTCTTTAGTGATCTAGGCTGCTCTCCTTATCTCTCAAATTAATCAGCGCTGTGTATTTCCGCACAAGCTTCCTCACAGCTGCGGTTCCATATTGAAAATCAATGGACATGCGGATTGACTTCAGTTGAAATACTCAAGAAATGTCTTGTTTTTTGCCTTCTGACAGCGCAGGAGCATCTGAAGTGCGGCCGGATGAGAGGAAACTGTACTGAATCACACCACTTGCCACAAATAACAAAAACCTTTTTATCTAAGGATATTTAATAATGTCTTGACGCAGTAGACTAAATTATACATCACCTCTCACACACAGTAATAATCTTAAGGAATCGGGAAATAAAGAATGAACGATTGAGTGACTTTTTGAAATGCATCAGGTCATGTTCTATGAATCAGAAAGACCTCATTACCAATGAGAGGGGTCCCTATGGCAGTCGCTGGCAGAGTGTCAGAGACGATGATGAGAAAGACAGAATAGCCCAAGAGCAGGGTGATCTTGAAGGATACTCTCTCTCCGCTGTCTGGTGGCAAGTAGAATCCAACAATGTCCATCACCATCAGAAATACACTGGGCAGCAGGAGGTTGACTGTGTAGAACAGAGGTCTGCGTCGGATCACAACCTGACGATAAAAGAAAGAGATGTCTTTCATTGCTGAAATAAGGTTGATCTTGGGTACTGATTTGAAGCACCACTATTCAAAGGTTTGTGTTACTATTTATGTGGAAACTGATGAATAGAAAGGTTTTTTTTACGTCACGTTTGATCATGTATGCAGATGTATTTTAATGCCAAGATATGTTGGAACACATTTTCTTCTGTAACTGCAAATGTTGATGTAATATTGCTCTGCTAATACATATTGATCTGTAGCTCATTTTTAATTGGTTGAACTGTTGAGGTTATGGCTCACTGCTACACAACACTCAATAATAATACAAAACTAATGCAATTATGTTTAATACAGTCAGTCTGTCCTGACTACAAAAAGCTTTTATTTGTATCCCTAACATTTTTCATTTTCAAATGCTAATGTGTGCCATGGCTTAATTTGGCATTATTACGTTACTCACATGGAACTTCATTTCGGCATAGTAATCATCATTATCTATGCTGAACTCTTTGTATCTGGAGAGGACGTGAAGCAGCTCCCATTCTCCCTGGTTCATGAACACACTCTTGTCTTCCATTACTTCCTCAGGGGTTCTCATTAGTGTGATGTTGATGTCTTTAGCTACGGGATGAGATAAGGTTAAAGGTCAGTTCATTCTGCTTTCAGGAAAATGTTGTCTTCAAATCATTTCTGAAGTGCTAAAATTCCAGGGTATCCTTGTTTCTGCTATGTGTTGCTTCTTGGTAAAAACAACTTGATGCTTGTCTGTATTTTACTAAGCTTTCATGCTTCGGAGTTTCATAAATGATTTAAGATACATCACATCTCTCAAAATCCTCGGATTCTGTGTGTAGGAGGTACATTCTGTCTAATTACTCTCTGAAGCTCAGTGAAGTGCGTTTACTTACTTGTGTGTAGCCAGCTCTGGAAAGTCAGGCTGCAATTTTGGACATCATAAGGAAAGTTGTAGATGTTGAGGGAGCAGGCAGTCACTACCTGGATAGGCTTATAGTTGCGAACAAGCCCGGTATGGCCTACATAGACGTAAGGAATTTCAGGAGACTTTCCTACATCCACACTGCGGAGGACAGAGAGGGAGAGAGGGCAAGTATGCAAAAGGGTTCAATAATTCTACCATTAATGTATCAATTATCTCATTATGTCAAGTCTACTCACAATTCATTGATAAGAATATCTGGAACCCAGATGTTGGCAGTGGGAATGGAAATCTGTTTAACGTCATCAAATTCTTCTGGATCCCACGCAAGGAACTCATCTATCCATTGCTTTTGAGGTAAGACAAATATCAAGTACAAAAATGCACACTGTAAAAACTATTAAGTCTTAATAGACCTAATTAAGTAAATAGCAAGTGAATGTTCTTGTTTAATTTAGACATGTAATAAAATGTGTTATTGATTCACTAAAACTGGCTCTTGGGAGTCATTCATTCGGAAATTAAACAACGCTGTCTGATATTTACTGTAATATCTTGTGAAGAAGAAAAGAGTCATTTGTTTGACATTCAAAGTACAATAGTTTTGCCGTACACTACTGATACACAAAAAAAGAACCGGCTCGTATGATTCATTTGTTCGGGAATCAAAGCGGTGTATGTTTTTGATTCACTAAATGATCTGCTCATCGAGTCAAACTTCACGCTACAAGGTGTTGCATTACAAAAAAAAACAACAAAAAAAAAACATAGGAGTAGTGTATATTATTCATTAAAACAAACCCGGCTCACAAGAGTCATTCATTCAGGAGTCGGATCTTTTGATGATGTCGGTTCTCTAATAATACATTAATCTTGTATTTTCCACCAACATACCTGTCTGTACCACACATATGTTGTCAAGACCTGGTTCTTCTCATCCTGTGTGGCGCAAAAATATATACAAAAGAATAAATGCAAAAACTCTTAATCAACAGACACTTAGTTTACATATTTAATAGACTTTCGAGACCTCTACCCACCACATTAAGAATCGCATAAACCATTAGGTCAATAGCCACCGTCGTTGACTGCCTCCAGTCGCGCACTGGTCGAACTCCTTTCTTATATCCAGCACTTAAAAACTCATTTAGTCGAACCAGAGTGGCATTGGCGAAACGCCCAGTGTTATTGCCCAGCTTCTTCACTACACCGAGACAAAAGAATAGCCACTTATCACTTTCACTTCATTCAGCTTCAGCATTAAAAGGTTAAGCTGTCAGATACACATGAATGCATATTAATGAATTAATAGCAATATTAATGGCGTCTCAAAAGCTAAGCGGTCTAATTCAGAATGCCCCTATGATGAATAAAAGTGCTGTCAAAGTTGGCAGCTCACTAGGTTTTGAGACAGACCTTGAGTCTTAAGGTCGTTTAATGTGATTGCACAGCCCCTGTTCGTATGAAAGCTCAAACGCAAGTTGTTCTTATAACCTACATCAAAAATGAAGTATAAAAAAAGTTACCTGAGCAAGTCACCACCGCCCCATACATGCAAACGCAGAGAGCTGTCCAGAGTGCTGAACATTTCATTGTGTTAAGCTGTTTAGCGTTGCTCTGGCTTCTTCTCGCAGGCTTCTAGCCTGGGGCTGCTTCCTTCCAGTGATGAACCCTGAGCTCCATTAGTTATCTCTGAGTTTTCCATAAGAGCTCGGACTGTGTCATTACAGCACTTAGTCCACCCTCCCTCCCTCTTCTGTATGATCATCCCACAGCTTAGGCAGGTCCAAAGCACTTCAGCTTGTCCCAAGAGACACAACGGAGAGAACTATACAAGCATGACAAGCATTGTGCAGTCTTGAAAAGCTAGATACAGAATACTATTGTACTGCAATAACTCTTTATTCACAATTATTTTGTAAACAGCATGTTCTATTAGGCCTCATTATCATGTTAAAATGGAGCATGAAGGCAATGGGTTGTTTATTTTTGATTTAGATTTTAAGTATAACAGGATAAACTACATTGTCATATGTTTTTTGAACCGATAATACTTGTGTTTTTCCCTCTCAAACTAACTCAACAGCGGACGCTGCATGAATTACAGCTACCTTTGACATTTCATGGGTCATATTTCAGCACCAAGTTCAAGTCAATTTCCATGAGCACTTAGACTACTACATTAAACTGTGATCTAATACTTCACCCAGTCATGATGAGACTTAATTAGCCCGGCAATAGGCAGGTGATTAGATTTGCGTCAGGAAAATATTATCAGAATTTTGATGAGCAATTGAATTAGGTGTTTTCTTTTCTGACTGAACTGGCAGCTCTGAGAAGCAATGTAATGAAAATGTACTATAATGATAGGGATGTGAAGGCGATTGTGGTTTATTTTTCAGTAAGGAAACTTGAGCTTGATATATGATAATGTTACAGTAAAGGGAGAGGCATATAAACACAAGTTCTTCATTCTCATTACATGTTATGTGTAATTATTTCAAAGAACGCTTTACAATCTTGCCCTTAAAATTACATTTGTTTTTGTAAACACATGTTCGATTCCGACTTATTAAATCATTTTTTCATGTTTGCAAGTAATAAAACCAGTTAATTTAGTTAAAAGGGGATTTTGATTACCTACTAAAACAATTTGACAATAGCATGATTTTTATCTGTTTTATTGCTTCAGAACATGTGTATATAATAAAAATATTTGTTTTAAGATTCAGCAGAACAAAATCTAAAAACAATACAACTTATTTTGCAAAGCACTATTTATTTTAGCACATTAATGTTTAACAGTAATTTATAATTTACAATGTTATTTTATTGTTAATTCCATGTACTTGCTTTACAAATAAAAAAATCAAAAGTTATAGAGAAATGTAAGCGTATATAAAATGAAAGTTAAAATCTCAACGTCTTTACTTGAACATATGCCATTAAAGTAGATCCTATTGCCATACCTGTATGGGGTATTAACATAAAAAGTGACCTCCATGTTTATGAATAGGGGTTTATTTCAGTGAGACAGTCCCTTATTATCAAAACAAAACATTTGAGTGTTATTAGAAAAAAGAAGAGAAGCACGGAAGACAAAGACAATATTCAAACATAAATTTCTTCATTAATTTGTTTTTCTTTATTCTTTGGCAAATAATCACATACAACATAAAGCCAACTTGCTCGCAGCTAGTCATTATGATTTTTATCATTGTTTAATCATGTTTTACAATTAAGGACTCCACCTATATCAATTTTAGGCAAACTGGGCTCATTTTATATCATAGACTCAATTTACAGAAGAAAATCTGAATTCATGTTAATAGTATCAAAAGCAATTAATTATACTTTAAAACTTTTTTACTTTTTAACTTTCTCCTTCACTTCTACCTCCGTTTTGTCCTTTTCTTCTCATTACACCTCCTTCTCCCTACCACCTCCCTCAGACTTTCAGGCAGAGCTCCAGACACCCCAGAGCAGCAGTAGAGTCATGACATAGATGAGCATAAGTAACAGGTACACACAGAAGAGGAGCTTGTCCACTTTCAGGCACAGTTCCACCCAGTAAGACTGAGAAGTGCCCTCAATGTCCTCCTCCTGAAGGCACAGTCTGAGAGACATCACCTCCTGCAGGATCTTCTCCAGTGGAGAGTCATTGTTTGAGACTTCTGTCAGGGAGAACAGGTCTGGCTCTGGAGAGAGATCAAACTCATAACCTGAATCAGAGAGAAAACACAATTATTATCTGTAGTGTATTCTCGTGAATATCGGCATAGACAAACATGAAAAAGAAGAAATTGTTGAATAAAGTGGTTATTTTTGTTTTCTTTGTCCCTTGAACATGTTAGTTGCGTTGCTGTCTATCCATGGTCAGAAATCTCTCCGATTTCATTTCTTAATTTGTGTTCCAAAGATGAACAAATTATGAGTTTGGAACGACATGAGCAATGAGTAATTGATGACTGATTTTTCATTAAAAACCTTAAAATTAAAACTCGAGCTTACAGTAGGCCATCCAAGATGTAGATGAGTTAGTTAATCATCAGAACAGATTTGGAGAAATTAAGCATTTGAGTCCTGAGTTCATCAAATCAGTTGTTTGGACTCATTCTGACGGCACCCATTCACTGCAGTGCAGCCATATGTGAGCAAGTGAAGTAATGAATAAAACCCTCCCTTGAAATAAATGGATTGACTGCAGAATCCAGTGACTGAATCATTCCTGAGAGCTGTGTAATAATTAATATCATTCATTCTTGGCATTTTTGCCTTTTCCTATGACAGGACAGATCACAACTGACAGGAAGCACAGTGGGAGAGAGATGGGGGGGCAGGATCGGGAAAGATCCTCAAGTCGGAATGCGCATATTTTTATATTTTTTCCATCTAGATTAATGTTATTTTATGAATAAACGATTGCTCAATGTTAATGAATGTTTGTCTTTTATTTAAACATTTTAAAATGTATTAGTATACGCAGAAATTAACAAATGAATGGACATTGTAAAAACATTGTTCCTAACTCATTTCAAAGTGTTGTCAAACGATTAATCTCGATTAATCGCATCCAAAATAAGTTTTTGTTTACATAATATATGTGTACTGTGTTTATTTATTATGTATATATAAACACACACACACAGTATATATTTTGAAAATATTCACATATATTTTATATTATATATGAACATATTCAATATATAAACATAACATATTTCTCTTAAATACATGCATGCATGTGCTTGTATTTATATATACAGAATACATTTACATACACATATATTGTGTGAACAAAAACTTTTACTTTGGATGCGATTAATCGCGATTAATCGTTTGACAACACTATTAGAAACCTATTGTATAAATTGATAATATTGATAAGATTTTTTCTCCTACCTCCGGACTGCTCCATATCATCCAGTGTCTTCATCGATGTGAAAGCGCTCTCAATAAAGCTCTGATCCATCGAGCCATATTTGTCTAGTAAGCAAGCAGACATGGACATCTCCTTGACTTCCTTCTCACTGTAATGTAAAAGCTTCACTACAAAAATGGACATCGCCAAACTCAGCAACAGCAGCGCCATGCAGACAGCAAAGAAGGCCCCTGTGGTAAAAAGACCACACATTATTGTCATTAAGGTGAGGCTGCTGTCCATCAACAGTGTTGTTAATAGGTGAACATTGTAATTAGGAAGAGCCCTAGCTGTACTATACCAATGAGGGGTGTTTTAATAGCGGTAGCAGGGATTTCATCCATCAGATTGACTCTGATTACAGTGTAGCCCAAGAGAATGCTGGTCTTGAAAGTGATGCGAGTGCCACTGTTCGGAGGCAGATAGAAGCTGGTGACATCCACCACCATGAAGAAGATGCTCGGGATGAGCAGACTTACCACGTACAGCAGGGGGCGCCTGCGGATCAGCACCTACACAGAGAGAGACAGAAAGGCCAGAACTGAACGCTCTCTCTCTGGGTGATATTTATTCCATTACTTGCCCTCAGAGAAATGTGCTCACGGAGCAGTCTGAGATGGCTGTGTCTAAAGGGGAATTACATAACAAGCTTAAGCCTTCTCCCCATTTCCTGGATTTGCTAAATCAGTCCAATTTCTCATTCTAGAACTGAAATTGTTTTCCCACACCTCAGCTCCCCCTGAGAACCCAGACTTGATTCTCAAGCGTCCTGATCAACCTCGCTGCCGCGGAGCTATTTCCTCTCGCTGCCCCTCATCTGGATCAGGACCATCCATTTCACTTTCCTTATTTAAGGCTGCTTAAGCTTCCACAGTACAACAAAGAGCAATTTCATACCGACTTAAACATGTTCCCCACCCATTTGGCCAATGAGTAAAAACACAAATATGGATCCCTAAATGGCTTCGGCAATGAGCCGCAGAGCAAAGGTAATCAAAGTACACAGCCGTTTCCATGGTGTGCGCATCTTAGTGGAACAGGGTGGATTGCCCACGAGCTTTGAGCTATTGGCCCATTCCTCCCACTGAACACGACGCTCATTGATCAAATGCCAGAAAGACATTCTCATTATCATCATCCTTTCTGTGTGTTGTCTGCCGCTAAGCCTCATCTATTAGCTTTAGTGCAACTCCACTAACAGCCATGCAAAGGTTGGAGAAGGGTTGTGACACATGTCAGACTAACGTCAATACTCTAGCATGTCTGGCCTACTGTTACGTGCCTAATGTCTCAGTCAGGGTCCATAATAAGACTCCAAACGCATCACATTTGGCAGTGGTGAGTGATGAAAAAAAAATCTAAATATATTAAAAATTATTTTTATTTAATTTAAAATTAAAAGAAAATGCAATTTAATTTAAAATAAATTATATATATAAATATGTGCAGCTTTATCGGCTAAAGTTGAATATAAATATGTCCAACCTTATCTGCATGTGAGTATACTCACATAAAGTGATATAAAATATACAGAAAATCTCATCTGTGTGATTATATCATTGCAATAAATGTGACTGTAAGACATAAGGATATGAAAGCTGGTTTGACAAATTCTTTGTCACGTTTGTGAAACGCACTATACAGATAAAATTTAAACTGAAAACTTGAAATGTAAAGCTGCCAGTGAATGTCATTTGCTCCGATTGAATAAGTTCAGTATTGTCTCACATTAAACTGAATCTGTGCGTAGTCTCTGTCCTCAAGATTCAGTGTCCAGTAGTGAGAAGGGACCGACAGCAGCTCCCATTCACCATCGTTCATGAACTCTCTGGTATCATTGGCAATTTCCTCAGCAGGCCTCCACAGAGCTAAATCCACTTCATTCACTGCCAGAGAAACACATCAGTGGTTCATTGTGTTATTGTTCAATTAAGTGTTTATGTTGGCAGGTTTGTGTGGAGCTTATTTAAAATATGTCAGCTTTTAAAAGATTCTAACCAGGGCTGATCAAAAACGCTCAGTAATCACAGCAACTCTCATTATACGGAGGCCAGCTTGTGTACAAAGCCCACGCTGTGTACGAGTGAGTAATTTACCTGAGTGGAGCCAGCTGCGAAAGGTCAGAGTGCAGTTCTGCTTGTCAAAGGGAAAGGCATAAATCTCCAGGTGACAGGCTGAGACCACCTGGATGGGTTTGTAGTTTTTTACTGTTCCTGAGCAGTTGACATAAACATATGGGATGACTGGGGATTTGCCAACACCGACGCTGGAGAGAGAGGAAGACATATGACGCAATGAGAGTATAACTCGACAAAATTCATTTCCAGAACACAAAAGGAGCTTGTGATGCAGGCTGGAGAGATACATCTATCATGCACATACAATTCACTTATGATGACATCAGGCACCCAGATGGCATCCGAGGACAGCGATATTTCAGTGATTCCATCAAACTCTTCAGGATCCCAAACAAGAAACTCATCGTTCCATATCTGAAACATTAGAGTAATATGGTTTACTGTTACCACCTAGCAGGTCCCATGAGAAAGATTCAGATCGCTCAAATATCACATTACATGCATTTCAAAATTGGATTATTGTGTATGTGTTTCTTTGCTGAATCTGCCTGGTAAAGATAAGATTAAATATGTTTTATGAATCCTGCATGCTCATTCATGGCATTCTTCTTTAAAAGGAATAAGAAATAATATGTAATACCGATTTATTCATATGTTGGTCTATTTATAATATTTAAAGTAAATATTCAGGTAACAGTCAAAAGACAATAGGTTTGATTTCAAGAGGTTACGATGCAAAAGCATTTTAAAAACAGTACCATAAACAATCTGCATCAATCTAATCTCAATAAAGTATATGCTGTGCATTTAGTTATGAACTGTTACCACAAATCAGAAAAATTAATTGATACCTACTTGGCGATACCAAATGCTGGTGGTCACTTTCTGAGTCTGTCCATCCTGTGAAAAGAAAAATTAACTTTATTTTACTGACATGGAAACACACTTTAATAACTGTGTATATAACTTAATAATATTAGCTATAATACTATGTATAATAACTTAATTTTTTTTTTAATTAACTAACAGTTAACATTCCTATGCATTGCATATAAAAAGCGTGATTGTTCTTTTCTTGACCAATATTACAAGTACAAGTATTAAAGGTTTAAATGCGCTCACCACATCTAGAACAGATTGGATTATAAGGTCAATGTAAACTTTAGTTGGTTTGGTCCAGTTCTGGACAGGCCGGACTCCACAGTTATATTTGCGAAGCAGTAACCTGGTGAGTTGGTTCAGAGCAGATCTTTTTGGTTTCTCTGGGACTAACTCAGCCTGAGGAATAACTGTACAGAAATGTTAACCAGTGTAGATCTTGCTTGACTTGGTTAAGTTAATATTATCAGTACAGTTTGGCAGCATATTGAATCTCGTCACATTCGTTCCATAAACAAAGAAAATTCACAGTAAATGCCATTCACAGGTGGTGACTTAAAATGTTTCTAATTTTGTTCCTTTTTTAATATTAATTGCAAACAGCATTAAAAGTTATGCAACGTGTCACTGAATGATTGTATAATAATTACAATACAAACAAGAGAAAGCACTGGACTTACCTGACAGTAACAAAGATAACAAAAGGACAGGACTCATCCTGACAATTAAGTAGAAAACTGCAAGCAGATTTGAGTCAGTTCCCGCTGCCTTTGTCCCAGCTTTTAAAATTGAACCCTATCACGAAGTGTGTTTATTCCAGTATAATGCTTTGGAGCATCAGAACGGCCCGTTGTACACATGACTGTAACAAATGCACAGCGGCAACTTGGTCACCACTCTCTAGCAAATTGATTTTCCATTATGACGGTAAGAAGATCTGGGTTTAGTGAATAGGATGTGTACTCTGACTGCTCAATTCATGGACCCTAAGCATAGTAAACTAGAACATAACGGTGTATAAAACATACATAATCATAATTATACAATTATGTGTTATCAGTAAAATCATCTTAAATACATATTTTAATTCTTATTTATATATTGACCACGGAAATTCTAATGCTGCTTTTCACAGAATTAGAAAAAAAACAACAACAACAAAATTAAATGTGTGCATATATTAAGGTATTCTTCTTTATTCTTTATCAAGAAGTCTTTGACAGTTAGCTAATACACAGATACAGTGTGATATAGTGTGGTAGCCAAACAGAATAATACAAGTTTAAGCAGGTTTTTCATATATTTTCAGCAATTTTTCTAATAGTCGACATTCCATCAGGCTGCAGTATAAGCATATCATGAAGAAAAATATTCCTTATTATTGGTATTAAAGATGTGGAGATGCTATTTATATTCATTAGGTGTTAGTTTTATTTACATACCCAAACTAAAGTAACAATAGTTTCCCAAAAAATATAAAAATAGCCTACTACAGTGCAAGCCCTTGTCTTTAAATAAAATTTAAGCTTCATAAACTAAGGAAAATCCGTGTGAATTTAGTAACTGCAGTTACCAAATTAATGTGAGATGGCTTTCAAAAAGTGTTAGAAAGCTGTCATTTTGTTTAGTGACTAAACGCTATTTTTTTTTACCTACTATGTCTACATAAAGTCGTTTTTTTAAGCAAAACAACATTGACATTTATTTTAGCTAAATCCACATTAACTCTGTCTAAATGAGGCTGTCATGATTGATAGGTTCAGTACAGTGTTGGTCAGTTTCCTTTGACGTTTCTTGACTGTTTACCAAGAGCGCGCACGATGTTTCTCGGCGCGCGCTTGAGTGTGTGTGAGGGGGCATATGGAGTAGGTCACACTCTGGAGTCAGGGCGAAGCAATCTGGAGAAATATTTGATTAAAAAGTCATTGCCATGAGAGTTGAACAGGATTTTGAACATGGGGAAACGTCTGAAAACTCGGTGAGTGTGTTGTGTTTTACAGAAAATATATTCAAATTAAAAATGGAAACACGGTTTGTGTTAATAAGATCTAGACACGGCAGTGGCTGTCACCGTTTTATTTCTTTAAACAATTAGTAAATATTGTACACTGATTATATTTGAGCAAACTTGAAAAATGTTTAGTTTATAAAATCTTAAATATAGGAATTTCTATCCTAATTTGGACACCTTCCATTGAAACCCATTTTTTCATTCAAAAATAATTTGTGCAGTTCTGACAAGCATTACACAAAATTCAGAATTAAGTATAGTATCCATATCTAGTTTATGCACTTGTTTGATTTTTAGATCCCATAAGGATTGTTTTGAAATTAGGATAAAAACTATCATAGGAATCTTGTACAGACTGAGATTCTATTCTGAATGGTTTTAAATGTTTAAATGAGCATAAATTATGTTCTCTTAAATTTCTAAAGTTTTTACCTACTCAATTCTACCTTCTGAATGAAATTCTAGGATTTAGTGAATTTACTTGTGTTTGCTTGTGTCACTCGAGCTCATCTATGATAAACACAAGCTCTATCTGTGTCGAAGGCCCAAAATAGAGCTCTGAGTGCCGCTCACAGGCCTCCAGCTCACCATATATGTCTTCTGCTCCCAGCCTAGGGTGTCTGGCTGCCTCCACAGCCATGCTGACATTCCCACCTGCTGTCAGAATGTCTTTATATAGTTCTGTTGCTCCTGCATCTATTATCTGGGCCACAGTCTTTTTTTATGTTTACATGCCACATGCTAATGCCTATTTTCAGACATACTGTACTTGAAGAAAATTAAATCTGATACGGATTTAATAGAAGATGTAGACATTTTCATGCCCAAGGCTTTCATAACTGTTGATTGGGCCAGCTATAGACTCCTCCAACCCACGCTCATTTGACACCTGAGTCAGAAATGCGGTTATGCCGGGTGATAAATCCAAGCACAAATTGCATCTCATATCATGTTCTTGTTTTGATCAGTTCACACCTGCTCTTTTTTTTTTCTGGAACGGATCCTGTTATTGAGTGGTTAATTGCTCAAGTGGGTCTTGTTATCACAAACAGAAGTATCCTCAATATGCCTGTGGCAAAGCATTTGAATTTTTGATCCACAGAAATTAAAAAACAGCATGTTTGCTTGTCTTTTTCAGAGCCAAATGCTGCTTAACCAGCTCAAAGAGATTACTGGCATTCAGGATCTGCAGGTTCTCCAGAGCGCCCTGAACGTATGTTTAGTACAGCAGCACTTATCCATGTGTTTATAACACGAGCAGCAGATGTAATGATACTGACATGACTATAAATAGAAAATAAGCCTGACAAATGTTTGTAAATATGGAAATTTTACCATGTGTTTCCCTTACGTTTAACGGTGAGGGGTTGGGTAACCTAGATGTGGTACTAAAACGCAGCATGTGCTAAAACACAACAAAACATGTTTGTGTATTTGAGTAGTGATGACTAATTGTGACAAAACTCTTTATCCAGGCTAGTCAAGGTGACATCAGCCAGGCCATTGGGCTACTGACCACCCAGCCCCCAGGAGAGGAGCACATGCCCGAAGAACCAACTAAAGCCAATAATGAGAGGAACACCTCCAACACACAGAACGGTGGGCTTAAGCCATACTATTAATATCAATGTCACCACGTTTTCCAAAGATTCAGTTATTTATATAGCAGATAATGTCATGTTTATTTTATGCTCATGTTGTATGGACTTGTTCTCAGGTGCTGCTAAAGATGATCTGCAGACCGCCATTGAGCTTAGTCTTCAAGAGTCACAGCAGGCTGAAGCAGAGCAGAGAGAGCTGCACAGGTTCATTACCAACATAGGGGCAACTGTAACATTATTACACTTTCCTTCATAACTCATTGACTACTACAAATGTCATCTGCTTTTGGCATGAGAAATAAGTGCATGTACCAAATATACATTGCTGTTCCAAATTATATTATTACCCTTTTTCAGCAAGGACACATTAAGTAAAACATTAAATACACTGAAAACTGGGGCAATGGCTGCTGAAAATTCAGCTTTGCCATCAAACGAATAAATTACATTGTAATATATACTATAATAGAAAATAATTTTAATACTTAATAGTGATACTTACCGTATCAAAACAGGATCATATTTGGATACCTTCAAACATTATTTCTTAAAATATTGTTAAGGAAAAAACTGAAACTTTTTAACACCCTTTTCTTTGGCAGACAAAGTTAATTTTATTAACCATATGCTAAGCAAGTGCTATCACTGTAACCTGAGTGTAAATGAGTGTAAATCTCCTGTTTTACGAATCATTTGCAGCTTGACTGTCTTACCTGCTCCTCTTGTTACTCTAGGGCTCTTGAGGTTAGTGCAGAAGAGAATGCGGCCCGCATGAAAAGAAAGAGGTGTGAGGGGTCTGGAGAGAGCTGCAGCCCCGCTGACTGGATCCGACAGGAGGATTGTCCTGTGGGCATCCGTAATGTGGGAAATACCTGCTGGTTCAGTGCCGTCATTCAGGTGCGTGGAGCTTTTAATCACAAATGTTAGGCATTTTGTAAAGCTGAAACTTTAGAATGAGCTTCATTATGAAAAAAAATTGTGTAATTGTGAGTGTTGAACTTTTTTAATTTTATAGAACAATTTAACAATTTAGCTGTAAAACAAAAGGACTGCAAGTAATGGCTCTCTTCTAACCTGTTACATCATCTGGCCATAGTGTAAATTAAATTAGCGGTGTTGCTAATGACTGGAGAATAGAGAAGATCAGGTGGAGTGTCTGTTTTTTTTTTTTTTCTGTTCCTGACTGCAGAAGCGTCTCAGAGCTGTAATTGTATTATATCCATTCCAGACTGAGTTTAGTGAGGCTTCTCAGATGTCTGTGTTGAAATATAAGCCATCACTGATATTGATAGATGTCTGAGCTAATTAAATAGAGCATTGTTTTGATGATAAAGAGAGGCATGAACTATGGAGTGAGTTTATGGCTTACAGATAAGTAACAAACTATATTTTGTTAATTTGTAATGCAGTTTATTGATGTCATATGAAAACAGTCCCAGCATAAATATAAATATCTCTAGCATAATGCATTACCGCTAATTTTTCAGTTCAGTTTTTTAAATAAATGAGTACTTTAAAATACAAAATTGACAGTGAAGACTTTGTTGCAGAGATTTTCAATGGCAATTAAATGTTACTATTTTAAACTTTCTATTCATCAAATAATCCAAACTAAATTAAGCAATGAAAAAACGCAGCACATCTGTTCTCAACATTGATAATATTGTTTATTGAGCACCTAATCAGAATAATTTCTGAATAATCAGGTGAGACTGATAATTTAGCTTTGCCGTCTTAGAAATAAATCAGATTGTAACATATATTAAAATCGAAAGTTATTTGCAATAATATTTCACAGTATTACTGTTTTTACCTGTAATTTTTGATCAAGAATTGGTGAACATATGATTTTTCTTTCAGAAACATAAAATCTCATTATTTGAGAAACATTTTTTTGCATCTGTAAGGTAGAATTATGTTCTATATGTCATTAAAATGATGCATGCACCAACATGAGCAAATATTTTCATTTGTTTCCTGCTATTGCAAATTTGTTGTGCGTGTATTCAGGTTTTCATATATAAGGTGGGATGTCTCTTGTTAGCTTCTTAAATTGTGGATAGTATCGCATCTATTACCCAAAAGACACTGAACAGAAAATACTTTAAAACATGTACATGAAACACAATAAATCTAACGCTCAATAAGACGTGTTCCATACAAGACATTCTCAACTCAGACTGTGTCTATAAAACTGGTCAAATAGTGTGATTATAATTGTTTATGGCCTAGTGCATTTTAGAAGAGGGTGAATTGGACTAAAAAAACGAAATTGTCTTGTGTTTAGTCTCTTTTCCATCTGCCGGTGTTCCGTAGACTGGTGCTCAATTACTGCCTTTCTGAGCGTGTGCTGGAGAAATGCAAGAGTCATTCAGTAAGTAATCTGCCAGAAGAGCATGAGTATCGTGTAGTCTTTGAGTTGTATTGAATGTCATGTATATATGTTCAGTTTTCAGCAAATGTTCATTTTTTTGAGAACAATATGCAAAACAACACTATGCGCTGACTGGATTTCTGTTGCAGGAGAAAAGAAACATTGCCTTCATGCAGGAGTTGCGTTGCCTGTTTGCTCTGATGGTGGGCTCAAACCGTAGGTTTGTAGACCCCTCTGCAGCAGTCGAGCTTCTCAGGGATGCATTTAGAACCAGCGAGGCACAACAGGTACATCATTTGAATAATATGATTCACAGCTGTTCTGTAGGGGGCTAATTTTAAAATGAAGCAGTTGCAAATGACGGGCTAATAAAAGGTGTCTTGAAATGTTTGCTTATCGCTGTACTTTATAAAGCTACGTTAGAGCTTCTTCTAAACAGACACTGTTGTATTCTTGGAAAAATGTTTATTTTAAGCTTGCTTATTCTAGGATGTCAGTGAATTCACACACAAGTTGCTTGACTGGCTCGAGGATGCGTTCCAGCTGGCTGCAAATGGAAAGTAGGTTCATAAATTAAAAAATAATAATAGCATTTGATGAAGTGAGTGTGACTTAATTGTGATGCTTTAAATGACTCAGTTTTCTTATAAAAAATGGACCTCAAAATACTAATATTATTAGAGTTGTGTAATATAATATAATGCAAAATAGTCTAAATAAAACAATTAAATTTGATAACTGCAATATTTTGTAGTGGTTACATCTATGTTCACTGCATCCATTCCACGGCTTCATAATGTTCCTTTTTGGCAAGAAACACATTCTTTATGAACTCTTTTAAAATTAACTTTACTTACTAAGAATTATGAATAGTTTTTTTGGGGTGGAAAACTTTAAAAAATCTTTCTGAGGGCAGTTCTCCAGCGCATAAATCCACCACAGGGGGCATCATACCAGAAAATTATTTTAAAATGTATTTAAAAAATAGTATGACTAAGACAAAGCTTTTTAATGGTTTATTTAAAATAATTTTATTGCCATCTTATATGCATCATGTGCTTGCAACATGAAGAAAATGTGTTTGTTACCCCAAGGCAACATCTTGCTGTGGAGGGTTAATTAATAAATGGTAATGAGTGTAGCATTTGTTAAAGAATCATGAATAATTACCCTATGGTATATTTGGTTGCTAATGTACTTGCCAGGAATTTTTTTTTGTCCCCAAAAATAAAACATGGCAGCTGTTCTTTTCAGTAACCCAGAGGATAAACAAAACAACCCCATGGTCCAGCTGTTTTATGGCACATTTGTGGCTGAGAGACTTCATGAAGGTAAGAGAAGGATATTTCTTCTGTAATTATTCTGTTTATCACAGTCCTTGATGATAGTTGTGTAATTGTGCGCAGGAAAGATTGTGTCCAACATTGAGCAATTTGGACAATACCCTCTCCAAGTGAACGGCTTCAATAATTTAGATGAATGTTTGGAGGGTGCCATGGTTGAAGGAGAGATTGAATCGCTTCATTCAGATCAGACAATGTCCTCTGGCCAAGAGGTGATTTTTCTACTTTAACTACATGCAATTATATGAAACATATGAAAGTTTTATCCAACAGTTTTAAGGTACGCAATTTATTAGTCTTTTCTTGCCTTGGGAATCAAACCCTTGGTGTTGCGAGTGCCATGCTCTACTGTTTGAGCCAATGATGGCTCAAATATATCAAAATGTAAACAGAATAAGAATATAACTGTGAATCACGCACATGTTCTTGTAAATTAATTATGTGGTTTTTCATTGTTTGCAGAGGTGGTTTTCTAAGCTGCCACCAGTGTTGACCTTTGAGCTGTCCAGATTTGAGTTCAATCAGTCTTTAGGGCGACCAGAAAAAATACACAAAAAACTGGAGTTTCCACAAGTGATCTATATGGACAGGTGAGAAATGTCATTACTACAGCTTGTATTTAATTATTTTGTTTCTGTATTTATAGATATACAGCATGTGTTCATTTATAAATATATTTATAATCATAAATATTTATTTATTTGTTTTTGTTTACATTATATATGTGTAATGTATATCTAAATACACACATACAGTATATGTTTTGAAAATATATACGTTTATACATTTATATATTCTTATATATAATTTATTTTATATATAAATATATTTCATATAAAAAACCTACATTTTTCTTAAATATATAAATGCATGTGTTTGCACATATATTATGTAAACAAAAACTTTAATTTTGAATGCGATTAATCGCAACTAGCAAAATTGTAGTAAAATTGTCATTTATTTATGTTTTTATTTATTGAACTATATATTTACTTATTTATCTAGGGGTGTCCTTGGCTAAGGATTTTCACAGTCGAATCTGAATTTTTGAATCTTGCCAATAGTCGACTGATAGTCGAATCATATGTTTGGGGGCGGGGCAAAAGAAGAGTCATGTCAGTCATGGACAGTCATCATTACTGATGTTAACAGGGAAAATGTGTAACAGACGCCTCGCAGATACAAATGGAGTAAATAATGTTTTATGTTTCCATTAAAAGATACATTAAACATCATTGGAAACCTAAGAATTCACACCATTTTTGTTTTACTGTAGTGCTCTCATTATAACGTTATGTATATGACAATAGTTATTAATGTTCTGCATTTCTGTTCTGAGCTGCGCGTGCTGAAGATGATCAGTAGAATGAAGCATTATAGCAGGATTTTAGTGGGATTTAATTTATCTCATATAGAATACACGTCATTATTCATACAGCATAATGTTGATATTACGACTTGTAGGCTCTGAATGAACTCCGTGGACGCGTTCTTCATGCAACAACGTGCAGAAACACAGCTAAATTCAAAAAAACGTTTTATTATAATAATGTTCTCATTATAATGTTATGTTTATGATAGTCCGTGTCATAATTATTGCTGCTCTTCATTGTTTGTCCTGCTTGCACTATGCGCGGAAGAGATAAGGGCTTTACTGCAGCGTAACTCAACCAAATCTTAAACGACATAAATAATATACACGATATATATAAACCAGCTGAAATGTTTTGAAATCACTTTGCCTCAATTTGAGTCTCGTTAAAGATTAAATCCCTGCCGCCAAGATGCATCTCTGTCTGTCACGGATTATGGAAAATGAAACTATATTTAAATCTACAGGAGTGGGTGGATTTATTCACACAGGTTAAAATATTTATTTAAAGCTTCTTTCTTTTCAGATTCTTATTTACAGCATTATTTTAATTGGCTGTATATTAACATATTGGGAGAAAACCTGTAGTTCTATGTGAAATCAGACATTGAGCACCCCCATAGAGTCGAATGGTATGATCATTACACCCCACAAATATTCGACTGTGAGATTGGGAGTCGAATCAGGTACCTCGAATCAAATCGTCGACTATTCGAGGACACCCCTATATTTATCCGTTTATTAGTTTACTTATCTATATATTTATTTGTTTATTTTGTCTCTTCAAAGCATAAAAAAGTAATAGTTAATGGCAATTCACTTTTTCTGTGAGCAGATACCTCCACAAAAATGTTGATCAGACTCATGGCAGGAGAGGAGAAGTTAAAAGACTCAAGGACCAGTTAACAGTTCTACAGCAGAAACTTGAGGGGTACGATCAAAATCCAAATAGTGGCTAAATCCTAGTCAACACTGCAAGTGATGTTTTTGAATTGTTATTTGTGGTTTGTTTTTCAATTTTACATATCAAAACTATGACTTTGCTTTTTTAAAGATATAAAAACTATGGCTCAGGGCCAACCAAATACCCCCTGGCAGATATGCTGCAGTATGTGCTGGAGTTTGCCACCACGAAACCCACAAACATGTCTCCAGCCTCAGTACCTGCAAACACTACCGCACACACAGAACCCAGCTCAGGTGACAGCAGGCAAGGCCCTTTTTCCTGCGTTCATCAGCTGTGTGACAAACTGTGCCTATTGTTTGTTTTCTCTTCCGTGTTTGTCCCCGTCTAAGTGTTTAATTTCTTGCTGTAGTCAAACAGAACCAGACGATGCAGGCTCATCAGATGGCTCGGGCTGCCCCCAGACAGCTACACAGAGAACTCCCATACACAAGCCTTTTACTCAGTGCAGACCCCCCATGGAGGTGCCACTGCAACCAGCCCCCCACAGCGTGACCGAGGAGGAGCTGTACTTCGTCAGGAGCTGCTTACAGCGCTGGAGAGCAGAAGTGGAGAACACCATAAACGGTAGATCCT
Organism: Enteromius mattozi; assembly: GCA_032359235.1. Lineage (NCBI taxonomy): Eukaryota > Metazoa > Chordata > Actinopteri > Cypriniformes > Cyprinidae > Enteromius > Enteromius mattozi. Next base: position 2,144,007 of record JAUMHE010000032.1, on the reverse strand, counting down.
TCACTCAGTGAGGCTTAAATCAGTGTTTTTAAATGAACACATAAACTCTGCCTCAAATCCTAGTGATTGTAAGGTATCATAGGCGCACTCTAGCTGCAAAAACTGCTCTAAAAGATAATGCAGTGTAATTAAGAATGTGCCAATACGTTATATCTGTAGTGTCAAAAATGCTTTTATTAGCAAGGACACATAATCAAAAGGGACAGTAAAGGCATTCATAATCTTACAGAAGGTTTCCATTTCAAATAAATGCTTTTTATTCATCAAATAATTCTAGAAAAATCACAATTTAGTCAATAAGCAGCACAGCTGTTTCAACACTGGTAATAAAAGGGATAATAGTGTGTTTCTTGAGCAACAAATCAGCCTATTAGAATGATTTCTGAAGGGTTAGGTTCTGAAGGGTTAGGTCATGTGACACTGGAGGCTGCAGTAATGGCTGATGAAAATTCAGTAAATTCAGTATATTACATTTAAAAATATATTAAAATAGAAAACAGAAAACATTTTGAATTGTAGTAATATTACACAATATTACAAAAAATCTATATTCTATATTCCTAAACAAATAAACACAGTTTGGCCAAATATTTACATTGTTCATAAAGCAGTAGCTCAAAAAAATGATATATATATTTTTTCCTTAGTATTGAAAGGCATTGATATAAATGCTTTAAAAACACTGACTATTTTACCAGAAATTGAAAACTATGTGCTATGTTTATTTACACTTTCAGTGTTGCCAAGTCCACAGTTTTCCAGCGGAATTGGGCTACTTAACGTTCTTTCCGCAGGATGTTTTTCATGTCCGCGGATTGAAGCGATCCCAATAAAGTGATAGTTAACCCCTGGAATGTGACTTTTATCATGGGAACTATGCCTATTTTACCCCACCAGAACAGTTTTTTACCAGGAATCCACCTTATAAAGCGATTGTTTTGAGTAGCAATTGTACAGGTTTTGCTGAGAAACCTGGCAACCCTGTACGCTTTCATTATCTTTTGCCTCCTGAAATCAACTGTGTCAAATCTTCTGTGCACTTTGCATGCTGAGTGTTATTTGTTTGACATGCAGAGTTCTTGTTGCCACAAAAGACAGCTGTCTATGTAGGCAGGTAATGTGCATTTGAATTTTTTTGTTCTGAAGGCCATCGTTATTCACAAGCAGTTATCTTAATGCGTTTGTGACTGTATCAGGATCCTGGCCTCAAGCGTAGTGTATTGATCTGTGTTCCCTCTCTGTGTGCAGAGCTGAAAGCCAGCATTGACAAGGTCAGCCAGGCCCTGGAGGGCATGTACTCAGATAACAGTCTGTGTCAGGTAAAGTCTATATCCTGAACACTCATTGGTACTTTTATATTGACTGAGCCCTTTCAAGAAATTTGCATGACACCTCAATGTACCCTGACTTCTTATTTGATGCTTCCAGGTGCCCTATAGGCTACACGCTGTGCTCGTCCATGAAGGACAGGCCTCCGCTGGTCACTACTGGGCGTACATCTATGATCATGCTAATAAACGCTGGCTGAAGTACAACGATGTAATGGTGACAGAGTCAACCTGGGAGGAGCTGGTTCGAGACTCGTACGGTGGCATGACCAACGCCAGCGCCTACTGCCTCATGTACATCAATGAGAAGCTGCCATACCTCATAGCAGGTACTTTCCCTATGTGCTTCCCAGATTACGCATCCGCACTTAGATTTTGCTGAAGGAGCCAAGCACATCACACACTTGATTTAAGGCTTTGGCTTTAGCTCTGATTTCTTTCAGAAATGAATGCTAATAGATTTGTTGGCAGACTTTATTATTTTAGGGGGTATATGAGAGTCTCTGCCAAGCTGTGAACATCAAATACTCTTAATGCTTTTTACTATCTAATGCTTTTTATTTTGATTAGTTTTCTTAGTATTTTCTGTAAAAATAAATTACTATGAATATTTATTTGAAGTAGGGGTGCGCATTTAATGCATTATGTAAATGTTTTTATATTAAAATGCAATAAAAAGTGTTTTTTAAACACAGCCAACACTGTTCAAGGAGGGGTACTCTGTCTTTGTCTGTCAAACAAAATGACATTGCAAGTTGATTGCTGTCTTTTTTTTGGAATAAATTACTTCTAATGCAGTTTTAGGACCCTATGAAACCTGTTTAATTAATTTTAATTTTTTTCAAAATGTATTACTTATTATTATTTTTCTAGACTCTGTTTTATGGTTAAATTAAATTTTATTCATCAAAAACGCTCATCAAAATTTAATAAAAAATGTCTAATTAATTTAAATAATAAAATTTACAATATTAAACAGCAATTTAGTTAAGATTTAACAAAAAAATTAATTTTAAGGCCCTATGAGGTGTTTCATTATTCGCAAATTTTGTTTTATTTTATCAAATATATTTTACTAAAATACTTTATCAAATATTAATAATCAAAATCATCTGTAATTAAGTGATTTTTTAAAAATAATAAATAAAAATAATGTAGTATATTTATTATTTTATTGTTTAGAAATGCTTTTGTGTATTTACATTTTTCTGCTAAATAAATTCTGGTAAAAAAAAATATTCTGGTTAATATTACTTTAAAAAATAATGTTTTATTAAAAATTTTATTATTCTGTCAAGGTTTCTTCAAGTTAAACCAATCTTTTATTTTGACAAGTTGCTGTGAAGACCTCTGGATTTCTGTTTGTATACGATATGATGATAGTTTTAATAAAAATAAATGGTAAAATGCACATAAAGTGACTCTCAGAGCAGGCGTCATGAGTCATGAGCACTTCAGTATGTGTGCAGTAAACAAAACTACAGCACCATTACTTTACACTGAGACATGCAGAATAAGCAGGATTCATATTTAAATGGTACTTTTGCAACTTAATATTCACGTTTTTTTTATATTCACGTTTTGATTTAGCTGTACTGGCCTACTTTTGATGTATTCATCCAAAATGATTCATCAAATTCCGTAACATTCCGCATTATACTGTAAATTCCATTTTTCTGATCAAATGTCTGAGAATGAAGCAGAACTGCCATATCTAATCGCACACACTTCATTTGTGCATTGTCTTTATTTAATGGAGAAAACATGGAAATTTGCAAGGTCAATATCATAAAAACGTTTGCACTTGCATTTTTTGAGATTGGCTGGCTGGTTTGAGCTGAATGAACAAAACTCTATTAACTAGCCACTCTAGATGTCAAGTATCTGGACATAACAGCACCTTTTTATGACAGAAAGACTTAAAGTTTGACAGATAAAATTGCAGTGCAGTGATTTTATTGGTTATTTGGGTTGTCAGTCATTTATGTAACATTTAGGCCTTTTTGTATCCTTTCCTATCTGCTACAATAATGTAATCTCATTGAATATGACTTTTTTCTTGCTAATGAATGACAGAAGACGCAGACGATGAGACAGGGCAGGTTCTGAAAGGAATGGACTCCCTCCCATCTATCCTGAGGCGTTATGTTCGGGAGGATAACCGCTGGTTCCAGCAGGAACTGAGAGAATGGGAAGAGCAGTTCTGCCAAGCCCAATGTGAAGAAGCGCAAGTTCAAACAAACACAGAGAAACCCGTCCCAGAAGAGCCACAGAACCCAGAGCAGGAGCCAAACCCAGAACCACAACCAGCCCAAGAACAAGTGTCTGAAGAAGCACCCACAGATTCAACACCAGCACCGGCCCAGGACAGTGAAGGTCAGAACCTTTTTCTTCAGGTCAGATGTTTTCCATGTATTCATTATAGGTATATTTTCAACGTGCTTTTCCTTCCTAGAGCCTATGGCCAATACAGCAGCTCTCAACCCGATATCATCAGAGCCCAGTGAGAATGTGGAAGAGGGAGGTGAGGAGCATATCACCAGCAGCCAGACACACGGTCCGCCAGATGAAGAGAAGCCAGATCAGAGTCAGGTGAGTGTTAAAGCATTATTTGAGACGTGTAGAAAATAGGTCACATATACAGGACTGGAGGCTTCATGTACAGTACATATGGGTCACAGTTTTCTTTCTCAACATAAACTGCAACAGAGTACATCACACAAAAACACTAATGCATTTAACAAAAATAATGTGATGACATTTTAACTAAATGTAAGATAAATGTGAATAACCTATTAAAATAAAACATAATCAGGGAGCTTTTAGTTTTACTGTAATGTGACATTCATTTTTACAAATAATTTAAAAAATGCATACTGCACATTGTTAAATATAATATACAGTGTCACCATAAAATAATAATACATTTTATAATTTTTCAATAAATTGTAGTGTAACTCATGTGACATTCATTTTTACAAATCATTTTAATAAACAATTTATATTTGTTTTATGCATGTCTTATTCAATATAGTATACAATTTTACCATAAAATAAATTGTAATTCATTTTTTTACTTAATACCATTCACACACTTTGACAAAACATATTTTAAATATAAAATATACAAACATACTTCCAAAATATCCAGTATATTACACTAAAGTTACATGTGTTATATTAAATCTAAACAATTTTTTCATATTAACTGTATATCATTACTGTGTATACTGTATATGGATATATATCAAATGCATATAAAATGTATATATATATATATATTACAATTCTGAACACTTTTAGTGTATTTTTTAAGGATTTCAATATAGAAAAGATGTTTGTGAATATTTGGGCAAATATGTATGGTAATATGGCAGAAAAGATTCTAGATTTAAATTAGTGGTTGAATCACTACAAACTTGTTTGTACTTGCTTAATGTTTAATGTTTTATCGGTTGCGTTGTGATGTTTTGTGTTGTGCAAAAGGTCTGGTATTTTGTAAGAGGATAAGTTTTGGAAAGGAATATGTGGATAAGGTTCATCGGACAGCTGAGAGCCGTCCAACATTCCTCTGTCTTTCTGGTTCAAGTTTAATGCAGGGTTGCTGGGGGACAGTGTGTCAGAGAAGAGCTTTAAATAGAACCTAAGCTCTGTGTTTGCTGCGTTCACCATCAAGATCAACTAGATTCCTACCTTTCCGCAGTCATTAAATGATTGTGGAGGACATTTTCCTGATGCATCAATCAACAAGGCAATTGTTTAAGCGCCATGTGTTCTTGCTGTCTAGTCTTTAGAGAGCGTAATCTTGGATAGTATTGACTTAATATATGGAGTTTCTATCAAGCAAGTTCATTCTGTACTTACAACACAGGATTTATTCTGCTGTACCTTTCTTTGACTCATTGATTTTATTGGTGCTCCTGATTTATGACTGTGCTGTCACTACATGATCTAGTTGCCAGGGTTTGTCATAAATGGGAGTGATAGGACCTCTAGTGGTTAGTATCTCATATTGCATCCAAGGATATTTATAAGCATAATAATACAGCTAACAATACCTGACCAATGTTGTACAACATACCACAAACATGAATTGTGAATCTGTTTAAAACAAAATGTTGTGACAAAAGAACAACATCGGTGGTCAGATATCAGATGTTATCTTTCAGGCACCTGTGTTATTTTATTATGACTGAAACACTATTATAGTTTTTGTTAATATAATTCATTTTTATTTCTATTTTTATATTTTCTGTTTTAGTTAAAATTTTAGTTTAGTCGTTTTGTTGCATCTTTGTCATTTTTGTTTTCAAATATGTGCATATTTTAATATACGTTTAATTTTCAGTTTTAGTTTATTTAGATTTTGTTATTTTAGGACTTGAACATAAACTAAATGAAAATGTAAAATTGCCTTGGCAACTTATGTTAAATATTAATTAAACAAATTTGTTTTATTATTTATCAAAATAAAATATAATAGACACAGATTTTACTGTATTTCAGTAAATTGTATTGTGACTCACGTGACATTTATTTTAACAAAGAATTTTAACAGTATTTTAATATAAATTATTTTGCACATGATTTGTTAAATACAATAAAATAAAATAATTTATTATTCATACTTTTATGTCATATTATTCCCCCACTTTGATACTGTAAGACATATTTGTGACCCTGGATCACAAAACCAATCTTAAGTGTATTTTTCTTTAAATTGAGATGTATACAATTCCATAGATGTATGCTTTCCATTGATGTATGGGTTATGATAATAATTGGCCGAGATACTACTATTTGAAAATCTGGAAACTGAGGGTACAAAAAAATCTAAATATTGAAAAAAATGCCTTTAATGTTTTCCAGATGAAGTCCTTTTCAATGCATATTACTAATGAAAAATAAAGTTTTAATATATTATAGGAAATTTACAAAATGTCTTCATGGAACATGATCGTTACTTAATATCCTAATGATTTTTGGCATAAAAGAAAAATTTATAATTTTGACACATACAGTGCATTTTTAGCTATTGCTACAAATATTTTTTGTGGTCCAGGGTTACATTTCAGACGTAAAACATACTTCAGGCACACACACAAAAAAGCTATTTTCATAAACATTTATACATGTATTGAAACATTAAAAGGAATAAATTATGAAAATGAAAAATTAACTAAATTCACCTTTTATTTATAAGCCAAAACAGTCATTTAATGGGTGAAAACTTCTGTAAATCTAGACAGATGACGCTCAGAGATCCACATTTCCGCTGATTTAAAAAACAATTAGAAATTCCTGAGGGATCTCATGGTGAATTAGACTTCCTGGTTTGCCTAAAAATTTACGTTATGAGTGAACATCTTTAAAGAGTCTCTATAATGAGTGGACAAGCTCACTGACAGACATTCAGCACCTTCTTTCTCTGTGTTTCTCAGCAGCCTGTGATGGAGTCAGCCGCTACAGACAGAACTGAGTCAGAGGTGGAGGAGCAGCTCATCAGTGATGAAGGAGGAGCAGAGGCCAAGCCGGAGGCCTCATCCACAGAGGAGAACCAGGCCACGGCCGCGCACAGCCAGCCTGAGAATGACGTGTCTGAGGTCGAGATACCCAATGTAGGCAAGATTCTGGTGCGCTCTGATGCCGATGGGTACAATGAAGAGGTAAAGCTTCCATAAATTGTAAAACTAGGCTACTCATACTATACATTAATCTCAACATCAAATTTTGACATATTTTTAATCTGTAATTGAATAGATGATGCTAACACCAGCCATGCAGGGTGTGATTTTTGCAATTGCTAAGGCAAGACAGGTTTTTGACAAAGAAGGACCTGAAGCAGGACTCATCAAGGTATACAACTTAAAAATACTCTGCAGCTGAACACACCGTTCTCATATATTCAGATAATAATTCATATAAACTTAGATGTTAGTTTACTACTTTATTTAGCAATCTCACCCTGTTTATTTCTTCTGAAATCTTTTGGGTCAGGCATTTCATGAGGAATATTCCAGATTATATGAGCTGTCTCAAGAAGAGACCACACCCCAGCAGGACCCTCGACTCCAGCATGTTCTGGTCTACTTTTTCCAAAACCAGGCACCTAACCGCGTCATTGAAAGAACGTTACTGGAGCAGTTTGCAGATCGTAATCTGAGTTTTGATGATCTGTACGCATTTCCTTTTAATCAACTACTTAATATTGTTGGGGGGAATAGGGTAAGATTAAATCTAAACTGGTATTTTCTTCCTTGTAGGGCTGTCAGTATCATGAGAGAGGCCAGATCTAAAATCCGTCTCATTAAACCAGAAGACATGGACATGGATGAGTACTTGGTAAAATCAAACAGGCTTTCTTCTCTTTTTTCTTCTTAAATGTATAATATATGCTGCTGTTTTAAGGTTTGGAGCCAGTAAGATTTTTATACGCTTTTAAGGAGATTAATGCTTTTATTCAGCAGAGATGCGTTAAATTGATCAAAAGTGATAGTAAAGACATTTATAATACAAAACATTTAGATTTTAAATAAATGCTGTTCTAATGAATTAAGCTGAAGAAATATATATAAAAATGCTAAGCAGCACAACTGAGGACTGAAGCAGTGGCTGATAAAAAAAAACAGTTTTGGCATCACATGGATAAATTACATTTTCAAATATATTAAAATACACTGCTCAAAAAAATAAAGGGAACACTTTAAACAACACAATGTAACTCCAAGTCAGTCACACTACTGTGAAATTAAACTGCCCACTTAGGAAGCAACACTGATTGACAATCAATTTCACATGTTGTTGTGCAAATGGAATAGACAACAGGTGGAAATTACAGGCAATTAGCAAGACACCCCAAATAAAGGAGTGGTTCTGCAGGTGGTGACCACAGACCACTTCTCATCCAGGATGGCACATCAATGCGAGCTGTGGCAAGAAGGTTTGCTGTGTCTGTCAGCGTAGTGTCCAGAGCATG
>JAUMHE010000032.1:2115153-2135603 GCA_032359235.1 Enteromius mattozi | reverse complement strand
AATAAGAATATTTCATTCATTCAGATCTAGGATGTGTTATTTTAGTGTTCCCTTTATTTTTTTGAGCAGTGTATAAAACATTTATTTTAATTAATAATTATATTTTATAATTTCACTGTTTTTACTGTTTTGTTTTGTTTTTTTCGATCTACAAAATGCCACCTTGATGAGCATAAACAAAGATTTAAAACTTTTGAACAGTAGTTGTGTGTTATTGATCATTTTAAACTACTTTTTCCCCCCTCTATTCCCAGCAATGGCAGGATGACTACAGCATGTTCAAGACAGTGTTTGCATACCTGTTGACGGGTCTCGAGCAGTATCAGAATGGAAAGTATGTAGACTCAGGGACAAGAGACATTGCCTTTGCATTAAATTGGAGAGTTTGTACTACAACAATTATCTTTTCTATTGCAGGACAAGAGAAGCCCTGATTTATCTCGCACACGCACACCAGGACAACTCCGTCCTTCTTAGGAAAGGGGAGAAGAAAGGCGTGGACCAGTCACTTATAGCACTTTACAGAAGAAAGTGTTTGAAAGTATGTACACATTAATAATCAGAAACATTCTCTTCCAAAAAAATTACAGTAAGATTTTTACTGTTCACCAAAACTGCAATTATTTAAAAAGAAAAACATTTATTTTGTAACATTATCAATGTTTTATGTTTTAAGTTTTTATTTATTGCATACCTGCTGTATTAAAGTATTCATTTCCTTTTTTTTAAATGATCCCAAAATGTTAACTCTAGTATAGGTAGACATTCATAAATAGGCATATATATATATATATAGCATATATTTCTATATAGGTATATATTTCTGTCAAAACCTTTAGATCAGAAGATTTTAGGCTCATGACCTTGACTGGTACAATATCTTATTTTGATATGAAAGCACTGTGAACATGTTACACCCTACAGGAGCTGAATGAGAACGCAGCCACGCTGTTTAAAAGTCAAGATGAAAATGAGGTGGCAGAGGCAGTGACCATCATGAATGACTGCATCATCCCTTGCATGCACCTCATGGTTCGAGACAGCATCAGCCAAGAGGACTTGGACATGATAGAGCTGATCAGGAGTTGCTGGTGCTCCTACCTGGGGCAGGACATGGACGGTGAGCTATTTTTCCACAGATTTCATATATAGACCGTTTCAATTAGATCCTTAGCTCATATTGTTGGTTCATGTTTGTCTGTTTTTTTGGATGATCAGATTCTGTTCAGGAAAAGCTCAGTGAGTTCCTGCCCAGAGTCCTGGACTGTTCTGCAGAAATGGTGGTCCTGAAGGAGCCCCCCAAAGTGAGGAACTCTCCCCACGATCTGTGCAGCCGCCTGACTGCCGTCATGGAGTCCATTCACAGCACCTCAGTTGTTACTGTGAAGTGAGGAAAGGTTGAAAAATAATCAAGGCACAGTCACAAGGTCATCCAGCCTCTGCTTCAGGCTGAGCTGGATTTTATTTTCGCTGCACAATGACGTTTTCTGTCACACTACGGTACACATATTCACTGTGTTCTGAATTCCTTTAAGGGAGATTGATTGGCTGCTTTCGATAGGTGTTTGATCTCAGGAAAGATCAAATAGATGACATTTTTGTAAAGCCAGGTTTGTGAGAGGGCAGTGAAGGCAGAATGAAAGCTTTACCCTGTTCTTCTTTTCACGTGAGCTGTAGACAGCGTGAAAATATAGTCTTTTATAGAGATTTGCTGGAGCCACTTTATTTCAGTCTACACTTAGCTGAAGATCCTCTGTGTATTCTTTCTTTGTACAGTAAGGTTGTCTGATTTCCCACTCCTTTGTTCTATCCCTTTTACCTTTCAATAAAAATGATTTCTCAGTTTGTCGCTCTGTCCTGTTCCCTTTTTTTTGTATTTTCCCCCTACCTGTTTTCATCTTCTGTTTCTTCCAAGTTCTTCTCATAATTATTCTATAAGGATTACCATTTATACATTACATCTGCTGCAGGTCCATTGATAATAACTAGTTATTATGTAGGAGACCACAAGCATGAACATTTATTAGTAAATTTATGTGAACTCTTATTTGTACTTGTTTATCACGTCATGGCTTCTGCAGTCATAACTGTGCAAAAAATATGTTTTCAGATGTGTATATTTCATATATCTTACAAAATATATAAATGTTGTAAAATATTGTTAATAAAGATTTTAAAATATTTTTATATTAACAAGTTTTAGTTGCGTATATTTTGGTATGGTATATTGTTTTTTGTTAATTACTTGATTAATGCCCAAGGCGTAGTGTTAATTTATGTCTAACAAGATATAAATGTTGAGTAATTCAGATAAAATTAGTGAGACATTTTCTATGCCACTGCGTCAAATTACTATTATATTCATCAACAGAAATACTCCAATCTGCATTTGTTCTTTCGATCATTTTTTGTAAAGTCAGACACTGTTTTCCCTAAAACTGAATATACTGTGTTATTAAATAGCACAAGAGTGAAAACATCAACAACTCAGTTGTATATTTTTTATTCATCTGCATTAAATCTTCAGGAAAAAAAAAAAAATCTAAAATGCATTACCACAATACTTCTTGCCTTCTCCTCCCTGGATTAATTTAGAGAATCAGACATAATCTCCTGTGTTTAATTAGAATTTGAACACAGCCATGTTTGTGTTGATACAACGAAATGCTGCACTGCACAGTGAATTGTGGTCTTCTAAGGCTACAGCGTATAAGAAAGCGTATAAGAAAGATAAGTTGCACTGGAGCCATCTGGTTAAGTTTCACAAATGTCATTATACAGTCTTATCAGGATTACACTCTCCTACTGCCCATACTGAACATGAAGAGGCATTTTATATTAGACAAAAAAATATAAAAGAAACGGATTAAATAAAAAAATAATAATATGCTGTTTATGGTTGTCAAAGAGGCATAGTGCATTAATACAGAACTGTTGCCACAGTAATCTTACAATAGCTATCTTCTGTTCTCAGGAAGAAGGCACCTAGTGTCTGTCATGGTACACCTCCATCAGTAACAGAATGGCTTTAGAGAATAGGTGCTCAGTGATGAGACTGAAGGTGGCAGAGCTCTCCAGCTCTCACAAAAGGTAATCTATTAGAGTCGTTGTCATTGTGTCCATGTGCTTAAAATGCAGTACTACACAAGCTAACAGTGTGTATTTGAAGATAAGCATTATGCATTGGTTCAATTACTGATGTGCTATGATGGGATGACTGCATACACACTGTGTTATGTTATGTGTTATATGTGAACATGATGAAAACTTATTTTATAATTACAGTGAATGAAAACACCTCTTTTGGGGCATAAGAGTCTTTGAAAATGCCTCGGTTTGAGATGGAATAGAAAGAAAGAAGCCTCAGGGCTGTCAGATCTCTGTCATTTTAATGGTTTTTCCAGTTACAGAAAGAAAGAATGAAACTTGACAGCACTTAAAAGTTTTGGGAATATTGTCAGAGTTCCTTGTATCTTTAGTTTTTTTTTATTCAGACAGGACATGCTAAAACTTCATACTCTGCAATATTGGAAGTTAAACCTCTGTATTTAACACATGGTGGTAAACTCACACAAAGTCACTCCGATGATGTCCTAAAAAAACATCTTGATCTGATGTTAATAGCTTCTCACATACAGCAGGGTCATCAAATTCAGCAAGGCAGTAGTAGAATCAAAATCTGTTACCCCTCTCTATTTCACACACAGTTTGGTCTGATGTGAATAGCTGAACACATATAGCAGGATCAAATCTGGCAAGCTGTATTACAGGTTACCAAATATATATATTATATATGAATGTCGTCCAGGCTGCAGCCTGGGGCTACTCGGTTTTTCTGTGGTGATTTGCATGCGTTTACATTGCGTGATCCTCAGCGTGTCCTAAAACATGGCGGAATCCAGCGCCGCGTGACGTTGATTCCCATACTGTTACCCAAATTTACTCTGATGATATTTACATTTTTAATACGCCTATATTAAGGTGTGTTACTAATGGTTTACCAAATATTCACTTTCAGTCTGGCTAGAAGTGAAATTGAAATTATTGTATATCCACTAAAACAGACAAAACAGTCCAAAACAACTAATACATCCCATTGTTTTTCAGTCTATAACCTGCCCCAATAAAATGACCGAGTGACCTCATTTCATAGTTTAAAAGCACCTCTCCGGACAGAAGCGATCTAACCGCCATTTCTAACCGCCCCCTTTTTAAAATCAACTAACGTTACAGCTTTGTTTTTTTCTCCTACAGACACAGACTCCCAGCATCCCTTGCGCGCGGAATGGCGGGTCGTGGCTTGAAGTGGTGAACTATCTTGCGCGTTCAGTCGTTTGCCCGTTACCGTCATGTCGTCGTTTGTGACAGAAGTGCTCGCCAGCTCAGGAAAACTGGAGAAAGATGACCTCGCCTGCAAAATCTCCAAACTGTCACGGAAAGTGGAAGAAACGAAGGTAAACTGTGTAGTTGAGTTAGCTAGCAGCTGTCAAACCTCAAGAAAACTGAGTTAACTTGACGGTCGAAAAATATTAATGTCAAAATTATTACTTAAAATGGTATTGTTTTGATTGTTTGCACACTGACTCTTTGGTACTAATGTTAGCATAACGTTACATTGACCGACCGTTAACCAAAGTGCGGCTAACGCTCTTCTCCTCACATGAAGTCATTTAAGAATAACAAACGTGTAAGCTTCGCTGGACAATGAACACTTTGTTAATTCATGTTTTAATCGAGAATAAAGCGGTATTGATGTGACATTGTCTGGCTGACGTGTCACGCTGCTGATATCATTGCCTGTCAGTGCCAGTCTGAGATCCTGACTTCAGACAGATTAAATGTTATTAGCCTGATTTTACGAAACATTGTGTTCTTTCCAGTTTTGAGACCATGTGAACTCCGATAAGCAAAATATCTGTCTGGGATCATATTTTTTCCCCTGTGAAGCTTGCGTTTTTGTGTTTTTATTCTTTATCATGTTTAGGGACATGGGACATTTATGTCTGACGAGATCGTTATATCAAATTCAGGGCTTTTTGAAACGTTAGTGGAATTACATTTATCAAATGAATTCATATTTCTTATCTGAATTGGAGAGATCAGTTTGTTTATACTTATGTATTAGTAAACAAATACAATGCTGATCTTAATGTATATCCAAACCTGTTACGCATTTATGCTTTTATTACAGTTTTATGTTTCTATGTCTGAATTTAACTGGCCTCTCTTTGCTCCTTACAGGAAGAGGTTACAGACATGATAAATAAAAAATATATTGAGTTTATACCCAGTATGGAGGGAGCAGAGGAGCTTCTGGACCAAGTTGAATCAGTTTCCAAAGACATTGATTTATTAAAAAGCTGCATTGAGAATGAGGTACCTTTATTTTACTATTAATAAACTGTTATGCATCAGTTCCAAAAAAAGTGGCTCTTTAGCATGTAAACTAAGTGTTTGCATTTACAGGTTCAGCAAAACCTCCATGATGCTGTAACAGAGTATGCTAAGCTTAAACAGCAGCTAGAGAAAAACACTGCCGTTATAGACCTACTCCAGCATCTGCAAGAGGTATGCTACTGGGATTTTCTATAGGCTTAGAGGATTTTCTAACCATAAAGCTAGACTTAAGATTTAAAGCATGTGCATTCTTGTAATGTGATTGTGTAAGAACAGTTTACAGTAATTCGCCTGTTTACATAAGTAAGGCCACATAGTTTGTGTAACATAAACATTATCCCATTATTTTGATATGCTCTTATAGTTTGACACCGCAATAGAGGAGTATCACAGGGCCTTGCAGGAAAAGAACTATGTGGTTGCAGCGGGGCAACATGGAAAGGTCAGTCACATTCAACATTAAATTAATTCATCGTATTACCACCCTGTGAATTAAACAAGTTTATAAAATAATTGTATATTTAATTTTTAATTAGGAAAAATTAGGGCTTTTCCCCATCCAATTCAAATCTCAATTTATTGGCATATCATGAAATTAATTGGAATCGCATTTTGGTGGATTAATAGCCCTATGAGTTACTATACAATGTCTTAATCACATGCTTGTATTATACAGGCACGAGCTAGTGTGGATGCCCTGAAATCCTGGAAAGACACAGAGTTGCCTTTAGTTCAGGCCCTCAGCTCAGAGATCACAATACAGAGAGAGAATCTCATCTACCACCTTGGGGAAGAATGGCAGAAACTGACAGTCTGGAAACTTCCTTCCACTAAAAGTAACTATATACTTTATAGCTGGTATGAAATGAAAATTCACCCTCTCTCTAATGCATGTTGTTAATCTTATTGTGACCAATTCAAACATGAATGTTTCATTTTTGTAACTTTTGTTTCAAGTCTTCCAGTGCAAGGACAGACTTGTCTCTGGTGGTAATGCCGGATCTGTGCAATCATTTAGTTCGCCTATATCTGTCTCTCTCTTGTAATCGACCGCAAACTCACAATCAGATCTGCCTCCATTCGAATAACAATCAATGGATTAAACCAATTGAAAACCCCAGCCTACAATTTATGCATTTTTGTTTCAATAATCACAAATGTATGTGTCACAATACAGAAGAAAAACTGTTGCTGGTATCTGACTAGATACAAATGGTATCTTTAAGAACATTCTGTCTCTGTTTGGTGGTCTAACTAGTTTTGATCTCTTCTTTTTTTTTTTTTTTCTTCTTTTTTTTAATAGCCGAGCTCACTAGTGTGAAGTCTTTCCTGAAGACAGCACTTCATTTGAACAGAGGAGGATCTAAGGGAGATGAATCTGTCCCACACGCCCTTCTCCCCAGCATTCTCCAAGCCCTCTCCATTCAAGGAGAGCTTCATAAAAAGGTTAAACTCTTTGGTAAGAATAAGATTTGGTGTTACATCCCATTTGTACCTCTAGATCGATTTGTTCACATTTTGGCCTGTAAGTTGACTGCGTGACTGTTTGTCAATCCTTTAGGGCAAGTGTTGTTTAAGTACATGCTGAAGCCTCTGATCATATACCCCTCGTTGGTGGTGGAAGTGAGCAGTCAGCAGGAGCAGGGCGCTGTCTTGAGCTTGCAGTGTACAGAAACCAAAGCAGAGCATCCTGATCCAAGCCAGGTTTATACCAAAGTGATCACCGTGCTTAAAACACTACATGAACACCTTTTTGGTATGTTTTTTGGTGACCAAAAAAAGTTAATTCTGTTTACCATAGACATTGTAGTCATGACTAATAATTACAATGCATACACGCATTGTTGGGTGAACTATCCCTTTAATAAGTTAACTTTAAGTTTTGCAAAGCTATGTTTTAGAAGCTGCCATAAATTCTGCACATTACATTGAATTACTACTATTATATAACTTTATTATTGTCATTTATCTTAACCAAGGACTTGTTAAACTATTCAGTATGATCTGAGCAGTTTAATCCAAGCCGTGTGAAGAAATTATTTTCTTTTTTTATATGATGAGCTAATTTCATTTATACTCAGCATACATAGAGCAAATAACATATGATAAACATTACACAACACTAGAACCAATCAGGTATGTTCTAGCATGCACATGTGCTTGTGTTTGTGTCATTTTGTGTAAGTGTCATGATTTTATATGCAGGTTATTATTGGTCAACTCAGTTTTATACAAAATATTATGGGTCGATAGTACATCACTTTGTCTAAGTTTGAAGTAGGCTGATAATGTTTTTTTATTCTTTCTTTCTTCAGATGTGTGTATAGATGAAAAGAAAGTATCTGAGATTTTAGGAGACCTGATATGGGAGGAGATGTCTGAATGCATCATTCGCGAATGCCTGGTTCATTCCATACCGGGTAACAGTAGTCAGCTAGCTGAGTATAGTGAGGTAAGACTGCAAGGATCTGTCGGCACATGACAATGTGCAGCATTCTTTGTAATGCAATATTCAATTGTGTTCTCAGGTTATTAAACAGACAGAAGATTTCGAGAGCAGTCTGAAAGAAATGGGCTACCTCGCAGGGGACTCGACGGACCTCTTAAAATATGCCAGGAACATCAACTGCCACTTCGCAAGCAAAAAATGCCAAGATGTCATTGTGGCTGCACGGAAACTGATGACATCCGAGATGCACAACACAGTGAAAGTAAGACCTCTTCAAATTCTCCGTTAATTAAGCTAAAAGTGATTTTTAGTCACAATTGATTCTTCTGTATGCTCTTCATATCCAGATCACTCCAGAGTATAAACTCTCTATTCCTAAACTACCAAGCCCTAGTGGAGGAGAGAAGGAGAGGAAGGAGTCTAATAAGAAAAGTGCCCGTTACGATCAGCAGAGCCTTGAAAACGAGAAGCAGCTGAGTCCCAACACTCTGTGCCTTCCTGTATGTCGCATTAGTGAGTCAGTGCAGCAGCTCCTGGAGCTTGCCATTCAAACTCTGTCTGAGGCGGTGGGCAGCTCCCCCCAGTGGTACGATACTGTCTGCTTTTATCTCTATGTGGAAGCTGTAATTGCTGAACTTCATAAATTTGTTGTCTTTTCTTTTTTTTTTTGCAGTGCAGTCCAGCTTTTCTACACAGTCCGAAATATTTTTCACCTATTCTATGATGTTGTGCCTACATATCACAAGTAAGTCTTTTTTTTTGTCTTAAATAACAGTATTCTTGGTATACTGTTTGTTTGTTGTTTATAATGTGATTCTGTTTTCATAACTTAGGGACAACTTCCTGAAGTTGCCTCACTTGGCTGCAATCCAACACAACAACTGCATGTTCATCGCTCACCACCTTTTAACCTTGGGTTTTCAGTTTAAACCTCACCTTCCTTTGAAAGACGGAGTGGCTTATTTTGTAGACTTGGTCCCAGGCTTCAGAAGACTAGGTAAGTGCCCACTGACATTTTTTGACACTTTTATTTAGCATTACAATAAAAAATGTTTAAAAAATAGCAATTTTTGAGATACATATTTTAAAGAGGTTTTCTTTGGGTTTTTAAACAAGGTGCTCGATGCTTTGTGGCACAAATGAACGTTCAAAAAGCTGAGATGTTGGAGAGACTGTCCACTTCACGTAACTTCTCCAACTTGGATGATGAAGACAATTACTCTGTAGCCAGCAAAGCTATCAGACAAGTATGATCAAGCACCACAAATTCACTGATCTTGAATAAACAGTAGAGGCTTTTGCTGATTGTACTTAGATAACAGTATATTACAGCATATTTGTGTGTGCTTGTCACTTGTTATTGTTTATTTTAGGTAATTCATCAGCTGAGGAGGCTGGGAAAGGTTTGGCAAGATGTCTTGCCAGTGAACATATACTGCAAAGCCATTGGGACTCTCCTCAATACTGCAATATCAGAGCTGATTAACAAAATTATGATGTTGGAGGTAAGGCAATACATAATGCTGCTGTTGTTGTTGTTTTTGGTGACGCCAATTAACTGTTTGAAGTGTAAACCAAGTGCTTTCATTTCAGGACATTTCTAACGTGGATGGTGAGCGGCTGCGAACGCTGTGTCAAACCATCATAGAAGAAGGGCCGCTGGTCTTTAATCCATTGCCGGAAGAAAACAAGAACAAAAAATATCAAGAAGAGGTTCCAGTCTATGTTAAGAAATGGATGACCTTAAAAGAGATCTCCATGGTGCTAAATGCTAATCTGCAGGAGATTGTGGACAGGTGATACACTTTTGGTCCATTTTATGGGACCTTGTCTTGTTATTTGTTTATTAGCGTTTGGTTATATTTTTTAGGATTATGTATCAAGTTCATAGATTTCATTGGAGCTCACATTAAACATATTTTTCTTATTTAGGTGGGCAGAGGGGAAAGGACCTCTGGCAGTGGAGTTCTCCTGTAATGAGATGAAGAGCCTCATTCGAGCCCTGTTCAAAAACACAGAGAGACGAGCAGCAGCCCTCGCTAAGATCGTCAAATGAACAGCCAAAAGACCAATGCAAAATAACGCTACTTGGGGCTTTTCCTTACACATATTGTATTCTATATTTTTCTATTTTGCTGAAAGATGCATTACAATAAACGCTTTTCTAAGCACATGCCTGCACTCTTATCAGTATGCCCTGTTATCAGTATATGGATTAATACTTGAAAAGCACTTCAATAAAATGCTGCAGTTGCATATAATAATGTTTTAGGCTGTGTAAAGTTTTTCAACTTATTTTGTTCTATGGAAGTCTTATGGGATTGAAACAACACACGAGTATGTTTTATATATATATATATATATTAGTTAAAAAAAATGTAAGGCTAAGAATAGAAGAGGGTAATATTAATTTGAGTCTCGATACATCAGCAATTGAAGATAGGTGTGCATAGTTAAACTTTTACTTGGTGGTACTTTTACGTCAGCGCTTGCCTGACAGTTTACGACACCGGCTTTGACAGCTTGAAGGTTGCCAAGTATTTAAAATTACACCCGCGCAGTTCCTCAGAATGATGCATCGTTTCAATAGAATACTCCCTTATTAATTTGATAGTCTCCAGAAGTTAAGTAAAGGATGTCGGTGTTAAGCACGTCGTGTTTATCAGTTTGCTACAAATGTTATTCTCTCAATCATGAGAAATTTTAAACGGGAGGTTTTGTAGATCATATAAACAGTATCTGGCAACCATAGTGCGTCACCAGGAGGACGAAGCGAAGGAGACTGTCGTAAAGTGGGATGTTTTGGAGTGGGGAGGTCATTGGAAAGTGAGGTTGTTCAGTACGTTTTAGGGGGAACAGACCGCCACTACTAGCACAGGTGTCAGATATTCTGATACCAGAGTGGCCTTACTCAAATCTAGTGTGGTTTTACAGCGGTCTTCACGTTGAAAATGTTGCGTTTAGCGCTGCGAGTGCGTCCATCTGCCAGGCTCACCCGGCCCAGTGTCCTGTCGGGCCCTGCTGCTGCTGCTGCTAGTCCACGATCCGGACCGCTATCATGCCATCATCTCAAGCGATACCACTCAAGCGGCCCGGCCCGGACCCGGAGCTTGTGTCACGGTCGGCGTGTGTTCAACAGCATCCTCAGTAACAGATCTTGGGTCTTGCGAAGCCAGGCGGCTAGTTTCAGTCAAAGCATGCGAGTGTACAGTCTGCCACCACATCAGAAGGTAAACTAAGCTGGCTAATTAATAATATTATGTACTTCCACCCCTGTTTGACTTGCTTTTTTCTGTGGAGCAAAAAAGTAGATTTTTTTTTCTACATAATGACCGCCTCAGTCATCGATTGCTTTCGTTGTGCCATCTGTCATCTCTTTTTGTGCTCCACAGAATAAATGAAGTTATACAAATTTGAAAAACACGATGGAGAATAAAATTTTGTGGGTGAACTGAGCACTGGGATAGCGCATCAGTGCGTTTCTTCTCTTGGTGTCACCTTCAAGATGTTAAAGCAGGCTGTGGTTCTATATATGTCATGTATTCTGTGAGCTGTCAGAGGTCCTTTCTGACATGCCTGTATGAAACATGCTATCTCACGAGACAGCATAACAGTGTCTTGACTTAATAATAATGTAAATATTGAGTCTTAGTAGATGTCTCTTATAAAACTGTGCCCTCAGTCATAGATTTCCATGCTTAGAAAATAATTGAAATGATTAGAAAAGTGCTTATTTGCATAATGATTATTATATATTAAGACCCTAATAGTACTTAAGAGAAAAAAAAGGCAGGCAGAAGTCATGGAAATTCATTATTTGGAAGTTGTGGGAATCCTGAATATCATGATCTTACATCACAGTAAACCGCAATAGAACTGTTGAACTAATATTTCAATGCAAATCATTTTCATTACAGAAAATATTGGAATAATTAAGATTTTTAATTATCCCAAAATAAGTTTCTTATGCTCACAATAGCTGCATTTTTTTTCAGTCAAAAAAGGTATCAAAATGCAAAATTGTACTAAGATGTAACGATTTCATAATAACTGTGCTCTACTGTAATTTATTTTAAGATTAAATTTTTTCCTGGGACAGTAAAACTGAATTTTCAACAGCAGTGTTACATGATCAAGCTCAAGTCATTCTAATTCTTAAAGAGTTACTCAACCCCAAAATGAAAAGGCTGTCATTAATCACTTAACCTAATGTCGTCCCAAACCCGTAAAAGCTTTGTTGACTTTATTGACTGCCAAGTATGAACACTGTCATGGTCCAGAAAAGTATAAAAGACGTTGTCAGAATAGTTCATCTGCCATCAGTGGTTCAACCACAACATTATGAAATGATAATATTTTTGTACGCAAAGAAAATAAAAATAATGACATTTATTTAGCAATTTGTCTCCTCTGTGTCTCTTAGCGGCATTGTAGCGCCATTTTTGGAGAATATTCACTGCCGTTTTGGCGAGTATTGCCAAAAGTTACAAGCCTCCTGGTTTTCATTCGAAATATCTTAAAGCATGTTCCAAAGGCAAACAAAACTTATACGGGTTTGGAACAACATGGTTGTAGGTGATAAATGACAAAATGTTCAATTTGAATTATTCCAAACTTCAATGCGTTACATTTTATGAGAAGAATCTATAGTCATTTATGTGAAATGCTCGCAACTTTCTGTTAATTTAACCTTATTCATTCTATTACAGGTGGAACTACCTGCTCTATCCCCCACTATGCAGATGGGCACTATTGCACGCTGGGAGAAGAAAGAAGGTGACAAAATCAATGAGGGAGATTTGATTGCTGAGGTGAGGCATATAAAGCTTTTTACCAAAAATTACACTTGATTTTTATTTTTTTTACAGTGATGACAAGATTATGTAGTAGTTGATGATTTTGATATATTAATGTACCTCTGACATAGTAATGAGGCCACAGAATGGAGCATGGCACCTCAGAACCAGTCAGGTCAAACGCTCAGCAGCCCCATGGTATAATTCTGAATTCTATCTGTTCTGTCTTGTTTTGGTCAGGTTGAAACAGATAAGGCAACAGTTGGATTTGAAATGCTGGAGGAGTGCTACCTTGCCAAGATCTTAGTCCCTCAGGGTACAAGAGATGTGCCCATTGGAGCCGTCATTTGTATTACAGTTGACAAGTAAGCAGATTTTTTACCTGCACTGCCACGATACAGAGCATAATAAGATCTGTTGTTTGCTGTGCACATATTGCATGATGTTCTTAATCATTTAAAATTGTAGTGTAACGTTTTCATACTTGAACTGATGAAACTTTCCTATAAATTTTGCTGCACCACAGAGAAACGGTGCATCATAAAAAAAAGAACTTAGAGATGTACCTAAATGATCCTGTGTCTTGATCTTGGCTTTTAATGAAAGTATTACATTACGTGTGTGTGAAATAGAATGCATGTTTGATGTTTTCCTACCTAATATACATCATCTATCTATCTTTAGTCCTGACCTCATCCCTGCATTTAAAGACCTTACATTGGATAAAATCGCTAGCTCCGCCCCTGCGCCTGCGGCTGCCCCTCCCCCTCCAGCAGCTCCTGCTGCTGCTCCTGCTTCGCCACAAGTTCCTGGAAGCTCCTACCCCCCTCACATGAAGGTATGAGATGTTGACCAGATATAAAAATGACTACAAACTAAACTACTAATTTCTGAAGTAAAAATATTTGGGATGTTGCCCAGTTTAACCTTCTGTCTTGTTTTCATTAGATTCTTCTCCCAGCTCTCTCCCCCACCATGACTATGGGCACCGTGCAGCGATGGGAGAAGAAAGTGGGTGAGAAACTCGGAGAGGGAGACCTGCTGGCTGAAATCGAGACCGATAAGGCAACAATCGGTAAACTGTCAATTATTTTGTCTTGAAACATATTGATAACAATTTCTAATTATGGAAATACTGATATTTTTTATATATATATATATACACACATTGGTCATTGATCAACAGTGTTGATTTATAAGTACCGTTTATACGTTTGGGGTCCGTAAAGAAATGTAAATGTTTCTTAAAGAAATCTCACCAAGGGTGCAATTATTTGGTCAGATATACATTAAAATCTGTAATACCATGAAATATTTTCACAGTTTAAAATGCAGTTTATTTCTGTGATGGCAAAGCTGAATTTTCAGTGGCCCATGATTCTTCAGAAATTATTCTAATGTGCTGATTTGATATGCATTTTTCTTATTTTTAAGATTGATAGCAGTTGTAAAATATTGTAAATATTGTGGAAATATTTTTTTTCAGGTTTAATAGAAGTGCTTGCTAAATAGAAGTATTTATTAAAAAACACTGACCCCAAACTTTTGAATGATAGTGTATATTTATATATACACAGTCAAATGTATGCGTATAAACCAGATTTAAACTTCACGTGAAGTAATTTCCTCCTCTGGTTTTCAGGTTTTGAGGTACAGGAGGAGGGTTACCTGGCTAAGATATTGATTGCTGAGGGCACCAGGGATGTTCCCCTCGGCACTCCTCTCTGTATCATCGTGGAAAAGGAATCCGACATTAGCACATTTGCTGACTATATAGAGACAGGGGTGGCTGCAAGCCCGCCTCCCGCTCCCACACCGGTAAACAGCTCTGACATTTCTACAAGACCTTTACTGTTTATGTAATTATTACTAATGTTAATTATGCACGCTCAGTGCTATTGATCAAAAAAATAACATTAACAGCAATCATTTATCGTTCACTTTAAGTTGCAGCTGCACTTTGATTGACATGAGCAACAATGTGATGTAATATACTTTTTACCTGGCCACCTAAAGGCCGCTGGCATGAAATTCAAGGTCATGTTCTTACTGCCAATGTAATATCAACAGCTTCATGCTATAACTAAAAGTGAAAGGTCGTTTTGAAATATTTGCAGTGTTTTGAAATTCTGCTGTCATGCCATGCCAGTTTTGTTGGAGTGGCTGTACAACAAATTACTTGTGAGGCACAGGATGGGTTTTGGCAAGATATTAAAATATTTTATATTTTTAGTTATGTACTAATTGCTAAGGGTTGTGTATATAGCATGTTGCACTGCTAGACTACAGTTTCAACAAACATAACGTGTTCTAATCTGTTTTTATAACTCAAAATATTTCATATTTAACCTAACGAAAAAGAAATAATTTTAGTAGGTGTACATATGACTTTAAACTGTACCTCACTGCTCAGGTGGCCACCCCACCGCCAGCTCCAACAGCTCCCACCCCAGCACCTGCTGCTGCTCCAGCCGCCCCTGGTGCTCCTAGGAAGGGTAGGGTGTTTGCCAGCCCTCTAGCCAAAAAACTGGCTGCCGAGAAGGGAATTGACATCGCCCAAGTCACAGGTAGGAGCAGTTTGACTTGAATACTGTCAGTTGGTTTTCTTTGCATGGGTGGGAGATGTCTTTCTGGCACTAGTGGCATTAGTGTTACTTCATCATTTTACTTGTATAATTTATGGGTGGTTTACTAAAATGGGATTATGCTACTATTGTGTCCTTAGGAACTGGACCAGATGGCAGAGTCACCAGGAAAGATATCGACAGTTTCGTTCCACCTAAGCTCACTCCTGTAAGTCAAATTTGATGCAACCAGATCCAACAAACCTTGGTTTTATTAGGGCTCATTAGTTTAACTTAATTAAATAGCTATGAAAAAAATAACACCCCTAGACCTGTAGGTCATCTTAGATTTCATAAAGTTGACTGTTGACAAATATGATTCAGGGCAAGCACTCCATAAATGCAGTTATTCCCTGAAATTCAAGATATTGGGGAACAAAATGCTACTGTTTAAGTTTTGTCTCATATTACACGATAAGCAGTATCACATGAGCAGTGAGAGCAATATCACACAAGTGTTGGAAATTTGATTTTATAATAGTTTCTGAATGAAAACTGAATGAAAACAGAGTGAACCAGTTATTCAAAGGCCCGTTCATAGAGACAACCATTTATTTTGTCTTTGAAGATTGTTGGTAACAAAGCTGTTTTAAATGTCTTTCATTGCATGAACAAAAAATACTTGATACACAATAATAGATTTAAATAATCTTTTGTGGCTATTTAAAATTTGAATCAACTGACAGCCCTAGTTTTTACCTTTAAGAAAGCTTATGTAGCATAATACTGCACAAAATTCCACAGAATTACCACCACGTCAAAGTTTTGAAATTCTTTCACCACAAGAATTATCATAAATCTAAAAGTAAAAATAAAATAAAAAAATAAAGCTAATAAAAAAAGGTTAATTTAGGGCTAAATCAAAATATTAATAAAAATGAAATAACATATAACTCAAATTAAAATAGCACTGCACTTCACCCCTGGCATGTTGTTTCGTGAAATATATTGTCAAGTGTATTTAAATAATTTTTTTTAAAAAAAATTTTTTAAATTATTTTACTTTTTTTTTTTTTTTTTACATTCTATTCTTTTTAATCTTTTATTCTCATTGACTTAGACTCCAGCTGCTGCTCCTACCCCTGCTGCTCCCACACCCAGCCCTCCAGCCACCCCTGCTTTTGCTGCTGTACCTACAGGAACCTTCACTGACATCCCCATCAGCAACATCCGCCGAGTGAGTCCACTGACAGAAACCACTTTATATTCACTATGCATACGTAAAGACTTTTACCTACAATGCTCTGTTTCCTGCGTGTCTCTACTAGGTGATTGCCCAGAGGTTGATGCAGTCGAAGCAGACTATTCCTCACTATTATTTGTCTATCGATGTCAACATGGACCAAGTTCTTGAACTCAGGAAAGAACTCAATGCTGTGAGTGAACTCAGTTCACATGATCGTGACGTGATAGTGAACTCCACATTATAGTATTCCTAATTTAGACTGTACCTTTTCCTCATGATCAGGAGGTGAAAGCGGAAAATGTCAAACTCTCGGTCAATGACTTCATCATCAAGGCCTCGGCTCTGGCCTGTTTAAAGGTGCCAGAGGCCAACTCCTCTTGGATGGACACAGTCATCAGACAGTGAGTGGACTGTTAATCATTTGAGGGCAATTATCAGCAAATGTATCAGTAAATGTAACTGATGTGGTATTTAAATTACAGTAAAATCAAGTGCTTTTTTTCCTCTTTACACAGAAATCACGTGGTGGATGTTAGTGTCGCAGTCAGTACGCCTGTGGGTCTAATCACTCCCATTGTATTTAATGCTCATATTAAGGGTCTTGCGAATATCAGCAAAGACGTAGCCACATTAGCTGCTAAAGCACGAGATGGAAAACTACAACCCCACGAATTCCAGGTAAGTATTTTATTTATATATATATATATATATATATGTCAGTCTCACATGATCCTTCAGAAATTATAATATGGTGATTTAGACACTTAGTCACATTTCTTCAAATTCTTTAAATATACATTTTAAACGTTTAAAAAAAGAGCATTTATTTAAAATAGATTTTTAAAAACATAATAAGATCAGTTTAGATCAATTTAATGCATTCTTGCTAAATACGTTTGTTAATTTTTTTTCTGACTTTCTGACTACAAATACTAATTATACTAATATAATAAGCTGTATATGTGTAATATAAGCTAAATATAAAATGTATTATGTATATAAAATGCATTACTTGTTTTTTTCAAAGCAAACATTTTTGGTTTTCCTAGGGTGGCACCTTCACTATTTCCAATCTGGGCATGTATGGCATCAAGCATTTTTCAGCTATCATTAACCCTCCTCAAGCCTGCATTCTGGCTGTGGGTGGCTCAGAAAAGAGACTGCTGCCTGCAGACAACGAAAAAGGGTGAGCAAGGAAAATAGAGAGACATTAATTTGCCATCAGCCCTGCTAATGTACATGGCACTTTTAAAACAGTTCCTTCAGTCAGCGTGTGTGTTTTCTGTGTCCCGTAGGTTTGATGTGGCGAGCATGATGTCTGTGACTCTGAGCTGCGATCACCGGGTGGTAGATGGCGCTGTTGGTGCACAGTGGCTGGCCGAGTTCCGCAAGTTCCTGGAGAAACCCTTCACCATGCTCCTGTGAGCGGGAAGTTTAAACGGTCATGGCCCCCCACCCCCAAAAAAACAAAAAACAGTGGACTTTAAGATTTAGAGAGGTTTCTCTCACTGGTTATATGCTTTCCCTGGGAATTATAACAGGTGGTTCGCTCTCCTCTTTTTTTAATTTCCTTCTCTCTCACATACTCCCTTTCATATACTGTTTTTTTTTTTGCTTCCTAAACCCTGAAGTAACCTCTCAACCCAAAGTCCTTGTTAAGGTCATTTTCTGTAGTTTCAGAAGATAATGCTGGATAATGCAAGGGTTTTCATCTTCCATCAGGATATTGTTACAAGCACCGTAAGTCTGTGTTTGCCATTAGATCAAAGAATAATGTCTGTGTCCATGGCCAAGTCTTATGGTCTGTACCTGCAAGCTTCGACTTGTTTCCATGCATCAATGACACATTCATTGGCACAATATGAGTATCCTTTCTGTACAAGAAAAACCGTGATGAGATCTGGAGATATGTGTGCCAAATATTGTCAGATTACAATTGAAATTTATTTATGACACATTATTCAGTGCATAGGTTTTTTTTCTGTATTGCTGCATAATAGTCATACATTTGGACTGTCACTCCCTGAGTTAAACATCTGGTGTATTCATGATGGTTGTTCCACTGAGACTGTGTGATAATCCTTCACAGCGTCTTGGTATATGGGCAAAGTTTTGATATAGGCAATTTTATTTATTACATCTCTCACTCCAGACAAAGCACATTGGTGCCTTTGCTCCTGTTTATAGCACCTTGGTATTTTTTTAAATGGTGGTTATATTTTCCAAGTCATTCTATTATGAATAACGCACAATTCATGGGGTGAACTGCTGTTATAAATAAACCTATGGAGAAACAAAAGAGAGGTTCCCAGATGGAATAAAACACTAGACGGGAGATACATATTTGTATCATGTAGGAATAAAAACGGTGTATTCAAGCTGTTTTGATATGCAGTCAGTGCAATTAGGAGTTTTTCCCATGATGGACAAAAAAAAAATACGACCAATATTATATCAATATATAATATGAAGAAAAAAAACATGAAAGGGAATAAACGAAATAGATATTTAAATATTATGTTGCACATTGTTTTGTTTCTATAAAGATTACTTGTATAGTCTTACTGGCCTACCATGTCATGCAAGGACCCCTTACTCGTTTACATTTCAGTACATTTCTATAAGGGATAATATTCCATAAAGAAAGTGTTTCTAAACGTGTTCACGTTTCTATTTTTGATAGCAAGTAGTTTTAAATTACTTTAGTAATAACATGATAATTAGGACGCATCCAAAATGTATCAGTGCTTACTATGGTATTATTACAGTAACCACCGTTAAACTGTAGGTGCTATAGAAAATTGTAGCTAAATCTATAACTTTGTCCTGACGTTCTTCTCAACTTTTATGATAGATAGACGTGTTGTAAAAGTCAAAAACGTGTTTTATTGCCTCGTGGCATTAACATTTAAACATGTTTTTTTCACACATGAGGAGCACACTGGGTGTTCTCAAAACAATATTAATCCAAATGGTTATAAATGCATATATAGATCAGTGATATTACATCACAATTTTCACTTTAAAAGCAGACGTAAACTGCCGTCTGGCGACTTTAGAATCGAGTAGAATTTTTTTTTAAACAATTTACGTTTATGTTTCACTTGCTTTTTAAATTATACACGTTTTTACTATGCACAAATCTAAATACATTGTTCATACTGGAATAAAATGTTTTAAAATCACTGCAACAATAAGTCCATTTGCGCAGAAACCGGACGTGACGCGACAGTAGCGGATGTTGCGTCGATCAATTTTCCCGCGTTTTGGGTAGTTGAGGAAATAGTAGAGAGTTGCGGACGCAAACAAGCGATCTCAGGCTCCGACATCCAACCACTAACCACCACAACAACAACAACATCAATAACACCAGCTCGTGAACGCTCGCTGTGCTGTGAGTGAACGCGCTCTTCATCGCGACACCGTCGACATGCCGCCGAAGAAGCGCAGCAGCGGGACCCCGCAGAAGAAAGAGCTCAAGGGGAACATGAAGAGCGGATCTCCGGACAGCGGCGAGAACGCAGTGCTGCTGAGTCCCGAACGGTGAGCTTAACACCGCGTCACTGCCTCTTAAATAAACCTCAAAGATACGACACACTGCTATGAATGAATAGTACTGACAGTCTTTAGTTATTAGTGGTAGTTGCTGAGGAAGCCAGCGACCAACAGTATGAATGAGTAAGAGTTCGTCGTCTGAAGGAAGTGCAAAACTTACCGTTTTAATTGTTGTTACCGTAACAGGTATAAAGACAGTTTCTAAACGTGTTCATACTTCTATTTTTTGATAGACAATAGTTTTAAATTACGTTAGTAATAACATAATTAGGACGCATCCAAAATGTATCAGTGCTTACTATGGTGTTATTACAGTACAGTTAGCCACCGTTAAGCTGTAGGTGCTACAAAAAACTATACTGTAGTTAGTAATTAATCTATTTATTGGCCTATATTTGCTCAAAATTTAAGTTTTCACTCTTAATAGAAAATAAGTAAATATT
>JAUMHE010000032.1:2096507-2107607 GCA_032359235.1 Enteromius mattozi | reverse complement strand
CTGCTGCACGCGCACTGGAAAAACAAGAGCTCGCGCTCGCGCGGCACTACCAGACACTCGCTGAGGTTTGTCCAAGAAGTCGCTAGATTTGTCGCTCGTCGCTTTTTTGGAAAAATGTCACAAAGGGGGTCTAAAAAGTCGTTAAATCTAGCGACAAAGTCGAAAAGTTGGCAACACTGCTTCTTCCATTGTCGAAGATAATGTGTATTGCGTGGTTACGTAACGTGCAACGTCAAGTGATCTCAACCGTGATTAGGACGATAGACCAAAATCTCTATCGGTTGACAAATTTCTACCGGTTAATCGTGTCTACCGGTATATCGCCCAACCCTACAGCAGCCTACTCACTGCATCAAACATTTTCATGCTCATGTGTGTCTATAACAGTCAATGAACTCTTGTTTGACATTATATGTGCCTTTTGGTGCATTTATATTGTTTTTTTGGGTGTGTGGTTACAGTGTACAGTAAATATATATATATTTTATAAATTGGCAGTTGTTGAATAAATGTTTTATTTATATATTTATGATTATTGTTCTTTTCTTTAAGTTCATTTATTTATTCAGCCTTCAGTTTAGTTTGTCTAATATTTTATTATATTAATATTTTTTATTTTTTATTTTTTTAGCTATTGTTGTTATTTAGAGCTATTAATAATAATAGCTATTATTAATGCTGTTGTTTTTATTAATAATAATAAAGTTATTTCACTTTTTGCCATTTTAAATCCCTTTCCAGATGTTCTTCAAGTGTGCTAAGACTAACTTAGTCTATCTTTAATTTTTCTCCAGGACTTGTGAAAAAATTTCTGCAGAGCCTGACAAAGCAAAGTGAGTAGATACCGTTTTATTCTGTTATTTACCCACCTGTAGTTACCAAAAGAGATTCTAGAGTAATTCTGTTAAACACCAGTGATCTTACTGTCCCGTGTATGTTTTCTTCAAGGAGAACAGAGCTTTGGGAAAGCAGTTGGACCATGTTCCTCTTGGCGAAGGGTGAGTCATTAAGGAAAATGGAAATGTTTGTCACATTCCATTGTTTGTCCATGTAAATAATAAGCCTTGTTTACAGTTTCTGCTTTTGTGAGTGGAGTATTCTAGATTGTATGTGTCATGGATAGAGTATCCTCATGGCCACATTGTCACTTCTTGTTTTTGTGTTCATCTATCCTCAACAGGAACATTTCTGCAGATGGAGGATGACCTTGTGATAGCCTTCCAGCTGCTGCTGTGTGTTCTAGAGTTCTTCACCAAACGTTTAACTCCATCTCTGCTTCAGTCACCATACAGTGAGTGTTCCTCACATTACTCTGCTCAGAGGCATGTTTTAAATGCCATTGAGTTAAAGAGTCCTTCAGTGTAAACAGTCTGCAAAGTTGTTAATGAAAAAAGTGCATGATAAAGAAAGATATTGTCTAGATATTGAATCGCCTTAATGAGTCGTTACATTTTCAAATATTCTGCCTGTTACCGGTATACATCACCAAGTAACATATTCGCAAAATATGAAGTCTGATCTGCCCGCAAACACTTCAGGAAATCAGTGCATACATCTGTGCTGTGAAAGAGTCAGCGGTTAAAATTCAAATATGTGAATTCATTCTGTGCCAGCAGGAGGTGCTGTTGTTGT
Source organism: Enteromius mattozi (assembly GCA_032359235.1). Classification (NCBI taxonomy): domain Eukaryota; kingdom Metazoa; phylum Chordata; class Actinopteri; order Cypriniformes; family Cyprinidae; genus Enteromius; species Enteromius mattozi. The sequence continues at coordinate 2,105,975 of JAUMHE010000032.1, read as the reverse complement.
GGTAGAGATTAGGTTTCCCTGGTAATGCTGTATACAAAGCAGCGCTCCGCTGGCAAACAATATTTATCAGACATTACATGCAAGATGAATTGAAAATGACATCCAAAATTTCCTGAAGACATTCAGTTTCTTTCAGAAATACAATGATATAAACATTTTGAAAGTGCAATGCTCATTTATTCAACAAAGTCGAAGCCTAAAAAATCTTTTTGTGGCGACCAATCAAAACAGACTTGGCCAACTGACCAATCAGAGCAGAGTTGGCTTATGGAAGGGAGGGGTTTACAGAAGATCCGAAATTGATTCAAACGAACCGTATCAAAGACATTGCAAAATGATTCTAATATTGAATGCATATTATGAGAAAATTACAATGTTTTCTTACCTTAGATGCATTTAAACCTATTGTAGGGGACTCCAACACAATATCAGGACACTTTAAAATACCATATGAAAAATAAAATACATATACAAAAAATTATTGTTATACTAAATTTACTTGCAGCATTTAGTGCAGTAACAGAATATTTTCAGTGTCATTTTGGGGAGTGAAATTTATTTGTCTTGCATTTGTGACGCCACCTTAACAGCCTTATTTACTTGGAATGACAAGTGATTAAGTGCCTAGCCTGAGGGCATAGTGATAGTATCTCAAGAATCAGCCTTTTCTGACTTGCAGCTATCCTGTAATCTCAGATTTTGAGGTTAACCACCTTTGTATTTGGCAGTGTTATTGTTCTATTTTTTTTATTCCAGAGTCAGCAGTTAGTTCGTCCACCTTGAGTCCTCCAACTAGGACATCCCGACGCAATCAGGGCAAAGCCAAAACCCGTCCTCCAGAGATGGACGTGCAGTTACTGGAAACACTGTGCAAGGAGAGTGACTGCAGTGTGGATGAGGTCAGCACTCATTCAGACACAAGCCGTTGCAAGTTTTCAAACACAGCTTTTGTCCATAAAATAGATCTTATTTGCATACTCACATCTGCTTTTACATAACTGTGTCTGAAATGCAGCTCTTCACTTGGATGGAGCTTTTTCTTTTTTTCTAACCAGAGGTTGGGTTATTTTCTTTTCCAGGTGAAAAACGTGTACCAGACCACTTTTTGTGCGTTCCTGGACTCTGTGGGTCTGTCAGGACTTCAAGGGCTTCCGCCTGTGAGTAATATGAGAAAAAAAAAGCTGCTTCTGCTTTTGATAACTATTTAAATCCCTGTGGGGTACTTCCCATCTTGGACTATGAATTTGAACTTGCCTGTATTTTATAACTTGTTATACGTTGGACTATGTACACAGTTTTATGGACTCTCTGTTTGCCTGGTGATAATTAGGAATGTTATTGCAGGTTCAGCTCTGGTTATTAACACTCAAGTAACCGCTATGAGAAAGACATAAAGTCCAATTTCCTTCCGAAGTCTGAATTAAAGTAATGCTTGTGGCAATCTGTTTTGCTTTTATTATAGATGGAAACACTTTCTAAGCAATATGAAGAGCTGTACCACAAAAACAAGGACTTTGATGCCAGGTTGTTTTTGGTTGATGATGACACGCTTTCTTCCATCAAAACAGAAGTGTGAGTGTGATCAAATTAAAATCATATTGTCACACATTGTTGCAGATACTTATGTGATTGAAATAACTGTCAATATTCCTCATAGGTCAAAGGTGGAAATGACTCCAAGAAAGAATCCGTCTGGAGATGATGTTGCAATTCCAGTTCCACAGACCCCAATCAGGTGCGACTTGTTAACATTAATAAAAAGCATGTTACTAAAAAGTACAAAATCAGCATATTGGAATGATTTCCTAAATCTTTGAAAGCTTTTTGGAAGAAAAGCAGCTTGGGAATTTGCTCACTAGTCAGGGTTACTTATGGGAATGGCATTATGTGCACCCAGAAGTTTTGTAATGCTCTAAGCTTATACCACATGATGGGATTCCCTCTGAGATCTGGTTTTGGTGTTTTCACGTGGCACCCAAAGCCCTGACTTATCCTGGGTTTTGCTTATTACTGGGAACACACCGTACTCTAATGGATATTCGACTGGAGAGCTTTTATAAATGCGTATCAGTAATTGCTTTCTTGAAGGATGTATATGAGTTGTTTGAAGTTCACTTTTCTATAGCAAAGGTCTCTATAATGGAAGCTTTTCCAACTTTAAGTCCTGCAAGCACTTCTCTTTTCACTCATGATCCTTTTTTTTTTTTTCTCTCAAGGGCTGCAATGAACTCTATACAGCAGCTCAGGGTTGATCTTACCTCAGCCAGTGACCAGCCCTCAGGCAATCTCCTAGTCTACTACCAGGTATCTCCCTTAAAAATATTATGTTTCCTAAACAGAAAGGCCAGATCTATATTATATAGAAACTAAGTGACATATAATATGTTTTTTGGAATGTGATTGTCAGAACTGCACTGTTGACCCATCCGAAGAGATCAGAAAGAGAGTTGATGAGCTGGGTCAGGTCTTCATCAAGAGGTTTGCACAGGCTGTGGGCCAGCACTGTGAGGGGCTGGGCAGAAAGGTACTGCCAAACATTTTTTTTTTTTTCATTTATCGCCATCATACTGTTAAGGTTGTAGGTAAGTCTGTAACTTGAAATGGATAATCAGGCCTTTTGTTTATGCTGCCATAATAGTGTTAATTATAATTATTAATTAATCATAATTATTTCAATGTTTGTAAATCCATAAATGTCACCCTAGATAACAGTAACTGGTTGCTACTTTTCAGCAAGGGGGCATTAAACTTTTCAAAAGTGACAGTAACTTATAAAATATTTCAAACAAATGGACTTCTTTTTTATTTATTCATCAAAGAATCCTAAAAAAAAAGTGCATCTATGGTTTTCAGAAAAATATTAAGCAGCACAACCATTTGATAATGCATTGGTAATAATGTGAAATGTTTCTTGAGCACCAAGAGTGTATTTTTAAATGCTGTTGTTTATTGTTTTTTCATATGAGCTACTGAATTAACTAAATGTTAATTGAAATTGTAATAATATTAAATTATATTAAACTTTTTTTTTTTTTTTAATGATCAAAGAAATGCCAGCCTTGAATTTTTTTTTTAAATGGTATTGTATCTTTTGTACAACAATGGGACAAACTTTTTTGTGTGTGTGTGTATTTTCAGCGATTTAATCTTGGTGCCCAGCTCTACTATAAAGTCATGGAGTCCATGCTTAAATCGGTAAGACCTAATAAAACTTTAAAACATATTATTAGTCATACTTTTTTTCTGGTGGTCACATTTGTGCTGTTTTTAGGAGGAGAAGAGATTATCTGTCCAAAACTTCAGGTAAGAACAATATGAACATCATCTCAGATCATTGACCCTCATTTATCAGCTCATTACGGCCATAAATAATTTTTGGTTTAGTTATGAAGTATACACTGACAATTAATCATGTTACTTCCTTTTACAGTAAACTTCTCAACAATGCAGCATTCCATACCTCATTGCTTGCTTGTGCCCTCGAAGTTGTTATGGCAACCTACGTCGGTAAGTGCTTGCCATTTACACTTCTACAACAACTCATAGTTTCATCCAAAGCCATTTTTGGCTTCAGTTTATAGATTGCATTTAAGCTAGAACAGTCTTGTATACATTAGCCTCACATGTTGCTTCCTTTTTCAGGGAACTCCTTAAAGAGTGGAGGTTTTGGCCGCAGCTCTGGTGCCAGTGATTCTGTGGAAACTGATTTGTGCTTCCCCTGGATCTTGGACGTCTTCCAGCTGCCTGCTTTCGACTTCTACAAGGTGATAGAGAGCTTCATTAAAGCCGAGCCCACCCTGAAACATGACATGATGAAGCACCTGGAGCAGTGCGAACACGTTATCATGGAGAGTCTAGCTTGGAAAGCGGTGAGTAACTGTCCACTGTCATTTATGTGAATTGTTTCCTTCATTCATTCTCTAAAGCATCTGATTAGCAAGCCTTCAGTTTAGTTTAGCTGCTCTGCAACATGGCAGAGTGACCTTTAAATGTGACATATATGAAAAACAAGCCTTTCTCTTGTGAAAAGACGAGATGCTCAGATTTGCTCCTCCTTTGATGTAGATAGGGGATCTTATTTTAATATTCTTGCCCCTTAATCTGCAAGTTTCCACCCACAGTTAGCCATTGTGTTTTAACAAGCGTTAACAGTGTACCAACTCTAAAGCCATGGCAAATGTTTGAGCGAGGCATGATAACTGGTCTGTCTTTGGCTGCACTGATGAGCACAGTACATTACTTATAGTCCCAACCTCTGAGGAGACAAGAGAGCAGTGGATTTATAAATTTTTTTTTACTGTATATTATGCTGCTTCCACACAGATCTTATATAAACGTACAATTTCTTTCCCAGCTGTTTGCCTTTACAAACATAACTGACTGTGTTTTTTTTAACTCTTGTATTTTAAACAAACTTGTGACATTACATTTGACAATGTAAGCGCAATAAGACATAAAAGAGAACTTAGTTTAGTACTCCCATTCCATGTAGGGCTGCACAATTAAGCAAACGCGATTAATCATGATTGTCAGAACTTTTTGTCCGTTCTGTAATTAGTAGTAAATGTCAAACGCCTGCTTTCAGGTGGAGCAGCATTTATTACACAGAAATGTTCTCTGACAAGCTACTCAAAATCCTTCCGTGAGATGATATGGCTTCTTCCCTCTATCCTTTCGATGGAGATTTACTGCTGATTGCAGAACCATGCTTCACTAAAAGATATGCATGGCAATCACAGATTTGATTAATCGCGATTTATCACCTTTACGATTTAATTTTGATTATTTGCGCAGCCCTAATTCCGTGTAACAGCTGCTTTCTTTGCGTATGTTTCGGATGTGTGCCCTCAGAAAATCGTATATCAAGTTTAAACTGATATGGTTTAAAATGCATGATTTCAGCACAATACACATGATAATAAAAATCAAACAGATATTTTTTAGCAGTATATCTGAGGTACAAGCTACAAAGGCACAGCCCTATTCTGGAAAAAGGGGGTGGGGAACAGCAGTTAATTTGCATTTGAAGAGACATGCACCAAAAACAGCATGTTTCTGCTTCCACTTCAAATAGGCATTTTCAGTGTGATATAATAAATGATCTGTGGGGGGTTTTGAGCTGAAACTTTGCAGACACATTCTAGGGGCACCTGAGTCTTAATGCATCTTGTAAAAAGGGGTACAACAGATCTCCTGTAAATGATGTTTAGAACTTTTCATGCTCCTTTGCATCCATTTCTAGTTAAAAAATAAACACCTCATTAACTAGCACTTCCTCTGCTGCCGGTCGGCTCTTTGTGAACCAAACTACTAGAAAAGTAGTATATAAGTGGGTTCAGGCAGCAATTAGTGCTGGCCAGTGAGAGCACTACAGGATGAAGATTTTTTGTGACTTGAGCCAGGCTGCAGCTATTTACAAGTCCGACCTGTGTAAGAGTGTAACCTAGCAGATTGAGGTGATAAGGGGTAAAGCAGAGAAAAAAGACCACCAGGACCCAGTAGATGACGGTAAGTGTGCGTCTGTGCCGGATCTTCCTGCGGTGTGGTAGCCTGCGGAGCACACGGAGTATACTGCAGTAGCTGAACAGCAGGAGAAACGCGGGCAATAGGTAGGCGATTTGCACCAAGCCGAGGGCAGCTAGGATTATAGTACGGTGGTGTTTGGAAGACGGATCCAAGAGGCATGACTTGTGCCACCGAGATGCCGCTGAATACAGAAAGGGCAGAGTTAGGCTGAGTGCCAGAACCAAGCACCAGATCCCTACGCTGAGCATGCGGGCGGTGCGAACCTTCCTCAGATGCTGATGTAGAGGATGAACCACAGCAAAGTAGCGGTCTACTCCAATACAAACCAGGAAGAAGATACCTCCGTATAGGCTGATATACTTCAATGTGAAGGTCAGCTGACAGAAAACACCTCCTGGAGACCAGTCGTTGGTGAAGTTGGAGGTAGTGGCGGCTTTGTTATGGTAGTAATAGATGCGCAGGGGGAGGGAGATCACGAAGAAGATATCCGCAACTGCCAGGTTGGCCATGTAGACGGCCGTGCTGGTGAACGTCCGAGGCATGTGACAAAAACGCCGCAGCGCTGTGGCATTGCTGACTACGCCGAATATAAAGATCATGCTGTAGGAGATTTTGTAGTAGATGAAGCGGTAGCTGGTGTCCACCGTGCAGTTGGCTTGAATAGATATGTACGTTGTGTTATGGAGATCCATGATCACTTTCAGCTTGGCTGGCCTTGGTTTGCATTAGTCACAACCTGCTTCTTGCTGTCCAGAACCAAACGAGGAACCTGTCTTTGACAAGAGGGAAAATAGCTGTATGGTTTTACCGATACTAACATTTTGAATTAGAATATAATAAGAGGTTTCAGACTTTTTTCTTTTTTTTTTTTTAAATTGAGTTACAATTCAGAAGCCACCTTGTAGAAGGAAATTTCCAAAGTTATAACTTCCTCTTCATATAAAAAAAAAACCTTTCATCTGGTCATAATCAGCAAAGGCAGCTGTGTCTATATGACCTGGGTTTATGAAATGGAAATGGAAAGTAATTGAATTATGACAGAGGAGATATTCATTTAGAAAGCAGCCGTTGATGCCAGTAAGAGAACCTTAGAATTTCATAAACATTTAACTGCCTGTTGTTGGCACACATTGTAAATGTGCACATTTAAACTTGTCTTACCTTAGTTTGATTGAATAAAAAAATTATTAATTTTGTCTGCTAAATTAAATAATACTTTCATAAATGTTTGGTTTAACCTTAGTACAAGAACATTAAAAAAAAATACACATTCAGTTCAATCTTTTTTATTTATCACTAATATAAAATGTGAGTCTGCTCAAATATACCACTTATGTCATATGCTATGTATTAATACAAATGCACATAATGTGGTAGTTTTGGTTAGAAAATGTGTTTTATTATTACATTGAGTATATATAAATAAACTTCAACAAACTTAGAGCAGCCATTTCTTGGTGAGAAAATTGTAGATAGCACTTCTAAAGATAGCATAGATAAAGTGTAATGAACTCACCATTTTGCTTTATCTCATCCATCTTTGGCTAAATATTCACTCCGATCTCTCTTGGTTAGTTGGAACACGCTCTGTTCACTCTCAAGCTTGAGTGAAGGTGCCTTTAACATAAATTAAGTCTTTATATATAGTCACACTAAATCAATAAATGTGTGCGTGTGTGTGTGCATGTGCCATATAACTGTTCAAATCTGGATGAGGCAGTGGATTTATTATTAATATAGTAGTTTAACTCTGGAAGCATGCAATATGCTTAAAATAGTAAGCAGAAAAGATGCATATACAGCTGGAATCTTTTGTTAATCATACTGTTTAAATTTTAAACGGTTATTTGTTTTCAGACAGATATGTAAAATTTATTTGCTGCACATTTCAATTTTACTTCCATGGAAATGGAACAAACTGAGTTCACACAGTTTAATAATTTTTCATTTACAAAGCATCTAAAATAACTTTTTCAGTTGACAGAAAAATGCCACTGGATTTTACTTTGATCTTGTACAACCTTTTCTGTGATATCCTGTACATTGCTTTTGCAAATTCTGCTCATTTCCCACGAAAATGATGTTATCTAACTAGCTAATGTATACAAGGTTTTGCCAAAATAGAAAAAAGTACCTGTGACTTCACTGAAAATAATTAGTACAAATTTATTAAACCATAAAACCAATTGTGCCAATACCATCATTTTACAGCAAAATTAATTTATGAAGCGATGTTATAGCCATTTAAATTCTAGCTTGTTGAAAATGTTTGTCTTGTAAAGAAAGGAGGTTTTTTTTTGTTTGTTTTTTTTTTTCTTCTGCATTCTTGTCCCTTTTAGTAACTCGCTTTCACTTGTCTGTCTTGGTCCAAGGATGTGTTGGGCTGTCTAGCTGGATTTTTCCAGGACATGCATGTTTTGGCCTATTTAAATGTTAATCACTACACAGGAAATATTATTTGGTCTATTCATATCCAAAAACTCATCTGATTCAGTGAACAATTTCCTCAGTTCCTCAATTTTCCACAGGCAGTGTCAGATTAAAAGTCTTATGTTTATTAAGTTAAGGACCTGTTGTTGATTGAGTATCCTGACACGTTGTTGATATACATTTAATGCCTTTTAGGGTCACTCTGGAAAGCGAACCACTTGCCAAGATAATGCACAGAAATCTTGCTGCTAGTGGCACAAATAACGAAGATACTATTTATGTGAATCTGTCAGTTTCCTCTGACTAGGCACTTTATTTATAACCAAAAAATGCATTTTAGGTAGCATAGCCACAATTTCCTATTTTCCTAAAGTCTGACATTTTGTGAATAATTTATTTTTGTAACCTTGTCCTATTCTTATGTGCATGCAAGCCATTTTATTAAGAAAAAAAATGACATTTCATTAAAGTTTTGTTCATTTTATTAACATTTACATCCAAAAAAGAACAACACTTACATAATAGCTCTCAGAAGTGAGTGTTTGTGAGCGTGGCATGTGATTGCGCAAGGAATGCAGTGTGAGTGATGGAGCAGGGCTCGTTCAGTCCTGTTTAACACTCTTAAAAATGCAGCTTTGATTTGGGACATTCAGTTCCTTCATCATATGCTTTAATATGGTATTACAAAAAGGATATGTAAAAATAAAATAATAGGATAATATAAATGAGAAATTATCATAAATATAAACAATTTAAAAAAAAGATGAAAAATACTGCTTGAGCTATTGCAGGGTAAATCTTGAACTGCATGTAAGCGGCACACCCTGCAGACCTGTTCGTCATCAGCTTTATTCCTTACACTGACAAACCTTGATATAATCAGTAGACCAAAGCCCATGTAATGTCATCATTCTCTGAGTCACTCCCTTTTCCTTTTACTGTTTGTCATCAGATGAAACGGATATAATGGAATTTGTTTACCTTAATCATGATTTGCTTTGGAAAGAAGTACAGACTGTCTGAATTGCTCAGGAATAAACATGAAACGACACATGGGAATATTTTATCTGAACCTTTTTCTTTTCTTTCTTTTTTAAACCCCAAGTGTCGTCTTGTATTTAGTTTTTCTAAATATTACTATACATAAACTAGAGGTATTGCAGGAAAACATTGAAATGTAAAACAAAATAATGAACTTTTTAGATGTTAACACTGTACAGGTTCAATTAACATTTAGTTAATTCAGTAGCTCATATGAAAAAACAATAAACAACAGCATTTAGAATTTTTACATATGTATTATGTATAAATTAAGTATGTTTTGAACCAACATGAATTAACTACTAGTTATTTATAAAATAAATAAACCTGGATTATTAAATGCTGTAAAAGTATTCATTATTAAGGCATGATACATTAAGACTTTTTGAATATGAAGCAAGAAAGTTTAAGGCTCATTTAATCTGTTGTTTGTCTTGAAATAAAGCATTTTGTACAGAAATACTGATTTTT
>JAUMHE010000032.1:2065666-2080243 GCA_032359235.1 Enteromius mattozi | reverse complement strand
TTAGCTATTTAGCTTACTGTATCTTCAGAAATTTAGTAACATTACAAAAAAGCAAAACATCTGCAATTTTATTTATCATTTTGCAGAAGTTTAGTTACAAATATTGTTTGTGGGTTGAACGCACCAAAAGTTGTAATTACAACTTTACAACTTTTTAATGCCACTAATGCTGTTGATTGAGCTTGTGATGAACTCTGTATTTAGACACAATTTGCACTTCTATTGACATTTCTCATGTTGCATCCCTGCTCACTTTCATAAAGTTTACTCATTTTGCTCAGCTTTGTAACATAGCCAGTGATAGCTTTCCCCGACAGTCACCTGCTCTATGAAACTGAATGATGAGTCACTTTTTTAAACTTTTAAAAAAAAAATTTATTCATTGTTAGTGAAAACACCACCGCAGTATTATGGTGTTGAATGTTAATCATGCTAATATTTAGGCAATGCTGTTACACTCATAGATATGTACTGTGGCACGTGTTATGTTTTTTAGTGTGTATTTTCAATTAAACTTGTTTTAGTTCTGTCCTGAAGATTTCACTTCTCTCTGTGCGTCTATGGCACGTGTCTGCAGAGTCCCATGTTAAAGTCTGCGCAATCAGGAAACCTAAGTAATGCTAGCAAAGCATGTGTCTTCCTGCATACACCTGCTTTTAACAGCTCTCCTTGTCACCACATTAAAACTGCACATATTGCTCTGTTTAGGTTTCCATAATTGACACACTTGTTCTTTGTGGTTGACATTGATGCTGTTTGTGGTGCATATTGCGTAAAGTATATTAGAAACGTCCTCTGCATCAACACACAGGTTGTGCCTCGCAATCTTACAGCCTTAGACTGCGTGTTTTCCTCTATAGAGCAATGATGGCTACAGTGTTTAAGTCTAATTTATGAAATCTTTATGAAACCTTTTTCATTTAAATTAATCATTGATATGAGAAACTGTTATACTATGTGGAGGTTAACAGATGATAAACACTCAAACTGTAACTTCAGTTATATTCGGGCATTTAAAGTTTTTGTTTTCGTTTAACCTATTCATCCCAACTCTACCAGTGGTTTCTGATACTGATCTGTTAGGCTTTATGTAAGACGTGTGTTTGCTAACTTCTGGTGCTGCAACGAAGCTGTTTTGTTTCTATGATCGCACACTTGTGCACTATGCTGTTAACGCAGCTCTGTTTTATGTTTTGTCATTTGAAGGTATCTTGAGGCCCCCTTAGAAGTTTTCTGAGGCCCCGTACAGTGGCCCATATTCTGTTTATTATTTTTAGTTTTACTTTTACACCTTATAAATTGTCTTGAGCTTTAAAAATCACTGAAAAATAGATGTATTGTTGGTGGTGGTGATGGTTAGTAGTAGTGATGTCCATTCCATGGCATGTCATGTCTGCGCCCATGAGGGGGCGACCTGCTCAATGTAGAATAAAACAGCTGTTTGTAGAAAACATGTATAGAGTCTTGATGAAATTAACAGGGTTTTAATTCTATTTGTCCAAAGTGCTGTTCTTTGTGAAACATTTCTGCAAAAAACCTAGCGCGCCTTGGTGATAAAGGTATTTCCAGCACACACACAGCACAGAGATTTCATGAGCAGTTTCTGTAATATGGGAAAATATGCAAGAAACTGCAGGCCATCTCACTGCAACAGCTTTTTAGCAGAGTATGGCACAATCTTTTGACCGTGGAAATGTTGTAAGAGTCAGACCTAAATATAACTAACGACCACCCTCTTGACTTGTGAGAGAGCGCGCGCGCTCGTGTGAGGAGAGAGAGAGCGCGAGCGCGCGTTACTTCAGCAAGTGTCACACCAAAACGGCGACAAGAAGTTGAGAACACGCCAACAACACTGCAAGATGGAGGTATGAAATGATTTACTATGCTTGCGCTTCAAACTGTTGTGTCATTTTCATATTTTTAAGTTTGTTTTCTATACTGCTCTTCACGCGTTGTCTGCTGCAGAGTAAACAAAAACTTGTTGCATTTCAGTCCATGAGATGCAACGAGATGATTCAAGATGGCAAAGCATCAGCAATTATGGATGTCATAGAAATGACTGCATTATGCTATCGTCTGTTTTCTTTTTTCCTATTGAATACATTTTCATTATGATTATATTAGCGTTTGAGTGTTTTTTTAAAAACTAGAAAATAAAAATATTTCAATTTTTTTTTTTTGAAATTGGTTTGTTCCATTGCTTTAATGACAACAACACTAAAACTGCATGAACTCCACACTTTTGTCTAAAGCTTTGATGATCTTGAACCTTACCTAATTCTGTTTACATCATAGCATTTATGTTTGAAAATGCTATTTATTTAATTTTTCAAAATAGATTTTGGATCTAGATTTTGAATTACACTTTTATACTCCACTGTATCCGTAAGTTTGCATTTTACATTTTATCATTTTTAACACACATTTGGGTTAAATGAGTTATTGCTAGGTTTGAATCATCTAAATGCATAATGTTTTTGTTTGTTTGTTTGTTTGTTTGTTTTACTACAAACAGATTAATTATGCTTTAAAATATGTGACGTCAAGGTTAAGAGATAACGCTTTACATCCCACATAGCACTCTCAGCGTGCGTTTGAGTAATTTATGAGTTTGGATTTAGTGGGTGAAAAATAAATAAAGCATAGCTGTGGCTATGTTATTAAGACTGGCCAAGCCACCTGCAAACCTCTTTCGATTGACATAACCTTGTTTGCAGAGGCTGCTGTCATTACTAGCAGTTTTATTGATGTGTTTGTGCCAGTAACTCGCAGAATTGTGTTTGACCAGTGAATCCTGTTGACTTGACACTGCCTCCTTTACGTGTCTCAAGTTAGAAAGTATGACTGGAATGGCAGCAAGCTAACTGACACAGGAAGTGGTGTAACCTCATCCGTATGACAGATTAAAATGGCGGGTTTGGATGGTGGACCCACGTGCTTGTGTTTGCAGATTGGAAGTTTTTTGACAACTGATTTCAGCATAGAGTTTGTGATTAATTTAGTGTCTGAATGCTCTAACCACTTTTTCCATCTCTCAACATTTCTGAGTGATCATAGAAAAACAATTGGCTTACGAATAGACGGCCTTTTTAAAAAACTTTGACAGCTTGCTATATATTTTGAGTGCAGTTTTAGTGACTTGTGGGCAAATAATGTGCACTTTTTCATAGGTTTCTGAATGTTTTTATACTGTGACCTACATAAACACTATATATTATATTCCACTGAAGCTGCCATACATAATTCAGTCACATTTGCAAACTGGTTATTTTAATAAAATCTCTGAGTATCAATGTGACTGTTGGAATTGAATACCTACAAATCCAACATTTAATTTTGCGTACAAGTTTAAGATATACTTAATGTTTATTAGTATTTAATGCAGTTTTTTTTCATGCAGATGAGTCTGCAACTGAAAACATCTCAAAATGAAAGCGTTAAAGTCACTCATCAACATTAATAATTGCTATATTTGGTGCTTTGTCATATCAAATGTTTGTTTATAATTACTGAGCATGCAGACTAAGAGAACAGTATGGCATTGCATAATATTATAGCATAATAATTAAAGCTAAATTTAATGTTCTGCCGCTTCTTGTGAAAGTGAATTATAACATACAAAACAAATGACTGTGCATGTGCTTCTGTTTTCTTGTTCGGAAAATTACTTTGTGGTGAGGAGAACTGTTTGTTGACTTAGATATGCAATGCCAAGTAGCACAAACCTCACAAACAAGACAAAATAAATTAATTACTTAACTGACTTAACAAGTTTTGCATACTTTTAAGCCTGAGCAACCATTATCTGCTAATATATTACGAGCTGAGCCACATTTAAAGATGTACTTTAAAAATATACTTGAAGTGGATCAAAAAAGTTCATCAAAGTTGTCCTAAGACAAGAATGCATTTTGGTTTTAGGTTTAAGAACAATTTTGATCCACTAATGTTGACTAGTGTCTTGGCTGAGTTGCAAAGACTGGATTGACTACAGCTTTGCGTTGGGTCATATTGACTGTACTGTACTGCGTGGACGTCGGGATATTTAAGTTGATTATCTCCTGAATGTCAGCTATGTGAGTATGCGGGTCAGTGTCAGTCCCACCTCAGCAGCTGTTAGGGCGACGGCCCTCTTGTCAGAGCTGTACGCAACCACAGTGTGTTCACAGATGATAGATTTGGAGAAGGAAAATGTTATTGCAACACGACATTAACCGACTACAACAAGCTTCCTCCCCAAAAAGCTTGTATATTTGGTTTGTTCTTTGTACTGGAGAGTATTCTGTGCATTTAGGAGAGCGATTGTTCATTACCTCATAAAGAACTTGTTGAACTTTGTGCTGTGAGAGCATATGGGTGTGAACTTGTCCCAGCCAGCCATCAAAATTCAGGGACATGACTTCATTTGGAGTATTAGCGAATGATGTAAATGTACAGTGCTGGACACAGTGTCCATGCCAGTGTTGTTTGGTTCATAGTCATTCTGATCAATGAGACCTTGTCAGATAATGTCAAGTGGATGCAGGTTGTGCTGTCACAGGAAGTGAACTTCTGTTCTGTAGATGGTCATTACATATTCCCGGAACACCGCGTGACTGATTCAAGACCTGGACCCTGATGGGATCTGGGTGTGAGGTGGAGTCCGTCATCATAACTCACTGACTCACACCAGAGTGTTTTGCGAAGCCTTGACTTTTCCAGCCCACCATCCACTCTGAGCCAGTTTATGAGGTCATAGAACTGGGGCACTTTTGGATAGAGATCAATCTACACGAACATGATTTTCTTTGAACTCTGCTGCCTTTACTAAAGAAATGGTGACTTAGGCCATAAACTTTCTATACAAGTGCGAAACTGTGTGGTTATGTTGTACGTAACATGCAACCTTGCATTATTGTGGGTGTAACAAACCTCAAATGTTTGTGCCATTAACCATGTGTGTTATTTGGGTCACTAACTCTATAGACATTTAGCTAACCTTAACTAAAGAGGTCCAGGTTTGGCTAGTTAGCATGACCCAGCTAGCAGCAGATCTTTCTCTATTGACTGCTTTTTAAATGTTGCAATGTATTATCATTTTTTACTAGGAAAAATAACTGTTAATATGAGTTATAGGTTAGATGTTTTGCAAGAGACCATTAACCTTTTTGTAAATTATTATTATCTAGTGTTGAATTTGACATCTCATCTCAGGATAGTCGGTAGGTAAGGACTTGGCTCTGTGCTCATCCTTGTGGTGCCATTAGCCACTCAATGTTGTTACAGTGTGACTGATATTAAAATGAGAGCCTGCAAGCATAGAGCAAATCTCAGCTAGGGTCCTGCACCGGTCCAGCTGCCACTGAGATGGATGATGGCTAGGACAGAATTCTCATTTGCTCATTTATGAATTTCTTTATACTTACATCCACTGTGCATCCCATGCAGCAATGCTGAGAATGCAGTTTGTACCTCTATGTTATAAAGTGCATTCTGACATGTTTTGAAGAGCAAGAGTCTTTGTAGGTAGAAGTGTATACATTCACTGCCTTTTGTAGAACAATTTTAGGTTTTATTATGGAAATTCTGTCTTTCCTCACTGTGTATCCTTTCCCATTAGGGAACGTATTTCAGTGTAAATTGAATCGTGGCTGCTTCCTCATGTCCTTCAAACCTCAGACACACAACGGATTCTTTGTGGGTCACTAATAAGATTCTATTTTCCACTCTCTGGCTCATAATCAACAGCATGTACTGGTGGACTTCTAAAATGAGAAGGATTTATTTTGTTTATGTTCCAGTCACATTTGATGTTTCTGGGTTAAAGACAGATGCAACACCATGCAGATGTAAAATGATACTTAAAATAATTGCATTTTGTAATATTAGTGTTTATAAATACCAGGTCATATCAAAAGCTCACTAATGTTGAAAAGCATACGGTGGGTAAGATTTTTAATGTTTTTGAAAAAACCCTTCTTATGCTTCATTTATTTGATCAAAAATACAGTGAGAACAGCCATATTGAGAAATATTATTGCAATGTATAAATTATTAAATGTAATTTATTCCTGTGATGGCAACACAAAATCTTCAACAGCTATTACTCCAGTCCTCAGTGTCACATGGTCCTTCAGAAATCATTATTTAAGTATAAAGTCGGCAACCTCATTGCTTTTTTTGCATTTGTCTGATGAAGAGCCTGCGTGCTTGAAACGTCACATACTATGCAAAATCCTTTTAAATAAATCTTTTGATATTTTTTTTGGAGCTGTGATGTTGCCGACTTTATACTTAAATACTGGTTCTATGTACTTTTTGAGATGATGTGCATGCTTTAACTTGATTTTTTCCTTCAGAAATCATTGTAATATGCTGAGTGCATATTCCATATTAACATTTCATATTATTATCAAACATTATAATAAGCAGTTGTGCTGCTTAATTTGAGTAAACAATTCAAATAACATTATTTAAATAAAAGTATTTTCAGTCACACATTATTTTAAGGCCAATTCTCGCTACTAACAAACAATTAACTCTGACTTTTGCCTCAATAAACTTCTAATCTGCTGCTTATTCATAATTAGTAAGGTAGTTGTTAAGTTTAGGTATTGGCTAGGATTAGGGATGTAGAATATGGTCATGCAGAGTATGTGCTTTATAAGTTCTAATAAACAGCTAATATGTTTATAATAGGCATGCTAATAAGCAACTAGTTAATAGTGAGAATTGGTCACTGTACTGAAGTGTTACCAAAAGTCCACTTGATCTGTTTAAAGTGTAATTGAAATTAAATTCTTTACGTTTAATTAAATTTTTTTTTAAGAGATACTGCCTCCCTTGTTGCCTCTGACAAACTGCAGCTGGTAACAATGCGGCTGAAACGGTTGAAGAGGAAACGCAGACCAAATACCCGAGAGCCTAACTTAAATGTTTTTTTACACGTAACTGCTCCCACACTCATGATGACTTTATGCTTAATGAGCTGATTCTTGCTCCAGCTCTGCAGTGCGGTTTAAAGTGAATATGTCATCATGATCATGCCCCTATTTTGGAGATGAAGAAAGGCTCATGCTGAATTGATTATGTTTGTAGCATTGTTTACTCACCCTGTGTCATCCTACTGCTGCCAGCTCTTGTAAAGATAAAGTAAGCTTTGGAACGAATCTGTCTTTTGTTGCTAACAGTGTTTATAGAGGTGATAAAATTTTTGAAGATACTATTATTGGCTATTACAGCAGTGATGTCATCTTCAGGGGTCATTTCTGCAGGTGTGTGTGTGTAAGTGTTAAATGTATGCAAAGGCACAGCTGTGGGGCACACACACTTTTTTCTTAGCCACCCATACACACACACACACACACACACACTTGCTGTAAATCTCACCACCCACTGGGTCTCAAGGGAAGAGCTGCCCACACCCAGCTTTAAATGAGTAGTAATGAGCTCAGCGCCCTGTACTTAACATGTGAGATATACACTGAGTCTGTGTTAAACTTTTCAAAAGTAAAGACCATAGCATTTATTCATGTTCATGTTTTAAAGACATAGTTTACCCAAATATGAAAACGTGCTTCTTATTTACTCACTCTCAGGCTATCCAAGATGTATGTATGGCCAGTTTTGGGTGAAACATTTTCTCTCTGTAAAATATTCCCACAGGGTAGAGCAAAAATACATGCAGATTATGTTTATATTTGCATTAAATCTACTGTAAAACCAAATATTTGATTATAGAGGGGAACTGGATGAAGGAAATCAGTGTTTTCTCAGTTGCTGTTGTTAAAAATGGCAAGCATGCTCTTACGTTGCACATTGAGCATGGGAGCTCTGCTCTGGGAGCGCTTTAGTCTCTGGGGCAGGCCTTCATCATCTTCCCATGTTGTTTTTGGCGGTTAGCATAAATTTGTCAATTTGTCAGTGAATTTCTGTGAATGTTTCTTGGGGGTCACACTGGAGAATGTTTTCTCAGGCTGGAGTTTGAAGTGAGCTGGGTGACAAAATACATGCCTAACTGGGCAACACTCGGAAACATGAAATATTAATGATTTGAGGGTTGCACTGATATATCAGTGAATTGTAAACATGCCTCGATTTTAAAAATAGCAACAAGCTATTTCACAGAACAAGCTTTTTTTCTGTCCATCTTGGGCACTAAATAAGGCAAATGATGTCATGATGGAATGCTTTTATCTTAAAGAGGACTAGATCTAGTGGAGCTGGAACACATGGGCAGCAGACACAGGCAGGATTGAGAGAAGCGCAGACAGAAAGAGGCTGGGCAAAAGAGTTTTTTTTTAATCGAGGCATGAATGCATCAAGGTACCATGTGTTTAACAGGTATTATTTGGCCTTTTTTGTTTATGTCATATGCTTCATTTTTTAAAAAGGGCTATCAGGCGTACATGGACACAGAAGCATCGACTAACACTCTGTAGTGTTTCATTTTTGGATGAATCAAGTGTTTTAGAATCAGTTGAGTTATTGAATCAATAGTTTTTTGAATCAAGGAATCCAAAATGATTCAATGATTCACTCATAAAGAGAGTGAGTCATTGAATAAATGATACATTTTCTGTTTTTATATAAGAACAACACTTTACTTAAAGCCTTTATGTATATTGCATTATAAAAGTAGTTTTAATGCATTAATTATGCCTTGTAATGCATCTTTTAATGCATTGCACAATCTCACAAATAATTATAACCACAGTTAATACATTATAACACTTATCAATTCATTGTTTCTCTATGCATTGTAAAATTAAAATTAATTAAATAGAATTTATTACAGCGATCCTTTAATAACCATTTGTAAGGCGATATACATAAAGGCTTTAAAGTGCCCCTATTATGGGTTATGAAAGGTTCGTATTTTGGTTTTAAGAGTCCCAAACAAGAAGTTAACATGCATGCAAGGAAAAAACAAAACAAAACAAAAAACACACTTTTTTTTTTTTATATGCATTAATTTTTACTTTATTTGTTTTTATGACTCCCAAATGATTTGTTCAATAATTCATTTTTCCAAACCTGTCTGTTTGACCAACTTGAAAAGTACAATAAGTGGACGGGGAATATGCTAATGTTTCATGTCAACATGAAACAGCTTGGGACTCGTTTTAAAAACAACTTGCTTTAATAATTCAGAGTTGACTCTTTCTTTTAAAAGACAATAAATTTATACACGGTGCACTTTCAGATTTAAAACTTTGCAGGATGTTTTCATGCTGTGTTTCACACTGCATGAAAGGTCATTTTCAAAAATCCATAATACCGGCACCTAAAGTGTTACCAACATTTTTTGCCTGCAGACTGTAAAACTTCATGAGAAAAGTTGCATTCATAAGAAACTTTGTTCAGATATGGTTTGCTCGCGCTCCCTTCCTGTTTTTGACTTTTCTTATATACTTCAGTCTTATCTTAAGTTGCCTCATAATTGAATAACCAACATCCTGTAAGGTATAGACTGCATGCAGCAGAGTGTTGGGGGGTTCCCACAAAGCTCTAAAACTGAACGTCTTGAAAATAAACAGTTGTGTTAGTCTATAGACATTGCCTCAGCACTAAAAAAAAACAAATTCTGCTATCACTTTTGACAAGGCAGCACTGGTTTCCCTTCACTGATAGTGAGAGGACTAATGGTCATAGATGGAAGCCTGTGGATGGAAGAGCCTGAGACAGGAATGATAACAGCGGGCTGAAGTCATACCCGAATGAGCCCCCCTGTATCCCCCTGAGGATGCTTGCATGGTTCAAAAAGCACTTTCTCAAAGATTTCCTTTGAAATACGCTCTTTTCATCACTTTGCTCAAATGAGTATACATGACTGTGGTTTCCTGTGGTGAAAAACAAGACATTTTCTCAGCCTCAGTGTAGAAGTCAGCATTACAGAACCTAATGGCTTGTAATTAGAAATCTTTACTAGAAGATTAAAGTGTCAAAGCTGGACTAAAATCTTCTAATAAGGTGTTGCTTTCCCTTTATAATATTTTAGACATGAAAATTTATTATATGTATATATAAAGCTGGCAGGTGTTTTTACAGTTAATACATAGATTTTAGAGTGCTTTGTCATGGATTTTAATGCTTTAGATTATTATTACAGAAAATATCAAAAAGAAGCAGGCGTTATGCATACACTAACATTTTTGTATTTCAGGAGCATTCTGTTGTAAAAAAGCGCTCTGTGGCTGAACTAGCTGGAAAATTCAGTTGTCCAATATCCCATACGACAGACGCTGAAGTGGTGAGGTTTCATATTATCCGAATATGATCACATCCTCTCTGCTTTCGCACTTCAACTTTTTAAAATGTCCCATCTCCTTTTTTCAAAACTTTAACAAGTCGTCTTATCTTTTAAACTTTTTTCCCCCCTGCTTTTGCTTAGTTTACCATTTTGTTTTTAATCTTTAGTTTTTCTGCTCTCTTTTATCATTTCTTTTGTAAAAAAAAAAAGAAAAAAAACCAATACAGTTAGTCTCAAAGCTTAGTGTGGAAAAACAAAAGAAAAAAAAAAGTAAAATGATCAAATAAAATGGAACTCATGGTTACTTATCCATAGCAAAGGAATGTGTTTATGTATGTTAAGAACTCTATACTGCAGTATAACATGCACTTAAGTCTATAATTGTAAGACCGACGTTTCCTGATAACCTCTGCATGCATTAAACAGGAAGTGTATTCAGGTGTATTCAGGGGAAAATCTCAAAGATTTCCCCGTTAGTTCTTGGTCAGCCGGATATATTGCAGACAAGGAAGCAAATTTTCTTGTCTCATTCTTTGAAACAATTTTGCAGTGTATTTTCGGTTCTGTGACTTTATGAATGTGCCACTCTTGTTACATGTGCCTAGACATAAATGTTAAGACTGGTTAGACAAATTCTCATGAACTGCTTGGCAAAGTGTCATTCTATCACTTAGGAAACAGACAACGAAGGAAGGGGAAAAATATATTATAAAAATATCATTAAAAAATATTCCTACTTCTATGTTTGAGTTCTTTCCTTTCTTTTCTTTTCTTTCTTCTCTTTTTTGATCATTAGAATTCTGTGGAAGTAATGTGCTAGTAAGGTATGTACGTGTTTAGGCATGTGGATCTGAGCTCTTCTTTTGTTTCAGAACAAGCCTGTCAGGAGAAGACCCCCACGTTCTCTGCCGCTGCCTTCTGGCAATGATGCAAGTCAAGGCCAGGATGAGGTGAGACGATTCCGGATTGACAGGGAAAAAACCCTGCATTGTCAGTAATAAAACTAACTGTCATTACAGTGTAGGTAAAACATTATCCTTAGTAGTTAAATGCATCTAAAAAATTATGTTTGTACACGATTACCTCAAAATAAATGATATGCAATGCGCTGTATCAATAATGATTTTTAAAGCTATATTTTTTATATATACATAACTGATTTATTTATATCTGTTCAGAAAGGAGCTGAACCGGCATCGGCCAAGAAGAATAGAAACTCTGCCCTCATTGAGAAACTGCAGGTTGGTTATTCACAGCAATGTTTCCCTCTAGTGGAGAATGTTCAGTATTGCTTTAGATAATAAAAGCGATTTTCCATCCCATTTCACACAGGCCAGCCTCGCACTTTCTCCCACGGGACCTGTGCCCTTCCCAAAGAGCCCAGGGGTCAAGTTACCAGTGCCGTGCTTCTCCCCCGGCTCTCCCAGCAGCCCCTCTAGTCCTCCTGCGACTGTCACACCCAAACTAGAGGAAAATCCTGCCAGCTTCGAGAGTCCTGCCGAGGGAACTGTTCTCAAAAGCATCAACAAGGTTTGAGGCTTCATATAATTTCACATATCAGTGAATTCAAACCAATAAAAAAATGTTACAGCGGTTGAATTCAAACGTATTTTTAAATCTGCGCAGGGTAGAGCTCGACATTCCATCAAACGCCGCCCTCCATCTCGACGACACAGGAAGTCCAGTACAGATGATGGAGGAGAAGAAGTGGATAAAACAGCCACCCTCGATCAAACAACTCCAAATGGGCACGAAGGAGACGTGTTTGAAGAACACAAGACATCAGCAGACGCAGAATCTCTCTCCTCTAAAGAACAGATTGAGCAGGAAACGAAATCCACAGATTCTGAGAAGCCAGAACCAGAGGAAAAAGTGGAGACTGTGACTTCAGAAAAGGAAGAGGGAGAAGAGAAAGACGAGAAAACTGAGCCAGTAGAAAAAGAAGAGAAAACAGGACCAGAAGACAAAGAAGAGAAAACAGAACCAGCGGAGAAAAAAGAGAAAACAGAACTGGAAGGCAAAGAAGAGAAAACCGAACCAGAGACAAAGGAAGAGAAAAGTGAAGATGAACCACAGCTGGCTATCAGTACAGAAGAAACACGTGAAGAGCCAGTCACTCAACCACAAACAGGACCTGACACAACAGATGAGAAAGAAGAGGAACAGAAAGAAGAAGTAAACCTGTAGAGCCAAGTGAGTGCGAGTCATATGCGTTCACTCTAGTTACATGCACCAACTTGTTTCATTTTATCTCATTTGTATTTTGCAGGATTGTAAAGCCTCTAAATAAAGAAAAAGGTCAGATCTGCCTCAGACTGGAGAACGCTACTTAACCAAAGCAAAGACATCAGGAGAAGATGAATAATGTGAATAACTTGGTTTGAATGAGCAAGTGAAACCCGGCAGGTGCAGAGAACAACAGTATTTTCTCTTCTGTACAGTTGTATTGATATTTGGTCTGTTCTGAGCTGCTTGTGTGAGTTTACACATTAGTTATGCTTTTGTATATAGTTAATAGTCTTCACTCAAGGACATTTTTTTAATTCCGTTTTTTTGTTTATAGTTGTATTCCTATCAAAAAATACAAAATGAGAATATGAAAAAAAAACATTTCCACATTTCCTTGGAAAATAGTGTAGTTTTCACTGTGCAATGTTGGATGTAAAAAGTATCATAGTATTTGTAAGGATCATTAAGATGGGATCTTGAGGTAATGACCCTGGCTGGTCCTATTCTAGCCTCTAGACAAAATATCAGCTGCAAAAATGCACATATATGTTCGGAGCAGAAGCACCACAAACTTCTCATTTCTCTTATAAAATCCTGTAATGAGGTCACTGACAGATTTTCAGCATCAGGCCTGTTCTCATCTCTCGGATCTGACCTCATGGAAGCTCTAGCGAGGCACAGATTATCATTTAAATAGAGCTCTGTCTCGCTCATTAAGCATGTGTTCTGTTTTAATATTCACACTGAACACTACTATGACTAATATATTGAACTATGGCTCAGACCCAAATATCATGCTGCTTTTCTAAGTTTTGAAAGATTCGATATTATCCAGTAATAGCAATGAGATTAATTAAAGATTGGAATCAGATATTCAAGGTCAAGGGAGGAAGGATTAACTGTGGATCAACTCATGTTTCCTAATCTGGCTTTCTCTGAAATACTAGCAGACTTTTTGGTTTGTCCTGATTGCTAATATTGTCATGAGAAAGTGTGATGTAAAAAGAAACGAGATGAAATCGATGAGGATAATAGCCATTGCTGTGAGAATTTGAAAATGGAAGTGACTTTTTGCTTTACTACTGTTCTGATTGGATTATGCTTTTACTACAGTTGATACAATTTATAAAATCTTCCAAAGATACATCTGCCTCTTGCTTTCTGTGTCAGGTTTTTAAGCATGCATGAGCGAATCACATTTCACTGTTTATATAATTATGGAAGTGTGTTTGCATGTGTCCCATCTGGATTAAGTGTTTGTTTTGTTCCTTCACATGACGTTTGAAACTTCTCTTAATATACTGGTAGACTTTAAGAAATGACAGGAAAGTAATGAGTTGAGAGGTTCAGGCTAATGCTCACAATGAACGTTTGAGCTAATGACCACAGTCACTTAATCCCATTTACTGCAGTGGATACAAACCACATTAAGACCCTAACGAAGAGCACAGATCTGCCTCGTCACCACTTTCAAGTGAGAAAAGTCAGTGATCGGACTGGCATGCGGACAGAATGAGGCTGGGAGATCATCAGGTCATATCACCAATAGCATTTGCATTAAAGTGTTACGCGACAACCCATGAACTGCAAAAAAAATGCTTTCTCACCTTTCATTTCTATTTGATTCCAAGTGCTTTATATTGAAAGTCAACAATTTTCTCACCAACAATATAGTGATACAGTGTGCATTTTGCTATGATTTTCATTTTAAAAGGGTACTATGCCATTTGCAGCTTATTTTTGTTTGTAAGACTAAAGATATGTAAACTTTTTAGTTAGCATTTTGCTGTTTTTGTAAAAATGTTTAGCTGGTCATGCAAAATGTCTTATTTGCATAAATAATTTGTTCAGTTGAATTTATGCCCAAATTATGCAAATCAATTAATCCTACAATAAAATACTTTTCTAAAGTATTCTGAATGTTGTTTTGATTCTGCATGATCAGAAAAGCAAACATTAAAAAAATGAGATGCACAATAGATTTCTCTTATCATATATATATATGTGTGTGTGTGTATATATATATATATATATATATATATATAAATATATATATATATATAAACACTACAAGTCAAAAGTTTTGAAACAGTAATACTGAATTTATTTGATCAAAA
>JAUMHE010000032.1:2052746-2065566 GCA_032359235.1 Enteromius mattozi | reverse complement strand
CTGTCTGGAATGACATGAAGTAACAGAACAAACTGAGACAGACTAAATCCAGAAGAACTGTGGCAACATCTCCAAGACAGAAATATATACTGTGTGGATGTGAATGTTTATGCTGATAATTACCTGAATTGCTCTGGGTGAAACAAAAACATCTCAGCAGGTAGATACCGTAGGCAGGTGCAATGTATAGATATATGTGCTTCAAGTTGAGAAGAACTGAAAACAGCAAGGCTCCCTCAAAGTGTCTATTCTGTTAACAAACAAAATCATACATAAATTCCAACAAACTTTCCAAATTTCTGATTATTAGATATGTCTTAGAATAACAGAAATGACTGCTAATACCTGGAAATGTCTTGCTATTGATAAAAGAAGAACTCCAAACAGGAATCCATTATACTGAAAATGAATATCTGCAGGAATTCAGTCAAGCGAAATTAATTTCTTGGTAAGGGAAACAAATGCCTGAGCCACATCAGGGCATGCATGACTTATTAGTGTGCTTGATCTCCAAGGATACGATCAACAATTAGTAGGCCAAAATTCCACAGCAACAACACTGACAGGATAAAAGATGGCTTTCCCAGAAGGTCCTTTCCTTTGTCTTCTCGCACACATTTGCAGCATCTAAAATAGCACACAAGTTCTTCATTCCAGAATTCAGCCTTTAAAGGAACAGTTCACCCAAAAATGAAAATTCTGTCATCATTTACTCACCCTCGAGTAGTTTCAAATCTGTATGCATGTCTTTGTTCTGCCAAGAAGAAAGTAGTTTGTAACCGGGCTGTTTTGGGTCACCATTGACTTCCATAGTATTTTTCCTACTATGGAAATGTGACCCAAAACAGCCTGCTTACATGCTTTTTTCAAAAGATCTTCCTTTGTTTGAAATTCATACAGGTTTGGAACTACTTGAGAGTAAACGATGACAGAATTTTCATTTTTGCGTGAACTATGCCTTTAACATAGTCTTTCCTTAAAAGTATCTTTCAAACCTAAAAGGACATTGGCACAAAAACTACTCTGGATCAAATTGTGGCCTGTAGAAGCTACATACTCTTTAACTGCATAAAAGAAGACCACATCAGCCACAATGACTGACAGTCTTTGGAACAGGATTGTGGCAGGACTTGCATAATTCAGGTTCCGAACAACCAGCATCTCCTTATCAAACAAACAGGCGATATGAGAAAGTCCATATTCAAACCAAGCGAACAGGGGAGGATAATCCAGTGTCCACTCAGACGTAGCCTGAAATTATATATATAAAAAAATAAATAAACCACACATTTAAAACCTGTGTATGGAATTGTTTGAAAACTGTATATAATCCATTCGACAACCTCATAATACCACTGTGAGACTGGCAGACTGTGAGTCAGGGCAAGCCAGTTCCTATGCACTTCTAAGTCCGTAGAATGGCTGAAATACAAAACATATTAAATTGCTTGGCATTAGAGGATGCGAAACAATTATTTCCTCTTCCTAAAAAGAAAGCTGAATGAATGAGTCTCGAGTATTTGGCTGCTCTTCTAACATAGCAAAGGGTTTTCCGTTTTAATGTGATCACATAAGAGACAAAGCACAATATGTGAGATAAATTCACTTACTAGGCATTTATCAAAAGACATTTGAGGAATGAAACTCCGAGAACCAGAGCAAAAAACCAGCTCTGGTCGCTAGTCATGGACGCAACCATGACAGTTCTTTGGTGAAAAGAAAACTTTATTTCTAAAAGCCGAATTACAACTTTTGGGTGGCGCAATGTTGATAATGTAGACAGCAGGCGGCGCGTTGCGGCTCAGAAAGTCGAAAGCGCCTTAGAGCCAAATGTAAATATCAAGACGTTGTTAGTATGTCGCCCGAGACATTTTGTACACTAAAATGCATATATATCTTTTTTATCTGAAAAAAAGGTGGTTGCTAAAATACAGTAAGAAATCCGCTCCGGAAATCCCTATAAATTGATGTTTTGAACGCTTATGCAGGGATCGCAAACGACTGTGATTGGTCAATCATACAAAAGCGCTGAAATAAGTAACATATCGTCTTCAGTAACGTTACCGCTCTGGAATGGATAACAATTAATGTAAACATTATATTTTGCATTAATTAACTTTAACAAAAAATACACAGTGAATAGTTTAAAATAGATAAATATTCTTCAGAACTATAGTACCTGACAAATTTGATACAACATCCGGGTTACTACGCCTCACTTGTTTTAGGCTAACTGCCTTTCTAGTTGCTTATCCTATTTCTACCATCAAAAAGGAAAAACACTCCACCTTCTTCATAATCTATAGCATACCAAAACAGGAAACCACATACAGTAAACAAACAGATCTTAAGAGTTTTTAAGATTTGACCCTGAAAGGTGAATAGTTCTGACCTGGAAAGACAGACAGAGAGGAAGGTCAGGAGTTCGTCTTAGCTGTTGTTGAGTAGTTTACAAAAAAGTATAGAAGCTAAATAACAGTTACGTCTCACATAAATATTCATATATTTCTATAGTTTAGCTAAATAACGTTATATATAACAATGTCATGGTGTGGAAAGTTTATTCGGAAACAATACCAGTTCTCTTCTTCGCTGTTAAAATTGCATCATCAACTCAATATTCAACCAATATGCCATCGGAGAGGTAAGTTGTTCGACGATATAGTGCAGGAAGTTGCACATTTCAAGGGTTTACATAAATATTTGTCATTTTAGGTTTCCATAAAACGACTGCTCTTAAGACATATGATGTAAGAAAAGTGGAGTTGACGCCTCTGGAGCAGAGGAAGCTCACGTTTGACTCCCATGCTCTCGTGAAAGAGCTGGAATCCAGCGGTATGTTGACTAGGTTTTATACTACTAGGTACTTGATCAAGTACTTTGTATGCATGTTTTTAATCGGTTTGGTAAGCCACTGTAATATTTTAGGTAAAAATGACAATTTTACAATTGGTTGTATATATATATATTTAACATTACTGTCGTATATTTGAGGTTTAGAGACACAAATGGAAGCTTAATTTAAATATTTGAGATTAAAATCACTCATATTGACTAAATGTACTAATTATGTAATCCTTGTTTAGATATTGCCCAAATTTAAGCATGTTTTTCTGCACATGTAATTCAGGCTTTGAAAAGAGGCAGGCAGAGGTGATTGTCACAGCACTGGTGACTCTTACTACAGCCAATATAGACATTGTATACAGAGACATGGTCACTGGGGCCCATCAGGTATACAGATAACAGAACTTCTGTCAGTAGAAATGACTGATAATAAATATTAATAATAAACTCTACTAAATGATATGGTTCCTGGTTTCTTTTCATGTGGTCTAGGAAATAGCTTTACAGCAAATCATGGCTCATCTAGATGCTATCAGGAAAGACATGGTTATCCTGGAGAAGAGTGAATTTGCCAATTTACGCTCCGAAAATGCAGTAAGAATAAAGTTAAAACCTGTATTTCATCATTTGTTGTTGGCTCTACAATCAGAACGCACCAAATAAAGTAAAAACCTGTTTGTCCACAAAGTATTATTACTAATTTTACACGATGTGTCATACATTGTTATTCGATTCTTTACCTTCTCAATTATTTTGCGTGCAGAAAATGAAAATCGAGCTGGAACATATAAAGAACAGTCTACTGGTGAGTAGAAGTAGTTTAAGAGTTTTGTGTGAATTTGAAAAATTCTTTAGCGTATTGCCATTGTTTCTGTTTAATGTATGCTTTATTAATCTTTTAATGTTTACATTAAAGGAAGAAAGCCAAAAAATCAGAGCAGATGCAAAGTTAGACATTAATTTGGAGCGAAGCAGAGTTACAGACATGGTATGTGTACATTACTTGTGTAAGTTTGTATTATATCATTTTTTTTTAAACATCCAATTAATCCACTGTTTGTTTGTTTTCATAATTTCAGTTTACAGAACAAGAGAAGAAACTTATGGAAGTTAAAACTGAATTCCAAAAAAGGGTAAGGTTTACAAGTAGTTGTGATCACAGCGTGTTTGGACAGCAACACAATCATTTAAATTATGATTACAAGAAAGCTTTTTATTCAATGTAATTACATAAATGCTCTTATTAAAATAATTAATATAAATAAATTATATGAATTAAAATAGTTCATATAAAAATATATTATTACTACAATCAAGTTCTTTTTTTCCCAGAATGCAGATATAGAAAGTGAAGCCGTGGAAACTTCAAAGAAAATAGACATACAAGTTGCCTCTTTGAAAACCCTCCTGGAATCACTCAAGCTAGAGACGATTAGATATCTTGCAGGTTTGTACTCGAGGTGCTTTTCAAACATGACAGATGACTACTGTACCTCTACACATATTTCACTTAGAAGTGATTTGTTTGTAAGTCCTTCAGACTAAATTAATTAAGCAAGTTAGTGGTTCTTCAGTTTGTTGATGCAAATTCTTTTTATGGGCACCAAGAATGTTAAATTGAATCATCTGTTTCTTTGTTTGTTTTTGTTCACAGCATGCATCTTCACCTGCTTGGCAATTGCTTTGGGATTCTATCGCTTCTGGAAATGAATCTCACAAAATGGGATCTGGAGTCTGGCGTTTTTTATCTTTAAAGTTCTGCCTTTTGTTATAATGGTACAGATGTGTATATAAATATATATAATTATATTTTTACATTTCAATATTATGTTTTTATGTTAGCAACATAAATGTGTTCTTTAAGTTTCTTTAGATCTGTGGGGCCAAAAATCTACTTGTTTGAGGTCTGTGGGTCGAATAGTAAATGTTGCCTTATGTCCAAATATATTATATTGAAATAAAAAAATACCTTTGTTCTCTACATTTAAATGCCACAATAATAAAAAGGTAAAACAAAAACATATATTAAAATTGAAAATATTCTTTAATGACATTTGTCTTTGCTTTTTTTGTTAGTGGTGTAATATGATATGGTGGTCTAAATTAGAGGTCACCATGGGCCAATTTTAGTTTGGGCATCTCTGCTTAAGACCGATATATTTAGCCATCAGTTGTTTATTTTATTTATTTTTTTTAAATATTGGCAATAAATGCAGCTTGGCCTTCTTTTTTTTAAAAAATCAACCAGTTGAATCAATCAGTTTTTAAAATGTATCTCCCAACATTATTCTGTCATGCAAGTGATTTTTATTTTTGTTTTCAATGAAAATTTTTTTGAAGTTTTTAAAGATTTTGTGAGCATGTTTGTATTCATGAAGACAAATATTCCCTCAATCCTTTATTGCTGTAACCATCAGGTTTTAGCCATAACACACCTAATACATATATATGAACCAACAATGTCTATCATGAGAGTCCATGACTGCCAGCTTGATCATATCATACTGGTTCTGGAGTTTAGAGCTCCATCCATATCACTGTAAGACATCTTTGAAGAGAAGTTATGTCATGAACAGCTGTTTACCATGTCGGTTAACCAAGGTTTTCTTCTAAAAAAGGAAATTAAGACATTTAACGGTTTTAGACTATATGGAAACTATGCTTAATTCTTAGACAATTGTATGTATTATATGTTGTTTTACAAATATTAAAATACAGATGAACTAAAAATGTGGTTCCAAATAATTTTATGGTACGTGTGAGACATTTAAACAGACATGGGTTGTAATAATAACAATAAATAAATGAACAAAGAAGGTTTCATTAGCACTGAAACTTTATTTAGGATTATGCATAAAACTGACAACTTTAAATTGGTCAAAAAGCACACAATAATCACTTTACACACAAGACACTATTTCTTCCTCAATTTTTTTTTTATTGAATATTCTGAATAAACCAAAATTGCTCTTTGAACCTCTGCAAAAAGAGAAAAAAAACCCCACCCTGATTTTTTTTTTTCCATTTTCAACTAAACACATTACTCTGAATCAAATACAGTAGTAAACGGAAATAACTATTTACATATTGAGGTCAAGGAAATTATAGTAAATTATGTTCCATCAACTATTTATAATTTACAATCAGCCCCAATCCTGGATTTAGGGAATAATCAGTGACTGAAAAGGGTTTTCTCTTGTTTTTTTTGGAGGCAAAACAAAAAGTCATTCATAAATTAGTATTCAACCACCATTCACCATTCTCCAAAAAACAAATGTCTCATTGAGAACCCAAAACACAAATTCAAATTATTATTTTTTTTTTTTATCAATACTACACAAAGAATACCAAAAATATCTTTATTTATAAATTAAATTATACATACACATTTACCCCAAAACGTACAATCTTTCACAGTACATTTCATTGGGCATTCACATGGCAAAAAAACCTGAAATGTGCAGGCAAATACAAATACAAAAATGTATTTAAAGTGACTAGCTGAGGTCCCGGCCCCAGAGCTCTGCAATATAAAAATATCCTTCTTTACAAAAACACAAAAGACCAGCTAGTAGTAACCACAAAAAGAGGTGGCTAAGGAGCAGCATAGTTAGAAAATAATTGCACTGGTTTGTGATTCTTCTTCTAACTTAACCTGAACCTCCTCTTTTACCGTTGGTGCATCTGTATCGTCCTCAGAGGGCTCTTCTTTAATACTGGAGCATGACACCTCATCACCCTGCTCTTGTTTTATGAAAGCTGTTAAAGGGTTTTCTGTAAGCATTTTATTGGGTGATGGTGTGCAGTCCACGAAGGAGGATGTCTACGGAAAAAAGGGAAGGGTTTTAAATTGACTGAAGGAAAATTAAGATGGAAAGTTTTACTTCACACAAAAGCAGATTACTAAATACAGCATAAGATGCCGTTATCCAAATCAACACTTACATTTTTGTAGTCTTCGTAACATGAGGGATGATATGTCTTCAAGAGAAGGGAAAACAATTTCAGCGTTTTATCAAACTTCAAAGCCACAACATTTGATCTGCTCTTTTAATTGGTGGATTTCTTACCTTTTCATCGACTCTGATGGCATTCTTCAGGTGCCACTCTTCCTCTTCCTCCTCCCAGTACATCTCAAACTGCTCCTGGCAAATCTCACACAGCTGAGGAGAGACAAAGAAATTGTTAATTTTGCACAATTTTTCTAATTCTATGAATTATCACACAGTCGATGTACATTGTCTAACCTCATGAACGACATCTGCTGCAGCCTTTACGCTCTGGAACTCTCTCTCTTTGGCTGCTTCCTGAGTTTTCTGTACAACCTCTTCATGAACTTTTTCAAAGAACTGACTCTTTGCCCTCTCCTCAAGATCAGCGATTTCCTCAAATTCAATCCAATCCTAAAAAAAAATAAATAAAAAAAACAGCACTTGAGGTTAGGTTTTGAAAAAGTCCTTTCCCCCCCATTTTCAAGAGGACATTTACGTTCTCAGTGACACAATTGTCTGAGAGTATACAAAATTAAATAAAAGAAATGAAATAGAATTGTTTCCAGCTTACCGTCAGAGTGTAGTACCATCGACGGTGTGTCACTTTCTTACTGATATCCTTCTCTGAACGATTCTGCCTGTAGTGCCAGTCCAAATGATCTGCATACACATCCGTCTGAGATGCAGTAAAACGCATGCCGCAGGAATAGCACTGGATTCCTGTATAAAGTTTGATGATAATGCTGTCGTGTCTCCTAAATCACACAAATTTCACAAAACATTAATTCACTCTTAATGAAACACCATAGTAAAAGTATTTCCGTCAGATTCACTCGTGTCTAAGTTTCCAGAGAGTATGTAGATACTGTATGTACATACACTTTCATGTCGTCCAAAACAAAGCCAGTCAGATCTGGGACACTTTCATCTTCCTCCTGTTCCTCCTCCTCCTCCTCTTCAGGCACAGATAAAGTCTGATTTGCTGAAATAGAGTCTAAAATAGATATATAACTCTTTAATTAGGCTCATTTGAAACAAAAGAATGCAATTGATGAATTCAATTGACCAACAGTAAGAAGTGAAATATAATAACAGTATGCTTACCGGTCGTTGAGTCTGTTGGTGCAGGTTTTATTATTCCAGTGGATAGGAGTTTAGACAACAGATCGTTCACATCTATTTGCCTCAATGGCTCGGGCTCAGGCTGCTGAAACTGGGAACCTGATTTAAAAATTCACTTATTATAATACAGGTCTAAAGTAGAACAGCAGTGCATAATTCTGTTTCAGGATATGTGAACAAATAAAACGAATACATTCTTACCAGGCTGGAAAGATATTTGGTTTGGTGGCATGAAGGGTTGAGCTCCCAGAATCTAAAGACAAAAACTGAACTTTAAATTTCCATTTTTAACAAACAAAGAAAACTTTTTAACTTTCAAAAGTGAGGGATTCCTTGAGTAAGGAATACTTACAGGCTGAGGCACATTCCCAACACCTGGACCAGGGAATGGAGCAGGTCTAAATGATCCTTGGAAATCCGATGATGCAGGGCCCAACACACTAAAGTTAGACGTTTGAGAAACATTCTGCTGCATGGTAAACTGTTGGGCTGGGCCACCATATGTGTTTATGGGTGGCATGTTAAAATTAGGTGGTGGAACAGCAGGGTTTATCACAGGAGCTTGACCTTGAGTTTGATCATACATTGTTGGCTCCTGTGGTCTCAGCTGGTTTGGAATATTTGGACTGCAGTATCTTGGAGGACCTTGTGGGTCATATCTTGGCATAACAGGCGGTGCATCAAATCTTAAGGGTTCAGGCTGCATGGGGTTCTCAAAGCGCATTCCACCTGATGGACTATCAAATCTATCCACACCCTGCTGTTCATCATAATTTATTAATCTAGCCGGAAACCGTGGTTCCTCGTATCCTAGTGTACCATGTTGCATGTGAGGATTATCGAACCTTGCTGGATTAACAAATCTGTTCTGGTGCATCGGGGGGTCATAATGGGAGTCAAATCTCACCATGTTGTGAGATTCTGTGTACCTCATTGGCCGGTGTGATACTGGGTTATTAAATCTCACAGGTCTTTCATGGGCTTTGGGAAATCTTTCAAACCGGTGAGGGGCATCAAAGCGATGTCCAGGAAACCTTACGGGTCCACCAGATCCATCAAATCCCCCTGTGTTGCCTTCATACCGAGGAGGAGCAGCAAAAGGTCTTGGAGGACCATCTAACCTCTGCTCTCTCATGTGGCTTGGTGGACCATCAAAGGGAACTTGAGAACTCTTATATCTATCAAATCGTTGAGAAATATTTGGTCCATCATGCCGTGGTGGGTTTGCCTGTGCCATAGATCCTTCTGAAGAGTGCGTTGGTGTATTCCCAGGAGATTCATCCTGATTCCGTCCTGTTCTTCCCAATTCCGAGAAATGATCTTGCATTGGAAGACCTTCTACATTTATAGGACCATCATCTGGACCTGTACCAGAGTGCACACTGTTGGGACTTTCAAAACGTGGGCTGATGTCTCCTGGTTGCTGATCCATTTCAACTGGAGATGATGACCGTTCAAATGGTGGTCCTGTGGATTTTACACAGGTCCCGTCTAAGTTGACTGGACTTGGTGAATTTCTGAATGTGGAACATGATGGAGGCCTGTTGGTTCTTCTAGGATCTTCGCGATCAGGCTTTATGGCATCACTAGACATTTTATGCACTCCTGAGCTTTCACTGTATTGTTCGAACATTTCATGTTGAGACTGATAGAATATTTCATCCAAAGGTAACTGGCCCTCTTTTTGCACTGTTGAAATCGACAATAATTTAAGTTTAGACTATCTATAAAACACCAACAACAACCTAGGGTGTGTTGAATTATTACATTCCATGGTGAAATTGAAAAATCTAAAAGTTTAGGTAATATTTAAAATGTACTACAACACACATACAATATTAACCAACAGGACAAATCTCACCTGGACGCTGAAGCTGTGTTCTTCTCAGCTTAGATTTATGCTCAAGATAAGAAAGCGCTGCATCAGACATGGATCCTTGTTTCTTTTTTGACTGATATACTCCCTCATCACATGATTCATCCCAAGAGTCAGACCGCTGTCTTTCCTCTTGATACTGAAAAAGTTGGTTTATTTGATGGGCTACATTCAAGAATTCCTCATTGGATATTTCACCATCAGCATGTCTTTTGCTAGCCTGAAATGAAAAATGTCAGGTTTAGAAATATTGTAAATTAATTGTTTTAGAAATGAAAAATTGATTACAAAACGACAAAATATATTGACACACCTTTCTTAGAAGGTCCCGTTTACTTGCAGAATTAAGTGCTTCTGGTATTTGTATGTTGCTATCAACACTTAAGCGATGCTGTTTAGGTGTACGAGGTGTGGAAGGTCTTTGATTAGTGTTCCAAGTCTTGTGTCTCTGGTTGCCTAGTCGTCCATGGGATAAATCTGAATCTGACTGTTTGGGACTGTAAAGACAGTTTATTAGTCTAAATGAGGTTACCTAATTAATAATAGAAAGACAAATGATGTATTGACATTTAAAAGATGAAGCCACTTACTGTTTATTCTCTTCCCATCCACTCCTCCATCTCTTGCTATCTTTTGTGTCTTTATGCTCTGCGGGAGAAATTCTCAGCTGTGGTCCATCTTTCTGATCGGCAGCTCTATCATCAACTGGCCTTTTTGATCGTCTTGGTTCTAGGGCACTTTTTTTGGCACTTCGTTCATCTCTAAGATTCGACTGTGGAAGAGTATCATCATTATGTGAATGTTTACTTATCCTAGCCTTTCCAGATTTGAGGGGTGGAGTAATACTCCTGTTTTTTCTCTTTGGAGATGATCGCCCCTTTCTTTTGGGAGAATGCAGCGGTGGTGACCGCGATCTTGACCGAGACCTTTTTCTAACATTTGCTTTGTTCACTTTAATTTCTTGTTTCAAAAATGTCTCCAGCCTTTCATGCTTGTTTACAGAGCCATTTATAAGCTTGCCCCGGATGCTGCTGGACTTCTGATGATCCAAGTTTTTGACCACTTCATCCCTATCTTTCCTCTCTGAACTTCTTTTCTTCTCTCGGACATCTTCATCTTTTGCATCTGTTCTGTCATGTATCTGCTTATGTAGCCTTGGGTCCTTCTTATTCACTTCAGCAGTTTTTGAATGCTCAGACTCCATTCCTCTAGGTCTGACAAGAACACATTTTCCAGATGGTGACACCGACTTGGATTTAGGCTTTTCCTCAACTGCAATGATTTCCTTTTTTGGAATCCTCAACTTCTCCAACTTACTTTGTCTTTCAGCTGAGACTCTTTTCTCTGATGTAGTTGGATAGTTTGGCGTAACCTGACTCTCCTTCTTATGGACTTGTTCCTTTGCATTTACAGTTGCACCAAGTCTGTTTAATCTAGGATCTCTGGTTGCCATTTTTTCTGGTGGTGCTGGAAGCCAAGATTTGGTCTGTGGTGCAGGAACCGTATGAGTGACTTGTGGTGAGATATTGAAACGTGGAGGAGCACTGACATGGTTTGAAGAAACAGCAGGACTGGCAGCCTTGAGAATTAAAAAAAATAAAAGCAACAATTCTGTGTTTTAGAAATTTATGTAACAGCATGAATAATGTTCCACAACTGCATTAGACCAACAACAGCTCTTATGCTCTGCTGTAACATATCACTTATGCTTGACCCATTACAGAAAACTAGTTTTGAACATGGAGATCTTTTCTAGTTTGTCTTATTACAAAGCACATAACTATTAAACTCACCAACTGAGCTTTCGTTTGTTCAAGTTCAAGTTCTATCTTCTTTTGCTGAAGTTCTAACAACTGCTTTTGCTTGGCAAGCAACTGTTGCCTTATCAATTGCTCTTGTGTCAAGTTTGGAGCTGGAGGTTGCGGTGCAGGAGGTTTCGGTGATGTTTCTTCAGTCTACACAAAGAGAAAAGCATACATTTCAGAGAAACCATAGCAGTACATTTCTTCCCACTTCTTGAAAAAAATAAAACCAAAAAAACGTATACATAGGTATTAGTTAGAACTCATATGCTTACCGGTTTTAAAAATTTGGGGTTGACATGTATGCTGGCATTTACATTTGGTGGCAATGGTTTTATAGGCCAGGCAGGATCTATTGAGTTCACACGCACATCTAGTGCATATAGTTTCTTCAAGGGGAAAATTTCATCCCATGTGGAACGCAATTTGAAGAGACTTTTTCTAGTGGCCTCATCCACCTAAAGTGAATCAAAAGAAAGGGGGGAAAGAATATCTGACTCCTTCATTTATTCTCAATAAACACTGACAAAACTACATGGACTACTATTAGTATTAAAGGTGTGTAATAAATGTAAAAGAATGAATTAGCAGAATGCAGTATTTTAAATGAGGACAAAGAGCACATGACGTTCAATCAGAAGTAACACCATGGACAAGATTTCAAAGAATTATGTACCTTCTCAAATACACAAATAAAGGAATTGACTAGGTTCTTAGCAAACACTTCAAGGTATTCCCCTCCAACATTCTTCACTATGGAATCCACTAAGTACAAAACTGGGAGCTTCTCACCAGGAGGTGCCTAAAGTGATAGAAAACTGACAAGTTTAGAGAACAACATGGGAGAAATGCACAACTACATAAAATTAAGAGTTTGATTGTTGAGGTTATTGAATGGTTGAAGTTGGATTAAAAATACTGGCACAGAAAACAAAAATCAAGCACTTAATTGGAAGTCCATTGTTTGCAAAAAAATGCAAAAAAAAAAAAAAAAAAAGTTCTTCAAAAACCAGATCCACCAAAAATCAGGAAAAAGCTTCTCAGATGCTGGAAGAAAAATTATCCATGTCCCAGGTTCTTAAAAAAAAAAAAAAAAAAAAAAGGAAAACACCAAATTATTTAGGGGGGCTTAAGAATAGTTTAGGGAGGCTTCAGCACCCCTAAAATAGGCCTAACGACGC
>JAUMHE010000032.1:2020005-2052646 GCA_032359235.1 Enteromius mattozi | reverse complement strand
AAAAAGCTTCTCAGATGCTGTAACAAAAATTATCCATGTCCCAGGTTATTAAAAAAAAAAAAAAAAAAAAAAAAAAAAAATCTTCAGTGTTCACTCTTCACTCAAAGTTCAGTCCATCAAGTAGAAAAGCTGTTAGGATGTCAGTACAATTCAGTTTCAATTATTGGCATAATTTTTTACCAATTAGCCCAAGTCCTTTAAAGTGAAAAAAAAAAAGGATTAAAGCTTTCACACTTGTATTTTTTTTGTACTTGACCAGGAATTCAACTCGGGATCCGTTTAAATTCAAGTTTAGATTTGATCTTCATATTGGGGGGGGGGAGAAACACTTCTTGGTCTTTACAGTTAACACAAGTCCATTAAAAGATCGACAAGTTGTAACCAACATGCCCCAGTGCAGAGAGAAGCACGGTTTTTGTATAATTCTGTAGGGTTTTTTTTTTGGTAATTTTTACACATTCAGTTATAGAATGTCATTAGAACTGACATTGCACCAATGCAAATGTCTTTGTATTAAAGAGCACTTAGATTATAATGAAATCAACATAGCAAACATTACCACAAAAAAATACACTGGGAAATAAAGACAAAAGGACATTTCACATAGTTTATTGTCACAGTTGTATACCATTTATTAACATTGCAGTAAAGAATGAATAATTACTCAGCAATCTAACACCCCAAACCCTTTATTGGTTCAAGTACACAGATATTTGAATGGCGCACATTTGTATTAAAAACTTTAAATTCAGGCGTGCTCGTTTTCACTGAGCAGCCCAACAAGACTATTCGAACTAATGCAATATTTCAAATAGGTTGCAAACAAACAAAGATATGAAAACTTTCCACGAATTTCCCCAATAATACCATTCATCTATGTACATTGGCGGCAAACCACGTGTACCAGCTGGTGACATGACATAACTACAGCCATGAGTATGCAAAAACTTATTCCTGATTAACTGTTGATATCAACACGGTTTGTCTTGGCACCTTAAATTTCTAATCAATGTATTATATAAGCTACTAACGTGATGCAAAGTACACAATCAACTGCACAACGACGATGACTCGGGTCGCTGGGCTGATTACATAATACGGAAATGTCGTATCTATCGGGTTCTTATGGATAAATTATTCATAAAACAATAAGCCATTAAGTTCCAATTTAGAAGATTTAAACATTGTCATACAACAATATAATAATCTACTGTAACAGCTTTATTAAATCGAATTGGCATTAACGTAACGTTAGCATCAAGACTATTTGTGAAGCCAGTGTACTGTTATAATTACCCGATAAGCTTACTGAGAAGGTAAAACATGGATTATTAACTTAAAGCCAAATGTGCGTCAACAGTAAGTCCGACTTCATGAGCAGCTGTGACCCAACAAGCAGATAAACGCGCTGCTGCAACTGGCCTAATTAATTAGAGAATGGAGTGGTGTGCCTTTTCTGAACCACACAAAAAAGCTTTCTCGCTGATATTAAAAATACCGAAATATATTGAGAAACTCAATACTAGTTAACGATAATATAGCATCAAAAATGTCATACAAAGTGGTTAGCGAACTCGTCGTGCTGCCGCCATGTTACAGGCCTCATGTCATGTCGTCATTTCTCTAACTAGCCACACTCGAGCTAAAAGACGATGACTGCAACGAAACAAAAATAAATCTATTTTCATAAAAACCTTGGCAATTTGTGCTTCAATTATTGCGACGATATCCTTGGTGAACTGGATGTTCTCTTCGGCTAGAATGGTGAGCATGTTGATGTGCGGTTTGCTGTTGAAAGTCAGATCTTCCAGCGAGGACTCATACTCGCGGCAGGCGTCCTCCCTCGCGCCTTCGTCCGACATCTTTGAGCCGTTGAGTCGAAGGCTGTCGCCACACAATTTAAACTATTATACAAACATTACTTGCAACACAGTCCTCTTAAACATCTGTATTTCCTCTTGGTTTCCTCTGTGCGTCGAATGTCGTGCCGTTACTCCTCGTGTCTTGCGT
This sequence comes from Enteromius mattozi, assembly GCA_032359235.1. Lineage (NCBI taxonomy): Eukaryota > Metazoa > Chordata > Actinopteri > Cypriniformes > Cyprinidae > Enteromius > Enteromius mattozi. The sequence goes on along the minus strand of JAUMHE010000032.1, from coordinate 2,050,636 downwards.
TTGAATAACGATATTTTCTGTTTGGATAAAGCGTTGTAAAATGTCCGTCGTACTTCAACGGTGACTGCGCGTCATCTGAGATGTTTTATAGTTGAACGCGCGTCACTGCTTCCTGATTGGCTGCGCTGAAACGCTCGCGTATGATTGGGCGATGAAGGCATTTCGCTCGATGCCATTGGTCAAAACAGAACTATTATTTTCAAGAAGAGCCTATCAGAATGAAATAATTTAATAAATCAACAAAAATCACAACAGAGAGTACAATGTCGTCATCACCTTGAAAATAAAATAAACACCATAGGATAATTTGCATAGAAGAAAGGTTCAGCGGGTTCAAAACAAGTATTATTTTTTCCAGTAAGCTATTCAGACGTATGGAAATAGGTTTACATTTTGATCGTCTATTTTGAATACATCAAGGTTGCTGAAGTAATGGTAGACGTGACACTGAGCAAAACTGATACGATTTTATTGGACAAACGTGTTTTTTCTCATCTGTTTATTATATATTTTTAAGTCAAAACATTTCAAATTAAACATGTCGAGTCTGTTTATTTTACATAAATATAAATGTATACGAATATACAATTTGGGGTATGTATTCATTACAATAATAAAAACTGTAATCTTTCCATAAACATTTATAAATCATTCAAACTGCAGTTTAAGAACAATTACATTTACAAAACTTTATTTACAATTTCAATTACTAACAGAACAAATACTGTAATTCATCTGACTTCATTTTAATTCAGAATGAATTTTCAAAAAGATCTTTGGACCACTCATTTACAGACAAACTACAACTTGTATCCTGCATGTCCGACTTGCCTGAGAAACTCTCAGTAGACCCAACAGCCGGACACTGATCCAGCTTTTGTCTTTCATCATTTAACCTCAGATCTATGATCTTGCTTTTAAATCCACATATAATTTTTCTGGAGTACAGTGAGTCTATACGTTTTTGACTTTGCCTAGACTTCTGTCCACGTAAGTTGTTATAAGAAGAAACTGGGGTGGATTGCAAGCATGGTGAAAAAAGCAGAGTACCTGAACCTCCAGGCTCTGATGTGTTGACATGCCTTGGTTCATTACCTTTAGAAATCTCTGTCACATCCGAAAGGTTCATGTCCATACTGCTCTGACCAGAAGCAAACAAGTCCACAGAGCAATTGTACTTCTCCTCATGGTCATCAAACACAATACCTTCCTGCCTGACTTTGCAATTTACAGAATAGACCTCACTTTGTGCACAGTCCCTGAAATATTTGCCATTTTCATGGTTTACTGAACAAAAAGCCACGGAGGGTCTGCTCCTAGTTAATTTTTTTCTTTTCAAAGTGACTTCTTTGTTCGAAAAAGACAACCTGTTATTTGTAGAGTGATTAAATGCACATGTAATGTCAGGAATCATCTTTTTTGAAGAATTAGTATTGCACAAAAGAGTGTGAGTCTTATGGATCTTAGCACTGTTCATCTTAGTTTCAAGATTTTCTGGATAGTCATTTTCACTGTTCTCTTTCCAACTTTTGTTGTTCACATTGCACACTGGTGAGGACAATTTTTCGCTACATGGAGTCATTGGTATAGTTTTTGAGATACTTGCTGAGCATCTATTTTGCACTTGAATCATATGATCACTTTTACCTGAACTGTGCTTCTTTGGGTCATTTATCTCTGATCCCTGAGGCTCCACGCTGACAAAATCTTTTAAGCTTTCAGATAAAGGTGCATCCTCTAAATCAAGACTGTAAAGTGACTTCTTGTGTAAAGGCGCATCATATTCTTCCCAGGTTTTAGGTTGTTCGGATTTAGTCGTTTCAGTATTATTTCCACAAGATAAGGTGCTACGTGGATTTATAGCGTCACATGCAGTAGAACTGTTAAAATGCACTGATGATTCAAACATGTCACAGCTCGAGGAAAAAGATTTCCTGTGACTGTTCTTTGTCTCATTCTTCAGTTCATCCTGTATACAATTAGCATGCTTCAAATGACTGCTGTTGCTTTGGGAAGTGCATTTACATGTTCTTGTCTCTTCATTCTTTGGTGAAAGAATATAATGATCACAGTATCTGGACTGCTGTAAAACATCGTTACTCAATTCTTCCGGGGGGAAACATAACCCAGGTGATTGCCATGCGCTTGAGAGTGTGAATCCTTCATTGCTGGGTTGAGAATCCAACTTTGCACATGATGGAGGGGTATAATCAAAACTGCTGAGTTCATTTCTTTGAGAACTTTGTGAGTCTTTCTGTTGTGATGGACCGATTTCTTTAGAGTGAGAATTAGCTTGCAGGAGGTTTTTAAAACAACCAATTACAGTACATCCCATCAAGGACTCACATGGAGAAATGATCTGGCAGGCCACTAACTGTCCAGACAGTGAAGAAGTGGCAACATTATGAGGAACCTGTTAGAAAGGAAGTAGCAAAATTAACAAAAAAGAGGATAATCTTGATTCTCCTCCAAATTAAATGAGAACACGCTCCATACCTTCAATCCAAAAATGACACATCTTCCTATAAAGCAGTCTTCCACAGCTTTGACAAGCAGTTGTTGAACAGTATGTGTGCCTTCAGTTTTCTCCAAATCAATACATCTGGAAACATCACATTTTATATCAGCAATGAATCAACAGAAATGGTTGTTCAATGCTTTAAAACATACCTTTGAAGGCCACCAGCAGTAATGCCAAAGAAGGGATTTAAACAGCCCCCGAATACTGTCACACCAAATATATCTTGGTTTCTGGACACTTTAAATGACAGCCTGTATCTGTAGTCCACGTTTTGTAAGTCACAAGTGAATCCACATCTTCCGCATATAGCCCTAAAGATAATAATTTAGAAGTTATTCATAACGTTCAGATGCTTTTTAATTGAACAAACACACACCACCACACACCCACTCACTCACACAATAGTAATTTTGTCACAGCATCAGTAATTACACATAATGATACATTAACCAATTATATTTACAGTGCATTCAACACCATTTTTAACTAAACGTACCTTTTGCTTTCCTGAATTAATCTGGATAGACAGCCTTTGCAGCACGGATACATAAAACAAGAGTCTTGCAGAGAAAGTATTGTGCAACTCACCAGAGCCCGTGTGTTGCTCATGAGTGCTTAAAATACTGGTAAGGTTTAAAAACAATGACCATAATACCATTATTCTCTACAAGGAAATACAAAACAAAAATAGGACTTAAGTGTTTTTTAAACGGCAATACATTAAATACATACATCAATAAAGACAAATAATCTTATGAAAAAGACCAGAAACAAATAGGTGAGCTACAATTTTAGAGTTTCAAAACGAGCACGATTCTCTTCCTCGTTGGTTTCTCTCTCGGTTCTCAACGCTCACAGCGCCATCTACCGTTCAACATTAGAACCTATCTGCGGCTCTTTGTAGTTTTAAACTAAACCAAACTACTATCAACTTCAAACCTCAGAATTGTATTATAATTTCAGGTTTAAATGAGTTAAAGAAATGTACTCAAGGTAAGCACGTTGATGTAATATATGTCTTTATCCTGAGCATTATTCGTACTGCAGGTGGCAGTGTTGCGAGTGAACACGAGTGGTGGGGATTTTGATTCATCTAAATGATTCGAATCTTTTGAATCACTAAAAGTATACTCGATACTTTTATTTGGATTTTTAGTTTTATCTGGATAATTCCAGAAGATTCGAATCATTTAGATGAACTAAAATGACTTCACTCGCAACACTGACATCTGCAGTATGAATACTCGATAGAAATATGATGAACTACAACACACCACTAAAACGAGAACATTTAAATATTTTCCCCACTATTTAAGTACAAAGGCATGTTTTTATATGACTTAGTTTTTTTAAGCTCTTGTATTTTAAGATACTTTATGCAGTCAGTGGGGGAACCTCGATTCTGTAGACTTGTTTCCTCGGGACAATTTTGTGCGCGAACACCGCGGGCTCTTTGATTTACTTGTTTTTTTGTTTTATTTTTATTTCTTTGAGCGGTCATTAAGAATTTACACAAACAAATTTTGCATAGCCGAAAGGACCAATAAAATATCGGTTGTTTACTTGCTCAAGACTTTATGTAAATAGCTTAATTGTAAAAATGATGAATGCTAGCTCAGCTGCTTGAAATGAAAGGAGAAACGCCAGTAATTTCTTTTAATTCATTAATATTTGATTGTTTGTGTGGAGTGACGGGAGGTATCAACACAACAGCTACATACAAAATATTTAATTTTACTATTTATATTTTTACTCAACAAAAGCGTCGATTGTAAAGACATTATTATTAGTCATTTAATTATCTAAATGTGATGACTACTTCAACGACAAGAAAGGTTTATTTAGGACAGCATCGGATTGTGAAGACAAAGGGGTAAGATACATTGGAAATCTGAAACTGTGTTGTTGTTGTGTTGATTGTGTGTGTTTCCATGGTTTTGTTTACAAACTTGGTTGACATGGAGCTTTTAATGGTTCACTGTTTAATCTCCACGCCTACAAGAACTTTGTTTAATGTAAACAAATAAGAGAGCTTTTTAATGTTGAGACTGTAATTTCTGTATTTTCAGAGTGAGCTTGTTTTAACAGCATGTTTTTGCATTTGTTTGTTTTATGTCAGATGTGAAATGTAAATATGGTTATCACTAATTGGTAGTTTTTTATTTGTAGCCTAGTTCTTGCAGATGAGAAACCACATAGACAATCAAGTCACCTGCATCAGGCATGCTCCTCTGCAACAGATACATCTGAGAACAGAAGATGTAATGAGCCAAAAGTGTGTTTTTTGTTATTTATTTAGTATTATTAAACTCTGTGAGCTCTGTATATTAAATGCAAAATTCACATTGTCTATTTAAAGCAAAACCAGAATAAGCATTGGATGCCAGGAGACTCCACTCTGGCAATGGATGTGGAAATTTTACAAGCTATTGATGAACTGGGTCCAGAAGTTTTGAAAGTAAAAAAATATAAAAGCATTCAACAAACTGAATCACCATCACTTAAGGAAAACTCTGACTTTCCTCAAAATATTTGTGAGCAACAAGTGCAAAATGCAGAAAACATCAGTCCTTCAAATCCAGGCTCGGCGTGGTCACCATCGGAGCACAAACGAACCAGAACACAAGCCAAAAAAGAGAATGACTGGAAGGATTTGGCCCAGAAGCTTTTGTTCAGCGAAACCAAAAAGCCTGAAGCAGGAGGGCAGGCCCGTGACCGTGAGATGAAATTTGACAAGGAGTATTCTTCACCTCAAAAGAAAATCAACTCTGTCAAAAAAACTCCTAAAAAAGCAAACAGCAAACAAAAGCTAAAGTTCAGAAGAGATACCAGCCCAAATGATTCTGTCAGTACCTCTAAGAACTACATTCTGTTCAGTCCGACACATATGGCTGCTGCTAAAGAGCGATCCCTGTTGCAGCAGCAGAAGAGATCAATGAAAAACCTTTCAGTCTCTGTGCTGACCCCTCCTCCTGGACTGGATCTCAGTGTCCTCGGTGATGTTACGCTACCAGATGCAGGTACACTTTCCACTGTTGCAATTAAAGAAGTGACATAAATTTTCAGATTTTCACTAACAGGAAAAAACGTCTAATTTCATCGTTCATGTTATGTTTATTCAGCTATTACTTCAGTGTTGTATGATCTTCAGAAGGCATTCTGATATGCTGATCAAGAGGCATTTCTTATTATTGCCAACGTTAAAAACAGTTGCATGGTGATTTAGTGGGAACTGTTCTACTTTTTTCAGTATTCTTCGAGAACAGAAAGTTCAAAAGAATAGCATTTTCAATTTTCATCATTTCTATTTTTATACATTTACATTTCAGTCATTTTCAGACGCTTTTGTCCAAAACGACTTACAAATGAAGACAATAGAAGTAATTAAAACCAACAAAAGAGTAACGACATGCAAGCACCATAAGTCTCACGTTTTTTTTAAAGAATCAAGTAGATAGAAGAGAAAAACTAGCAGTTAGAGAAAAAAATAACTTTATAACTTAAATAACTTAAAATAACTTAAACACGTGTGGCATTGTGTTACTAAAAACAACAACAATAAAAATCCCTGTATGTGAAATATTAATTCAGGTTTTGCTATTTATTTGCTGTATACCAAACAGCACAAAGCCTCCATATGGGACGTCCTGCCGATCAGTCAGACAAGCTTTTGCTCTCTAGTTGGGGTCTCCCTAAGCCTGTTCTGGAGAAATACCAGAGTCTCGGTGTTCAGAGGATGTTTGAGTGGCAGGCTGAGTGTCTGACCTTGGGAAAAGTGTTGGAGGGCCAGAACCTTGTATATTCTGGTAAATAGCTGTTTTTCTTCTAGTTGACTGTAAATGTTTTGTTTGTACTTAGTCTTGTTTTCCTGATAAAACAGCACCTGATCATATACTAAATATTTAACTTATAACTACTCGTGATTATGTGATACCTTTCTAGAAAGTATGTAGTTATCTCATTTTTTCCCCAGTTTAAAATTGACAGTTTTACATTTTCTTTTTTAAGCTCCAACCAGTGCAGGAAAAACTTTGGTTTCTGAGCTGTTGATCCTGAAAAGAGTTTTGGAGACAAGACAAAAGGCTATGTTCATTCTTCCTTTTGTGTCTGTGGCTCGTGAGAAGATGTTTTATCTACAGGTTGGTTCCTATTTGATGAGTGCATACAATTGGTCCACTGATAATAGTTTTTGGGTGCATGCCATGCAGTATTTACATTGTTAATTTCGTCTGTCAATATATATTTATATAACAATATATAACTTATACCTCTATTCTGCACTTGCTGCTTATTGCACTCTTGGTTAGACCTAAATTGCATTTCGTAGCCTTGTACATGTGTAATGACAATAAAGTTTAATCTAATCTAATCTATTTTTACGAATGTTGTTGATGGGATTTTACTAATATTATACTTGCCATTTTCACCCAGAATGTATTTCAGGAGGCAGGGGTGAGAGTGGAGGGGTATATGGGTAACACTTCAGCAGCTGGTGGGTTTTCAGCTCTGGATGTAGCTGTTTGCACAATAGAGAAAGCTAATGGACTTATCAACAGACTCATTGAAGAAGACAAATTGGATCTTCTTGGTAAAATAATGACTTTTTTTTTTACCACTTAAGTTTTTTTACTCTTAAAGGTACTCTTGTATAACTCAATTTTCACCCATTTTGCAGGAATTGTTGTGGTTGATGAGCTGCACATGGTTGGGGACTCTGGTCGTGGATATCTGTTAGAACTTTTGCTGACTAAAATCCAGTACATTGCTCAAAAAAACACAGCAAGGTATGTGATAATGCAATGTTTATGCCAAAAATCCTCCAGAAATGGTCCTAATAATCAGTATCAGTACCTACTAGTGAAGGTTAACAATGTTTCTATTTTAAGGGGTTCTGCTCAAAGTGGCTCTGCTGGTGTGCAGATTGTTGGTATGAGTGCCACACTGCCAAACTTGGACCTTCTTGCTCGCTGGTTGAATGCTGAGCTGTATAATACTAACTATCGTCCTGTGCCACTGATGGAGTGGGTCAAGATAGGCACAAATGTCTATGATGGATCTATGTACCTGGTCAGACAGTTCACCCCAGCTCTTCCCGTAAAGGTCAGAGTTTGACATATTTGTTGGCCTCTGAAAACTGAATGGGATTTTTGCATGATATAGAATGTACCTGCTAATGTTAACTATTACAAGATAAATCAATCTTCTGTCTTTAGGGAGATGATGATCACATTGTCAGCCTCTGCTTTGAGACAGTGCTGGATGGACACTCTGCACTGTTGTTCTGCCCTTCAAAGAACTGGTGTGAGAAACTAGCAGACAGCATCGGAAGAGAGTTTTACAATCTTCATCACAAAGGTTTACAGATATGTCAAGTTGTAGGCTTTTTACTGTTCAGGTTTGCCTTATGCTTTAACGTTGTTTGCTTTTGCAGAAATGCAGTCGGGCTCTGGAGTGCTGAGTATCTCTCTGAATCAGGAAGGTCTCCAGGATGTTGTAGCCCAGCTCAAGCGTACTCCTGCAGGCTTGGACCAGGTGCTTCAGCGAACAGTTCCCTGGGGGGTGGCCTTCCATCATGCAGGTACATGTGATCACATAACTGATTTTGGAGTAAATTTAAGTGTTTTCATTAAGCTTTATGAACACTCTTAAATTTTTTTGTACTATGATTATCAGAATAATAGATATTATAATAGATAATAAATAATAAATGATCCTACTGCTAGACAAGAATGCATCCAAGTAGATAATTAAAATAATACAAAATTTTAAAAGAAAAAAAATGAAATTTTAATGTAATTTTAGGTCTGACGTTTGATGAGAGGGATATTCTAGAAGGTGCTTTTCGTCAAGGACACATTAGAGTACTAGCTGCCACATCCACCTTGTCGTCTGGTGTAAATCTCCCCGCCCGAAGAGTGATTATCAGAACCCCTGTTTTTAATGGTCATTTGTTGGACATTCTAACCTATAAGCAGATGGTGGGACGAGCAGGCCGTAAAGGAGTAGACACCATGGGTGAGTGCTACAGTCTCATAACTGTTTTTGTTAGAATTTTTTGAAGTGGTAATTATCTATATTGTGATGTATATTAGTAGTTATATATTGTTATATATATTGTTAGTGTACACTACTGATATAAAACCAGGGACACGTCGGCACCGATAGCCTTGTGGGCAGTGCGTAGACATACAGTGCCATTGCACTTGGGCGTCTGCTGTTTGAACCCCCTCCCACTTCACTTCCTGTCAGTAATGATCTGTCCTATCATAATAAAAGGCTAAAAAATAAATCTTTACAAAAATAAAAAAACCAGGGACACATTAAATTAATCAAAAGTAACAGTTTTTGACATTCCAGACTTTTACATTGTTACCAAACATTTATTTAAAATAGTGCTGTCAAACGGTTAATCATGAGTAATCGCATCTAAAATAAAAGTTTTCGTTTACATAATATATGTGTGTTCTGTGCATATTTATTATGTATATATAAATACACACTCATAGAGTATGTATTTAGAAAATATTTACGTGTATTATACTTATGTGATTTATATTTATATATAAACATATTTAATATATAAATACAAAATTGTTCTTAAGTATACACGTGCATGTATTTATTTTACATAATAAATATACATAGTACACACATATTATGTAAAAAAAAGAAATTGGATGGGATTAATCACAATTAATCATTTGACAGCACTAATTTAAAATCATAAAATAATACAAAATAAAAAAGTGTTTAATTTTGCAGTTTCCACAATAATATTAATATCCGCAATCTTCCTTCAAAAAGTATCGCAGTTAACAGTGAAGTAATGATCTGTGTTGACTCAGGTGAGAGTGTGTTGGTCTGTAAAGAGGCTGAACGTGCAAAGGGCATGAGCCTCATCCAGGGCTCGCTCAAACCTATCAGCAGCTGTCTGGTGAAGCGAGAGGGTGAGGGAGTCACTACCAGCATGCTCAGGGCCATCCTCGAGGTGTGATTGTTTTTCTCCTTGTAGTATGTCAGAAGATACTGTATTGAGTGAGTATGTACAGGATTAATTTTTTTAACTATTTTGACTGAAGATCATCGTTGGAGGAGTCGCTAGCTCACCACAAGATGTGAGGATGTATGCTTCTTGCACTCTTCTAGCAGCCAGTATCGCAGCCGAACAGCCACGTGAGGAAGAAGCTCAAACAGAAGCTCGAAACAAGGGGGCTATTGAAGCCTGCATAGACTGGCTGATGGACAATGAGTTTATACATATACAGAAGGAGGGAGATGGTAATTTAATAAAATAAAATTGTGGTTTGTGAAAGATGTTGGCATTTTAATAATTTGATAATTATCTGTTTCACAGTAGAGAGGTACTGCCCCACACATCTTGGTTCTGCAACTTTGTCCTCATCTTTATCACCCCCAGAAGCCCTGGGGATTTTTGCAGATCTCCAGAGAGCAATGAAAGGGTTTGTATTGGAAAATGATCTCCATCTTCTCTATCAGGTATACAAAACACTTCAGTTTATCATTTGTTGCACAGATTTGTTCTTTTTATTAAAAATATGGGTTATTAAAAAAAATTATTTATGCATTTTTAAGATAACACCTGTGTATGTGGACTGGACTACAATCGACTGGTACCAGTTCTTCTGTCTGTGGGAGCAACTACCGTCTGCTATGAAACGGGTGGCTGAGATGGTGGGCATCCAAGAAGGTTTCCTAGCCCGCTCCGTTGGTGGCAAATTAATTGCTAAAACAGATAAGCAACGCAGACAGATGGCCATTCACAAACGGTACTAAGTATTTTCTGAATATCTGCTTTAATTTGTTTACAGTGAAGTAGCAGTATGTTGATGGGATTTTTTTTGTTTGTGCAGCTTTTTCACAACATTAGTTCTGCATGACCTTGTAGGTGAAGAACCACTTGGAGCTGTCGCAAAGAAGTATGGCTGTAGCCGAGGACAGCTTCAGTCACTTCAGCAGTCTGCCTCAACATATGCAGGTATATTGACATCTCTTCATACTGTAGGCACAGCTTGCTTACTTGTCAATATGAGAAAAACAACAGTTCAAACATTTTTTTCAGGTATGGTTACAGTCTTCTGTAATCGACTTGGATGGCACAATCTAGAGCTGCTTCTGTCCCAGTTCCAGAGTCGTCTGAGCTTTGGAGTCCAGAGGGAGTTGTGTGATCTGGTTCGTATTTCTTTACTAAACGCCCAGAGAGCGCGTACGCTCTTCAGCTGTGGGTTAGTCACAGTGGCAGAGGTGGCCAAAGCTGATGTTACAGAGGTGGAGAAGGCCCTCAGGAAAGCCATCCCTTTCAAAAGGTAATGAAATCAGGAGATGATCAGTCTAAAAGGTTTATTTGATGTTATTCTTATGTTTGAAAAGCTTTTTAATTAGTGAAGTATGTGGTAATTTTAGAGATGTGTATCAGTTATTGACCGACATTACAGTTTTAAAATGACTGGTTTTTAGTGTTTTATTTTTAAATTAGTTGGGCGTTAATTTAGATTGTGTTATGGCAGGGGTTCCCAAACACGTTCCTGGAGCCTCCCCAACACTGCATATTTTGCATGTCTCCTTTATTTGACACACCCATTTCAGGTCTTGGAGTTGCTACTAATGAGCTGAATGAGTTAAATCAGGTGTGACTGATAAAGGAGACATGCAAAATATGCAGTGTTGGGGAGGCTCCAGCAACGTGTTTGGGAACCCCTGTGTTATGGTTACCATCTATAACGTTTCATGTAATAGACAGAATTTGAATAGTGGTTCATCCATAGATTATTTTCAGTCATAATGTGATAATTTGAATCTCTGCAGCTCCAGGCAGGCGGTGGATGAAAGCGAGGTAGAGGCTCAAGAACGTAAGATCATGCGCTGCATCTGGGTCAGCGGGAAAAAGGCCTTGACTGAAAGGGAGGCTGCTCAGCAAATTGTGGCTGAGGCCCAGCTGCTCCTTCAGCAGGATTTGGCTCTTCTTGGGGTGGAATGGAACCCAGCATGCCACGCAACAAAGTCCAAGACAGATTCTCATTCACCCGAGAAATCAGCCAACGAACAACCTCTACAGTCTATGTCAAAGGGTCCAGAACATGAAGAGGGGCAAAATGCTGCCACAAATGTGGAAAAACAGAAGTTGTTGGTGGATAAACATTCTGACCATTGTTCCCATCCTCCTTTGAGGCCATTAGAGGTCACTAATTTTTCAGAAAAGCCAACGGATATTGACTCAGGTGTATCATCAGCTGACTGTCAGCCTGCTAAGAAATGTGAACAGCAATCAAGTACATTGCATAAAGTTCTCAAATCAATAAATTCGAAAGACAAGGGCTGTCAAAATAACCAAACAGCTGAGTCCTCAGATTGCTCTTCAAAATCACTTCAAAAGACATTAGGACACAATACCTGTATAAAAAGTGCCCACAACACTGGCAATGACTATTGCGTACGTCCAGTTTCAAAACGTAGAAGGATGGATGTTGTGGATGCTGATGCAATACCCACAGGCAGTGAATCAAAAGCACCAGCTCTAATCTCAAAAGACCCTAAACTAATATCAAATGATGAAGAATTTTGCCTTAATAAACCTGAAACTCTCTGTAAAATAGATAAAGATAGGATGACTCTCCAGTCATGCATTGCTGGTCTGAATAAAGTCGATGTATCAACAACTCCCTTATATTACCCACAAAAGGGTGGGGGAACCCCAGATGTCACTGCCAGAAAGTGCACATCTAAAACAAAACATTTAACTCGAAATGAAAAGGGAGAAACGGTTACTCACAGTTACAGGAAAATGTGCAGCAGTGATCATGAAACTGAAACTGGCGTAATGGTTAACACCAGAGTAAAACATGATTTAGTATGTTGTTCTGAGAAGCTTAGCTCTCCTGACTTGTACACAAATGGATTGGAAGAGTTTGGTGATAGTTTTCAACTTGATACACAGACTGAGAAAATGCTTCAAGGGGATGACGGCACTGGCATTGGTAATTTAAACATTCTAAAAGAAAATAACAATCATGTTGATTCAGAAAGTGAGATAAAAGTTGTCAACCAGTCATCTTTTCTGAAAAATGAGAATCAAACATCTAAAGACCAAAACAAAGACCAAGCTGAAAATGTATCACCTAATAAAAATGGCCTAGCCACTGAATTCAAACCGAAATATAACATCTCGCTTACTGACAGTCAGTTGGAGAATATTTTAAATTACAGTAACCAGGTTACAGAAGAAGAATCAAGTTCCGATAAACCTGCTGAGGAAAGGGAAAATCATGAGCCCTCTGATCATGTTACTGACAACAGCTTCAATCGGAGCAGCAGTTTTCTGTTTGACAGTCTCTATGACAACTCCATCTTGGATGCCATGGGGGAAGCAGCAATGGATCAAGACAACAAAGAAGAACAGGTGGTTGAAGCACATTCTAATTTAAATGGCTCTTCTCCAGAACTCATTCCAGAGAGAAGAGATGCCATGTCAACAGAGGACCAGGAAGCAATCCAATGGGGCGAATCATCTTTCAACCTTTCAGAATGGGGAGATTCACTACTTATTGGAGAGCAGTACCTTGATAAAATGAACAATACTGTCAAGCCTGGTGATGGCCCAAGATTGAGTGCAGAGAAGCCCAGTTATACAGATGACATTGTGTCTGAACTACATGCATCACAAAGCAATGAGCCTCGTTCAAGCATTTTAGCTGAAAGACGTCAATTAAACCGTTCATCGTTTCACATCAGCCCAGGAATGCAGGACATTTTTGACAAATGGTCTGATCAGTTTTCAACCCCATCTGAGATTCCAGGGCAGTCAAATTCAACTGTGGTGGAGCCAAATGCTGTTGTTGTTGTTGAAAAAGCTATATCCCCAGTAAAAAAACATGGAATTGATCAGGAAGGTCCAAAAAACTGCAGAACAGAAGATTTTGTGGTAGTCCAGGCCAAACAAGTGACTCACAATGACCTTGTTCCTCCCACGCCAGTTTCTGAACCAGCCACACCACGAGTTAAAATGACCACTTCAGCTATACAATCACCTCTTAATGTCACCAAGCACAGGTCTGAACTGAAACCAAATTCTAAATTCAGTTCCCAGAAAGATTATCAGTCTTGTTTGAGGACAAACGCAGCATCAGAGTTAAACATGTCTCTGGCTGATGAGGGCTTTACAAGGCTTTCTCAGTGTCAGTCACTTTCTGCTTCAAACTCGTGCAGTCCAGAAACATTCTCCATAATTGACGTGGCAAGTGATATAAGGCTTTTCCATACATTTATAAAGGAGTGGAAAACAAAGGACAGATTTTCTCTTGCTCTTGCCTGTGAGAAGATAGACAACACCTCAGTGCAAGCTGAGACAGTTATAGGTGGAAAATTCAAAAAACGTAAGACTTTGTTTTAGTATCCCAACATACATATAAGCAAATGTAATATCCAGTTTATAAATTTGTGTAATCTGTTTGAAGCTGCTACCCCAGTGAGGAAAAGAAAAGATGGCTTCCTTCTTAAAGGATATGATGATCTTGTTGTCATTGGCATATCCGTATGCTGGGCAGCAAAAGATGCTTATTTTGTCTCCTTACAACAGGAGCTGTCAGACACAGGTAGGAAACATGTCACTGTGAATTGAACAAGTTCACATTTCATTGTGAACTTCATTTGGATTCATTGAATGCCTCTAAACCTATTTTTTGACAGGTATAAGTGCCAGCTTAGCTCCACCAGCTCTCGATGAGACTCTTACAGTTGAGGAGCGACTGAAGCAAATTCAATGCTGCATGGAAAAAGAATCAAGTGTGATGGTCTCTTATGACTTCATACATGTTTACAAGACACTGATACTCGCATGTGAGCTTGCTATGCGTGGCTCATTTGAAGACCCAAAGGTTGGATGGGATACAGTCAAATTGAAATAAAAAAGATCACGGAAAGTTCAGAGTTTGGTGGCGATTGGATATCTAACTACATTCAATTCTTTGTCCTTCATTAGATTGCATGCTGGCTTCTGGATTCAAGCTCCAAAGAGCGCACTCTCCACAGCATGGTATCCAGCTTTGCTACTGAGGATCTCCTGATGCTGGAAGGAATTAGTGCTGGTCAGGGTGTGCAGAGTTTAGGGATCTATGGAGATGCCAGTCTGTCTGGGCGGTACAGAGCTGCTGTTGAGTCTGTTCTGGTCTTCAGGGTCATGACGCAACTCAACTGTCTTCTTGAAAAGGATGGTTTCTTGGGTAAAAACATCATTTGAGCCTCTTAATTTGTCTGTATCAGGGGTGTTCAGTCCTGCTACTGGAGGGCAAGTGTCCTGTGGAGAACGAGCTCCAACCAGCCCCTACACACTTGTGTGGAAGTTTCTAGTAGTTTTGAAGCCCTTGATTAGCTGGTTGAGATGTTTTAAATTAGGAATTAAGATAAACCCTGCAGGATAGTGGCAGCACAGGTGCAAAATTGAAAAAACCTTGTCTATATTTAAGTTGGTAATATATACTTTTGAAAATAAAGGTGCTTAACAGCAATGCCATTAAAGAACAACTAAAGCTTCCTTAAAGAACCACCTCTTTCTCATCCTTTTGTTATCTGAAGAACCTCCTTTTACCACAAAGAACCTTCTGTGAAACAGAAAGGTTCTTCAGATATTAAAGGTCCTTATTGAACCATATAGACCAAAAAGGTTCTTTTATGGCATCTTTATTTTTAAGAGTGTAGATACTAATTATTTGATGTCTTGTTCTTTTCTTTGTTAGATGTATTCAAGAAAGTAGAGATGCCCACCCAGTACTGTCTGGCATTGTTGGAGCTAAATGGTATTGGGTTTAGTGTTGCTGAATGTGAGGATCAGAAACATGTGATGCAGGCCAAGCTAAGTGCTCTTGAATCCCAAGCTTATCAGCTAGCAGGACACAGCTTCTCACTGACCAGTCCAGAGGATGTAGCAGAGGTTATCATTATCTCCATTCAAAATAATAATGACCTTATACATTTACCCACATAGAAATTCATTATCCTTTATGAAAAACTTTATAATCTTCCATCTCAACTTTTTCAGGTGTTGTTTCTTGAGTTGAAGCTGCCTCCCAATGGAGATTTAAATGCTCTAAAGAACAAGAAGACGTTGGGCTACACCAGGAGAGCAGGAGCCCGTATCAAACTTTCGAAACAGTTCAGCACAACTAAGGTATGGTCCACAATGTCGTCTCTTTTCTTTCATTTAAACTTGGAGTATGTACTTCCTAATCTTTTCTTATTTCATCAGGATGTTTTAGAAAAGCTCAAGCCACTGCATCAGTTACCAGGTGTTATTCTTGAGTGGAGAAGGATCACAAATGCTTTGACAAAAGTGGTTTTCCCCTTGCAACGAGAGAAGAAGTGGCACTCATATCTGAAGATGGACAGGATACATCCAATCTCACAATCACACACCGCCACAGGTGTGGGGCACGAGGAAATAACCTTTTAACTTTATATATGCTGCATCTTGTGACAGAATTTGAATGTTTGAATCTAACTCTCACATAGGGCGCGTGAGCTTTACTGAACCGAACATTCAAAATGTCCCAAAAGATTTTGAAATTCAGATGCCAACACTTATCGAAGAAAGTCAACCATCACAGAATGGTGCAAGCAAAACATGGTAAAATCTTATATTGTTGCAGTGTTTTTCACCTTTTTTTTCTATATAGCAAAATGCACAAACATCATATGTTTAAAATTGTTTGTTTCAGGGGTAAACGATCAAAGATAAACCGGCAGTTGGCACCCCTTTTAAAGGTATCAGACGAATCACCAAAAAAAGGAATGCCATTTTCTGTTAGCATGAGGCATGCTTTTGTTCCTTTTTCAGGTATGAAACTTTATTATTGAGGGGTCTGGGTAAAGAGGGGATAATTTAAAGGGACCTCTGTTTGCTTATATAAACATTATTTATGACACATTTACCTGTTTTAATCTTGTACATGTCTTCAGGAGGTCTGATTCTGGCTGCTGACTACTCACAGTTGGAGCTCCGCATTTTAGCTCATCTGTCCCGGGACAGACGTCTCCTCCATGTGCTCAACAGTGGTTCAGATGTGTTTAAAAGCATAGCAGCAGAATGGAAAATGGTGGATCCTGCTTCAGTTGATGATAACATGAGGCAACAAGCAAAACAGGTTTGCAATTTTAGAATATATTTACATACATTTTCATTTACAAGCATTCTAAAAGCAGGTTTTTTTTTGTTTTTTAAAATGTAAATAACTATACAGTAGTCATTGGCGCATTATCACTTACAAATGATGATTGAAATTGTATTTGTTGTCACTAAACTCTCAACATTTTTGTCAATAGATTTGTTATGGAATAATCTATGGCATGGGAGCTAAGTCTCTTGGAGAACAAATGGGCATTGAGGAGAATGATGCTGCTCGTTACATTGAGACGTTTAAATCCAGATACACTGGTAAATGACTGTTTAAAATTGGTGGCTGATTAAAAAAAATTAAATAATGCTAACCGTTTCATTTCTAATTTTTCTAAAAGGCATACAGAACTTTCTGCGTGAAACTGTGCAGAAATGTGGGAAAAATGGGTATGTGCAGACATTACTTGGCAGGAAGCGTTTTTTGCCTGGAATAAAAGACACAAATGTTTACATAAAGTCTCACGTAAGTCTTCCTGATCCCTCGATTAGAATATACCTGGAGTAGTATTTCATCTGTCCTCATTTTAGGCAGAGCGACAGGCAGTAAACACAACCGTGCAGGGCTCTGCTGCTGACATTGTCAAGTTAGCAACCATCAACATCCAGCGTAGATTGGAGGCAGCGTTTCCTGGAGTTCCCACATCACATCAACACCCTCCAATCAGATTGAGTATGACCAACTTCATATTATTATAGCATTTTCACCAATAAATGTGAGATGTGAATTTAATGTGTAATGTTCTATTCAGGTGGTAGGCACAGAAATCAGTGTAGACCTTCTCGAGGAGGCTTTTTTATACTTCAGCTGCACGATGAACTCATCTACGAGGTTGCAGAGGAAGATGTCATTCAGGTAATTAAGAAGACTGTTCTAATTTTTACATTTACCTTGGAGTGGTGAGGTCTAATAGTTTGGTTTTTACAGGTTGCACAAATTATGAAGCGAGAAATGGAGAGTGTTGTGAAATTGTACGTTATGCTCAGAGTAAAAGTCAAAGTGGGTCCAAGCTGGGGTAACCTTCAAGACCTGGACATTTAAAACAAAGGAGTCTTTTACTCTACTGTTTACATGTAAATTACTGATTGTGATTAATGATTACTTGACTGAACTGTTAAAACACTAAATGTGCCGATGTATTTTTTTAATATATGCAGTAAATGTTTTTTTATCTGTAATAAAATGTAGCAGATGCTATTAAATGTGAAGAATCTTGAAATGGAAATATTTCTGTACATTGTATTTAAACATTTGCTGAAGACAATATGTTAATGAATTAAAAAGATCAAGCATCAGCCATTTGCTCAGTTTTATGGTTTTTATTCATTTAAATAGTTTTTTTGCGTGTCAAAGGGTTTATTTTATGATAGGAAAGTACGGACCGTGCCTTTGACCAATCCTCTACATATGGGGCACTTGCGTAAAGAAGGCGCACACTCTTTGCATACCACTAAGTGACCACATGGAATGAAGACGATGTTGACCTCCTTGTCCATGCAAACTTTGCATGTGCGCTCCTCTTGAAGTCTCCTCAATTGTTCCTCCATAGGCAAATCTGTGAACATGATGGAAACAATCAATCACTTTATAAACCCTCTCTGTTTCAGAGTGGGATCTAACTGATTCCCTTAGTGTGATGGCTAGAGATAAAAAAGGGGCAAAATCAAAAGAAAACCTTTTCTCATGTTTGAATATACCTGAAAGATCTTGACTCGGTGATGCAGCTTCATTTGTCTGGGCTGAAATTGCAGTAAGAACAAAAAAATAAAAATTGGTTGTCAATATTATGTAGTGATTCTGTTTGTTGTGGATTTGTCCCTGCTCATTTTAGGATCTTTACAAAAGGCATCACCTTTTTTAATTAATTCAAGTGTTCCTAGCTACTGGCCGTGCAGTTCCACACTGACACAGACTAACAACATGTAACACTGAGAATTTACAGACACTATCTCACATCTGATTCATTTATTACATACCCATTAATTCTCTGAGCAGGTACACATCATTCTTCTTGATCCAGTTGCGGAAAACCTCTGCTGCAGCGTTTCCTTTCGACAGGACTAAATCAATGAGCTGCCCTGTCTGCTGCTTGACTGAAGTGCAATTACGAATAGTGTCATACTCTTTCTGTGAGATGACATTCTCCTCCAGAAGATGATCCATTAAGCTCTGGACGCTTTTTAGACGTTGTGTCAAAGCAGCATGATGCTTCTTAAGGAAAGTAAAACCATCTGTAAGGAAACACAGTGAGTGTTAGAATTAGTCAACTCAAACTCTTGAATCATTAGATAGTTGGTAGAAAATACATATTGTAGAAATACCTGAAGCCATCTCTTCAGCAAGAAGCTCTCGCTCCTCCTCTCTCTTTTCATCTTCTGCACTTAGTAAATCAGAAACCAATTCTTGTACGGTTTTGTAATTCTCTCCACTTGTAAGAATTTTGCTCTGGACTGTTTGCTTCACCAGGGTACGTTCAAATCCCATCTCTAAAGCGGACTTCACCACGGGATTGTTCATCATCACTGCATCTTCTGAACGGTCTTCTCCAGGACCCAAGTGTACAACTACACAAGTTTAGAAAACACTTATTTAATCTACTTTAGTAAACTTGACTAAAATGAATAAATACAAAATAATGACTAAATGTAAAGGAAATTAGCATGACATAAAGGTCAACTCAATAGAAAACTTACCAGGTGGATCAACAAATTCTCTTGAGTTGGTATCTCCATTAGTCAAAAGCTGTAAAACATGTAAACTAGGTAAGATATCCATCAGCGTGCATTGTTTTAATAAGAAATGACCAGTATTTTTCACATACCTGTTCAAATAGTCTTGGAAATCTTGCTTGAATCTGATGAACAAATTCTTGGCCCTTTTCTTGCAACAGGTATTCACATCTAGAAGAACATGCATGCATAATAAATTAATATTCACATCATTTCATCATGGGACAGAAAATTATGCAACTTCTATTTACCTTGGAAACCACTTAGCGTGTTCTACCCATGGATCATCACCAGACTCCCAACATCTGAGTCCACCGTCACAACAAAAGCACTTAACGTCATCGTTACGACCTACGAAAAAAAAAAAAAAAAAATCAAAAAGAAATACTCCTAAGCATTAGGATCTAAGAGCTAAAGTTAAACCTTGAATGATTCGTAATGTCATCAAGACTCTTACCAACATAGTAAAACCCAGCTTTAGCCAATTGGTCTGGCCGAACCGGTATTCTTGAGGGCCAGTTGACAAACGTGAGCAGTCGTTCTTCACACTGTTGCATTGCTGAGTTGGATACATTGGAAAGGCCTCCACCAGATAACGGCACGTTATCTGCACGGTCACCTCGAACAAAGCGGCAGTTGGGATAATGCCTCTGGTGCTCAGATACTGCCCTGTCTCCTGGTTCCCAGTTGCTAAGCTGACCGCCACAACTGAAGCAAGCCACCCTGTCGCCCTGGCCAAGGTAGTAGAAGCCAGCTTTGGCCAGTTCAGCTGGAGTTACTGTAGCAAGAGTCCAATTCTGAAACGTGTCAAGGCGCTCCTGTTCTCGACGCATACTGGGATTGTGACAAGCCGGTGATCTCTGGTGAGACATATCCTCCACTCCACGGGAGGAAATGGGACTGGAGGGAGCCAGGTTGCTGAATCCCATGTTTAGGTAACCCACCTGCTCTTCTGTTTGGCCTGAAGTTGATGCCGTAGTAGTCGACACCCCTGTGGTTGCAGGGGCGGACAGCTGCAGGATGGCTACATTGCGAAGTGGCGAAAAGGCAGAGTGTGAAGATGACAGGAGGTTTGCTGTGGCAGGTAAACTCTGGATGAAGCTGCAGTTGGGCGACAGCTGTTTGTGGCGCTCAGCAGGGCAGTCACTGGACTGCCAGCTGTCAGCAGTCACATTACAGCGGAAACACTGGACACGGTCACCTATTCCAGTGTAATAAAAGCCCGCTCGAGCGAGACTCCTCTCTGTCACTGCCGCAGAGGTGGGGAACTTAGCATATGTGGATATACGAAAGAGTTCTGATGAATTGTCATATTGCAAGTCTGCAGGGGCGCTATTTCGACACAAACTTCTCAGGAAAGCACTGTTTTGTATAATTTCCATTTCAAAAAATTTGGGGAAAGGGATGTCCAGCAGAGGGAAAGGCTTGAATACCCAGAGGATGAAGAACATGAACAAGACAAACAAACCCTTGCAAAAAAAAAAAAAAACAACTCCTCATCTTTCATGTCCTTACATCATTCGATTACACAAAAGTGACCTTCACAGAACTGGTATCATGTGCCCTGAACTGAAACGTTGTAAACATAATGTGATGCATAAAACAAACCACATCAAATTTGGTTAATTGAACAAGTTAGTTGACATTTATTCTTCTAAAAAGCTCATCCTGGATCACTAAGAACTACACCACAGTCACACTGAGCAAAACACATTTTTAAATGAAAAATGGTGGTTTCTTTGAACCTCAACATAAAGTTAATATGAAATACAATGTAAAAATGTGAGCAAAGGGTGTCCCCATTCAAGCCTTTCACTCTGCTGGACACCCCATGACGGGTGTCTAGTCGTCCATGACCGAATACATAATCTTATTAAAAAAATGAAGTAAACTGTTGTATAGATAAAAGGTTGACGTAGGAGGAATGTGCTTCCTTTCCCAATGATGCAGGAACCTGAAAATAACACAGAGAACAATAGAATTAGTTTACAGGTTTAAATGAATGTCTTGCTTATCCCAACATAAAAGGCAAAAATGGTACATTTAAACATAAGTGGCTTCTATTAGAAGTCTACAAATCATGACTGAAAATGTAATAAATTAAAGTTGACATAAAACAGAAGCTGCAATCATCTTTTCTTTCTCTAATGTGATGGTTTTATCTCAAGAATGACAATGACAAATTATATGACGACATTAGTTTTAGCTACGCTATAAACGCTAGACAAACTGCTCAAAATGAGATTGTTGTTTGATACGTAATTTATATAATAAAAACTGCAAAAATCCATTAAAAAGAACCATAATTTTATGTTAGCTAGCTAAATTTTTTATTCTTCACTAATTAACTTTTAAAAAAAAAAAAAAACCTAACAATTATAACGAAGTTTTATACAATAACTTCGCTATCAACTTAGTAAAATCATAATCTGTTTACCATCTTGACTGGAAAATACAATGGTCTTTTGTCAATTCTTCATTTAACACTAATTTTAGTGAATGTTCACATTAGAGAGCGCTGAAATTAAGGGCTGGAAACTAGCGACCTCTGCAGACGTGTAGATCGTATTAATTCATCATAAACTGAAACCAATAGTTCTGTGGCTTACTTTTCAGACGTTTTAAAATGATCATCCGAATCAAACATGACACTGCCATCCGCCAGTTACACCATCTCTGCCCCAGTTACACCATCTCTGCCCCAGTTACTGCATCGGCTAGTATCACTTCCTCGTTTAACTAGAAATTGGGAGGTTCCTTTATATAGTTTAATTCTCTGAAATAACACTTAAATTAACTTGTCATAAGGTTAACCCTAATACTGATGTAAAAACAAAACCTGTCTCGTAAGTAGACTAATACTGGTCAAAACAAACCAACTAATATAAATAATTTCCACAGAATGATTCAAAAAATGACATTTGTTCCTGTTCCTCCACCCTTTCTTCTATTTATGGTCTTTGACGTATTCGAATCAAAGCAACAACAAAAAAACTCGCCAACACCGCACCTACGAACATTTTCCTCACACTCAAGTGTGCAAAGCGGGGAAAATCCCGTCTATTGCTGCCAAGGCAGCAGCAGTCGTTTCCGTGAAGCTGCCATTTTACCTAAGACTGCGTAATACCAGACAAAGCAGTTATTCTGTTCAAATGTCGAAAACAAGACCTATAACCGGTAATCAAATCTTGATGTTGACCAATGAAGGTTTAAAAAAAAACAAAACACCAACTCACCGATGCTAAGAGCAAAAATAGATTTTGCTTAACAGTCAGTACAAAATGTCCTTTCTTCACTCAGCCAGCTGAGGCGGAAATGACGTCATACTACTGAAACAGTCATAGGAATTTTAAATTCTAATCTCACTCCCACACACATATATATATATATATACAGGGTGCGATTTGTCAAAAGAGCAGAGGGGAGGGGGTACCTTTTTTTTCTTTGATAAATCATTATAAATGATCTCATGATAAATCCGTCTTTTTAGGCAAGTAAGTGTTTAATACGACGAGAATTGTATCAACAAAGCTTATAGAGCAATAGCAATAGAATGATTAGAGTTTCTCAAAGAATTTACATATACATTAAAATCTTTCCTGAAAATAAAAAAGAGGTTTTCTTTTCGTTCAAAAAATTCACAAAATTCTAACCTATCATTGAATTGAAACAATTGAAATGGGGAGAAAATCTCATTGTGAAATAAATGTTTTTCTCCAATACATATCTCTGAAGTACATTCATATTCACAATTTTGACCACTTCAGGGTGATTATGAACATGAAAATATCCATCCCTGGCTTCCTGTTTCATAGAAATATATATATAGGAGAGAAAACAAAGCCCAAAATCCCTTAATCATCAACACAATGACAAAAAACAAATAATATATTTATGATGTGCAGCAAAAGATAATTGAGCTTCACATATTAGTGAAGTGGCTTTAAGAAAAGAGCTAGAGCAGTGAAAATGACCATTTCCACCATCAGGGAAATAATTAAGAATTAACATACAACATACAATCAACATACAATGTCACAAAGCTGCCTGGAAGAGGACGTGTGTCTCTATCCTCCTAATACACGGTGAGGAGTAGAGTTTGAGTGTCTAAAGACTCTTCAAGCATCACAGCTGGAAAATTGCAGAAAATAGTTGAGTCTCAGGGTCAGAAAAACTTGTCAAACAGCCCCTATGTCAGCACATGTTGTTCAGGAGGGTTTAAGAAAAATTCTCCTCACTCATCCAAAAAACTATCTCCAGCATGTTCAGTTGTCAGACAGGACTGGAACTACAAATGGGACTGGCTTCTATGATCAGATGAAACTAAAAAAAATTGTTTTTTAGCAGCAATCAACCAATTAGCAGGGTTTGGTGAACACAGGGATAAAAAGTACTACAAGTGTACAATTCTTGCATAAATTGTAAGTAAAAGGGACACCTCGATCATCTAACTTGTAACCCAAAGGTCATGGGTTCGAGTCCCAGGTCTGGCAGGGATTGTGGGTGGGGGGAGTGAATAACCAGCCCTCTCCACCTTCAATACCATGACTGAGGTGAGACCCTTGAGCAAGGCACCGTTGCTGCTCCAACTGCTCCCCTTCCGTTTGAGAAACTAGGCTTGTTTGAGGCGCGCCTAGTCTCGAATAATTAAAAAAAATATATATTTTAGATAAGAACGCAGCATCACCGTTGTCTGAACCAGCATGAAGCTGTGTCGCCAGTCAGTCATTTCCCATTGTGCTTTTGGTCAGCGCAGTCGGTGGAGAGCAACTGCACTCGACTGATCAATCTGACTCAGCCGTCTCGCCATCATGAGAGTTTTTTGGCACACGTCAGCATGACATCAGAGCAAGGCGGACGTAACTCGGACACTTTTCTAATAGGCACGCATCTTGCGGTGATCACCGGTGATTGGTTCTGCACAGATTTTGCTCATCTCAAACAAGCCCCAGTCCTACTCTCTGACGTCACATAGCACGCCAAACAACAATGGCAGCCAGCAAGGATGCTGTGTTTATGTTTATGCTGTGTTAAAATAAAAGGTATAACAGCTTCTCTTGCCTTATGCGGCGTTATTCCTCCTCAGTTTCCCCACAAATAAGCAAGGAGCATGCACCGTTGGCGATAGAAATGATTTTAAAATAGCATAAGCCCAGTAGGGTCTGCCATGCTGGTTTGTTTACATCTAGCTACAACAATTCCTTGAGCTCAAGCAGTTCGACATGACTTGCCTGGAACGAGTCGTGGTTTGAAGTCGTGATTTAGGGGCTCAAAACCTGCCTGCAACACAGCATAATGATCTAAATAAGAAACTAAAACCTGCCAGCAGGTGGTGGCTAATGTCTTAATTCGATTCATTCAAATGACTGATTCATTCAGGAATTCAGTGAATGGCCCTTTTTAGGAATGGGCCTTTGAATAATTAATTCACCCAATTCGTTCAAAATATATTTGTTAAATATAATGAGTGCAATTTAGCCTATACCTATACCAGTGGGAGGTGGAAGAACCAATATTTAAAATTTAAGCATCAAACACTAAACATTTAACTTAAATATTACTATAGAACTGAGACTGACTAAACAATGGCAGAAATAACATTTTTGTGTAAATTATCCCTGATGAAAATGTATTTTGTTTTTAAATAATTACCAAACAGTTTCAATGAGAATCAACACACAGAACATTTACTTACAATAAATTAAAAGTACAACATAAAAATAATTTCCCATCGCTGTGATATCTGATTGATCTGTAATTAAAGGCCTACCATCTATACTCCACTCCTATGATTAAGAATCAGTTACAACACTAAAAGAAAATTAGTTAAGAATAAAAAAAGAATTAGCAGTTAGAACATAGCCTACCTGTTTTTTATATTGTACTAATAGCCTATCTATGGAATGACCTAACTTTTGCCTGAGAGTACAAACTATCCAGCAGTGCCTCCTAGCTATGTGAGAGGTTGTCTGTTTGTTTGTTTTTCACTCACCTGTGAAGCAGTTAGCAGAAGAAACCAACACAAATGTCTTGCTCAAGTCACAATGTTAAGAATTTAGAAGAGATTATTCTAGGGAAAGAACTACTAGGTACTTTCCATGCAACTTCGGGGCGGGACTCCACTAAATGGGGCTTGGTCGTCTTTCAGAGGCATATTATGTAATAGAAAATACTCGGAGTTGGTATATCACATCAGCTGTTAAAGCTGCGCACTTTCACCAGTTCTCTCCAGTTAAACAGAGGTGTCCAAATTCGTTCATAAATAGATTATTACTGTGAATAAATAGGAGCACATGTCATCTGAGAATATATTACTCAGATCCTGGTTCTGAGTCAGAGAACCAGGCGGAGCTTAGTGCCAGAGCTGCGACAACGGAAGTTCAAAACGAGTAAGAGAGACAGAGCCAAGATTTTAAAAATTAGTAGACTATAAAGTATTGAATTTATATGTTTTATATAAAGAATGTATACATGTATGCGTACTATACGTATATAGTTGTATGAGAGTTGTTTTTTTCCGCTAATATTTGAGAATTAATGTGGTCAGCACATATTTTAGACTGATGTTACCATGGTAAAAGTCCATGTTTGTTATATAAACGTCTTTTACCAAGGTTACTTATGTATGTATATGTGTGTGTTCTTACAGCTTGTTTGTTAATAAAGTGCAATCACATCTTAATGTTAATTGTCGTTTTACTCATTTACTAATTTACTATTTATTTAAATACATTGTCCTTGAAGAGTTTCCACTAGTTGTGTTGCATGGGAGTGCTCACTCACAGAAAGAAGTGTTAATGTATGGTTTCCATACTGGTCCGGAGAAAATGAATGTTTCTACATTACAAATAAGAGTTCTGTTAAAAGTAATCTTTATATGGCAGAAATGTTCTAATATTAGGCTATACAAATCATGCAGTCAAGTAACGTCATGTATTCAATGAAAGATTAAAACAATATACAAATGAAAAAAATTGGTTACATGATGTGATCAAGGTTATTATAATGCAAGGAAAATTGAGCAGTTTTGTATGTTTATTCAGAGTCAGCTTCATCTTAAGTTCTCAAGGTCTGGAGTCATCTCTGTACATGCTGTGTCATCTGAAGTCTTCATAAGAGACTGGATATAGTCAGCAGGAGCAATCTATAGATTACACCATCAAAATGTGATGTAATCATTCTTGAAAACAGGCACTTTTTCACCATGAACAGGAAATGACTTGTCAAACCCAGTAAAGAGACTCATCTCATACTGAAGAGACTTTTTCTGAGCAAGATAAGAGATGGAGAAACAAACACAGGAGTAAATAGTTAAGTGATGCTCCATCACATTTCAATGCTGTGGCATCTGCTCCTTCAACATAGTGCTTTTACACTAGCCAAGACATTTAAGTATAAAATAAAGTACAGGGTTATGATTCTGAAATGAATTGGTCACGTGACTGAAATCTATATACATTAAAAAAAATACTCACACATCCTTTTCATTTCTTGTCTCATACTCTGATGACATGAAATAATCAAATCTTTAAAAATTATTTTTAATTCATAATTCATTCCTCTATCTAAAAACCTGATCCTCCCTCTGAGGATAATCAACCCAATTCATTTTTTAAACATAGGATTTTGCTTATCTCAAGAGACTTTATTTTTAAGGTCTCTTTATTACCAAAACGTTAAAAAATCTACATTAACTACATCACATAGGATGAAAAAAGGAGGGAAATCAATATAAACATAAACCCCACAAACTAACAAAACTCAGACATTGTGTTCAAACAGTCATCTTCACAAATACACCGTTTTACTCCCCATTTGTAACTGAACATCTCCAAATTATCTCCAAAAACTTGTAAATACCCTGGCTGAAGATGCGTTTCCATAACACTCTTTTTTTGAACATTGAACATCACTGTTACTTCTAAAACAGTCACATCATCTGCATGAGAAGAAAGTTTAACAGAGTGCTTAAAAAACAATATTTTCAGTGTATTAACCTTCAAACCAGTGACCTGTCTTCTCAGTCTACACAACAAGGGCTCAATATCTAAACTGTACAGCTGACCTGACTTTTACAGGAACACTGAGTCCACCAGCTTTGATCATAAATGAGCCCCCGGCATACAGAGAGAGAGAGTCTATGCTTTTGACACAAGCAGAGCTGGAGAAACAGAGAGCTCAGACTGTGTTTAAACTGCACTGACAGACTCACAGAGGAGGAGCTGCACTCCCTTATAGAGTGCAGCAAAAACATTACAGATTAGAGACACCTAGCCTCTGTCACACAAATAGCTCAAGTTTTCCCTGAATTGCGGACAAATCTTGTTTGAGAGGAAGAAAAGTGTATCCACATTTGGATGTGGTCTGTACAGTAGGCCTATGTGTCCTCCTGCCATCATCATGAGGGACAAAAGCTGAGGTTGGGGGGGCAGGTGTTTAGCTCTGTTTCTATAACCCACTGGCTACAGTACAGGCATATCTTACTCTCTCTGGGCACAGTGGGCAGCCAGCTCAGGTATTCTGCTGTTGTATAATCTCCATTTAGAGCCAGATAATGTTGTTTAATCCTGAGGTAAATTATTGTTAGTTGTGTTAGTCTGTGTGGGTATGAGTGTATTTGAATATGAGATCCATATACCTGGCTGGTATGAGCTAAACATAATAATCAGATGTCTATATAAATAATCCTATGAATGATCAATAATAATTGGCATTCTAACCTAAATTTGATGTAATAAAATGGAGATACATTTTAAATTTAAATCAAATTAATTTGCGCACTGAAAAAAGCGAAGGAATGAACCGTTCAGCCACCTTTGGATACCTTTATTGGGTCAATTAGGTGGACCTTACAGTCAAGTTAATGGTTTATTGGCATGAAAGAAACATTAGGATATTTTTTTTACATGCAAACACTTGAAATTAATTCAACACTTTCCATCTTTCAAGCATGAAACTGCATTCAAAACATCTTTACAGAAATGCCGCATTATAATCTTATCGAAACAATATCAGAGTGTTGAGAACTGGTTAACTGAGAAATTAAGAGTTACAGATGAAAAAGGTGTATTTCTTAATTATAATGTCTGTGTTTTATGTATAGCTGAAATCACCTATGCCAAATGAATGGTATAAGACATACACATGCCTTTTGAATGGATCGATACAGAGGTAAGCAAATGTTTGTTCGTTTTCTTTTGCAGATGGGTAGCACAATCCACTCTGATCCTAAAGAACAAAAAAGCAGAGTTCACAGAATTACTAAGAAAAACATAAATATACTGAGTGTACCTTAAAGATAATGGTTCATATGAAATAAGGTCCATACATGAGCAGAAACTTTCAAGACTGTTGTGACCACACTGATCTCTTTTGTATCTGGATCCTTCTGAACACTGAGGAAGACACATGAATCAGATGTTTATTCAATGTGAAATGAAAAATGAAACATATACGTGTCATATGACATAATGTCTGTATAATTCTTACCTGACTAATTCTTTGTACATCATTTTTGCTGTTTCAATGTAGGGATCAATGGCATCTTCGTACTGGCAGAGTTCACCACCTAAGACCATATGCTTGAACAGTCTGAACAAAAACTCCTGACGATCACTTGGACTGATTATATGATGATTGTCAGAATCTTCTTCAAGCAAAAGCTGTCAGAAAGAAGGTTAAACAAACATTTTGATACATTTGAGAACATCATTGATAATACAAAATGATTAAGCAATACATACCCTCCTTAACTCATCAAAGTCTGGGTATATTTCATGGTAACATTTGACAATGTGGCCAGATGGACGCAAAATTCCATTAGAGTAAATCGGATCAAATATATCCACTGATACTTCTGTGCATGGAACAACTTCAATATTTGTATGTGTGATGTCTTTACCTTTGAACGGGTAAAAAGTCATTTTTAGCCTTTATGAAAGGAGATATGACATAAAACATTGTGAATTAATTCCAATAGAAATATGCCTTATCATCAAATGTATCAACATACCCAGCAGTGTCCATGATCCAGAGGTATCAAGAACCTTTAAATTGTTCTTCACACATGGGTCTTGAAAGAAATTCTAAAAAAATGTAAAAAAAAAATGTTGATATACTATTTAATGTTGCCGTGACAATGAAAGTTCAAATTATTATGTGAATATTTACCCAGACAAAGTCATTGCTTCTATAAGATTGGAAAGATTGGTCAAAGTTGAAGGCCTGGATGGTAATTCGACCCAACATGGACCTAAAAGGCAATTGGAAACATAATTAACAAACCCAGGAAATATCCCATACAGCAATTATAATTCTTCTTCTAGAATGGGTAATTGACCAATATATATAAACAAATAAATAAATAAAGTTAAATAAAGTTATTAAGCTTCACTACCATGTAATAAATATTCAACAACATTTTACTTCCTCCCAAAGAAATTCTCCACAGGAAATTACCTAAAGAATCTACAGTAACATGCCGAAACAATCTGACTAGCAAGTAGATCAGAAATTCAAACAGCTTTACAAGAATCTGTTCATTTGGGATTTTCCCTACTGGGGGGGGTAGTACAGTACAGGCATACACGGGTATTAAGGCAATAATATATATATATATATATATATATAATACAATACAGTAAAATAATTATACAAATAAAAATACACAATATCCATCTGTTTTTTTTTTGTAAATTAATCTTTTTTTCTGCACATTAGGCATAATTCATAAATGGACGGTATGTCACCATTTTTAACAGAAATGCATTGCTGGACACATAATTAGTGACGTGTCTCTTGTTCCTCACCGTTAACTCGTGTCACTGAATTCAGTTTAGTTGTACCTACAGAGCATATCCTTACCATTTCATCAAGAGTCTTGATATCTTAAGATCTTGCTGAAACGTAAATTGTTTAGTTGAAAGCAAATTAAAGGTAAACGCTTGCTCAGACGAAAGTTTCTCTCCCGCCATGCTGTCGGCTGTCTGGTTACTATGACAACTAAAGAGTCGCGGCGCAAAATGACGCCTGAGGGAGGAGCTTTAGTGAAGGTTTGGATTTAGTAAGCTAAGGTTTATTACAGAAATAACTTAATTATTATTTATTTATTATATGAAGAGTTTCGTTGCAAAACGAGATATATCCATTTTGAGAAATGTTGGTTATTGACATTATTATTTAAGACATCAACAGTCAAGTTC